>CM026403.1:72439388-72493151 GCA_014843695.1 Archivesica marissinica | reverse complement strand
CGTGCCTACAAGCTGGCACCAGGGGTATTCGTTAAACCAATAACAGCTGGGGGAGGGGTCCGTGCCTACAAGCTGGCACCAGGGGTATTCGTTAAACCAATAACAGCTGGGGGAGGGGTCCGTGCCTACAAGCTGGCACCAGGGGTATTCGTTAAACCAATAACAGCTGGGGGAGGGGTCCGTGCCTACAAGCTGGCACCAGGGGTATTCGTTAAACCAATAACAGCTGGGGGAGGGGTCCGTGCCTACAAGCTGGCACCAGGGGTATTCGTTAAACCAATAACAGCTGGGGGAGGGGTCCGTGCCTACAAGCTGGCACCAGGGGTATTCGTTAAACCAATAACAGCTGGGGGAGGGGTCCGTGCCTACAAGCTGGCACCAGGGGTATTCGTTAAACCAATAACAGCTGGGGGAGGGGTCCGTGCCTACAAGCTGGCACCAGGGGTATTCGTTAAACCAATAACAGCTGGGGGAGGGGTCCGTGCCTACAAGCTGGCACCAGGGGTATTCGTTAAACCAATAACAGCTGGGGGAGGGGTCCGTGCCTACAAGCTGGCACCAGGGGTATTCGTTAAACCAATAACAGCTGGGGGAGGGGTCCGTGCCTACAAGCTGGCACCAGGGATATTCGTTAAACCAATAACAGCTGGGGGAGGGGTCCGTCGCCGTATGACATAAGCTGTTGGTGTGACACGAAGTCCACGAACATTTTCTATTTGTGATAAAATGGAATAATAATAATAATAAAGACTTTATTTTATGAGAGAACTCATTTAGCAAAAGTTAATCTACCATACATATTATTATTATTATTATTATTATTATTAATGTATATACAAATGAAATGCAATCAAAATATAGGACTATAAGTGAGAACTGCACATTGGAATAGGTAATGGAATATGATGATATGTTGAATTGGTATATAGTAGAGAATAGAAAGGGGGGATGAGACAATTAATGACAATACATCTATATAACTAGCGTCAAAATACGTATGAAATCAGATTACTATAGCAATGGTAATACACAGTTGCGATAAATACTGTGTACAATATTATCTGACGTAATACTAGTAGAACTAGGTGATTAGTTTGTATTGTTATTGTTCCACCTTAAGTAGAGAATGTTTGAACTGTTTGATAGTTTTGAACTGAGAGAGGCAATGAACGTAAAAAGCACATAACTGAATAATGAGTAGAATTAACGTGTAATGAATAACGTTGTAGGTAAGTGCCTGATGTATGTATAATTAACGTGTAATTTGCGAGATTAACGTTGTAGGTAAGTGCATGGTGTATGTAGAATTAACGTGTAATTTACGTGATTAACGTTGTAGGTAAGTGCATGATGTGTGTAGAATTAACGTGTAATTTACGTGATTAACGTTGTAGTAAGTGCATGGTGTATGTAGAATTAACGTGTGATTTACGTGATTAACTTTGTAGGTAAGTGCATGATGTGTGTAGAATTAACGTCTAATTTACGTGATTAACGTTGTAGGTAAGTGCATGATGTGTGTAGAATTAACGTGTAATTTACGTGATTAACGTTGTAGTAAGTGCATGATGTATGTAGAATTAACGTGTAATTTACGTGATTAACGTTGTAGTAAGTGTATGATGTATGTAGAATTAACGTGTAATTTACGAGGTTAACGTTGTAGGTAAGTGCATGATGTATGTAGATTTAACGTATGAGGCTTGTCTGTTAGGACTGCTCTTTGTAAAGTAGCTATTTATAATGTTTATAACATAGAGGATATTTGTGTGTATTACCGCCACTGGTGGAAATACATATATATAAACAATATACATCGTCGTTTTCTTTTATCATTTCCAATCACTTTGGCTAATATAATATTTGTTTTCAAATTGTTTTCATTTTAACTGTCCTGTCTAGAGCCTCATTGCACTACATTCCACAACCACACTACCACATTTGTTAGTGTGAACATCCATAATAAGAAATATTTCCTGTATAATTTTCAAATTAGTTTCTGTTTGCTGTCAAAATTAAAAACTGCAGACATTAGAATATATTATTTAATAATTAACTGTTCATGAGAGTCAGAAAATAGCTAATATACAAAAGTACATCTAATCGGGCAGAAATACGAAACGCAACCGGTGGCAGAGAACATGTCATCTTTCACTGTTTCAAAGTGGTGTAAGATGCAGTTTTCTTACACTGAGAAAACTCGCATCAGTCATTGGAAAATATAAAGGAAAATATCGCATTCAATATCATACCTTCTAACTGACATACCTTCTAACTGACATACCGTCTAACTGACATACCTTCTAACTGACATACCTTCTAACTGACATACCTTCTAACTGACATACCTTCTAACTGACATACCTTCTAACTGACATACCTTCTAACTGACATACCGTCTAACTGACATACCGTCTAACTGACATACCTTCTAACTGACATACCTTCTAACTGACATACCGTCTAACTGACATACCTTCTAACTGACATACCTTCTAACTGACATACCGTCTAACTGACATACATTCTAACTGACATACCGTCTAACTGACATACCTTCTAACTGACATACCGTCTAACTGACATACCGTCTAACGGACATACCGTCTAACGGACATACCGTCTAACTGACATACCGTCTAACTGACATACCGTCTAACCAACATACCGTCTAACTGACATACCGTCTAACTGACATACCGTCTAACCGACATACAGTCTAACTGACATACCTTCTAACTGAGTTTTGTACCGTCTAACTGGACATACCGTCTAACGACATACCGTCTAACCAACATACCGTCTAACTGACATACCGTCTAACTGACATACCGTCTAACCGACATACAGTCTAACTGACATACCTTCTAACTGATATTTCTTTATTACTTTTGATTATGAAAAATAAAATAATGAAGTTTTATATGTATAATACCATTGTCTCCGGAATCTACGTTCATGTACACACTAGTTCTTACATTCGGGGGTCACATTTGTGCAATTCCTTTCCTTATCATATCAAAACAGCACATTCTGTTACATACCTAAAGCTTTATATACCAGGTGGTACAAGAACACACCATTAACCCAATAAACTGATACGCTATAGTGATGCATGTATATAAGTATTAGTTCTTGCAGCTTATATCTTATTTCCCATGAATGTCTTACTAGTTCAACAACTTCAACTTCTTACTGCCGAACAATCAGTCATGATTGGCAAGCCCATTGTAGAACAGTTAGTTAATCTAAAATGGTATGTGCAGGTTAAAAAGATAAAAGGATCTATAAAGCTATAGTTAAACGCAGACAGTACATATATGAGCGAGAGTTCGAGTCCAGTCTACTAACAAAGGTCGGCAGACTGGGACTCGACTGTATGTATGTCGGCAGACTGGGACTCGACTGTATGTATGTCGGCAGACTGGGACTCGACTGTATGTATGTCGGTAGACTGGGACTCGACTGTATGTATGTCGGTAGACTGGGACTCGACTGTATGTATGTCGGTAGACTGGGACTCGACTGTATGTATGTCGGCAGACTGGGACTCGACTGTATATATGTCGGTAGACTGGGACTCCACTCTATATATGTGGGCAGACTGGGCCTCGACTGTATGTATGTCGGTAGACTGGGACTGACTGTATATATGTGGGCAGACTGGGACTCGACTGTATGTATGTGGGCAGACTGGGACTGACTGTATATATGTGGGCAGACTGGGACTGACTGTATATATGTGGGCAGACTGGGACTCGACTGTATGTATGTCGGCAGACTGGGACTGACTGTATATATGTGGGCAGACTGGGACTCGACTGTATGTATGTCGGCAGACTGGGACTCGACTGTATGTATGTCGGCAGACTGGGACTCAACTGTATGTATGTGGGCAGACTGGGACTCCACTCTATATATGTGGGCAGACTGGGACTCCACTCTATATATGTGGGCAGACTGGGACTCCACTCAATATATGTGGGCAGACTGGGACTCGACTGTATGTATGTGGGCAGACTGGGACTCCACTCTATATATGTGGGCAGACTGGGACTCGACTGTATGTATGTGGGCAGACTGGGACTCCACTCTATATATGTGGGCAGACTGGGACTCCACTCTATATATGTGGGCAGACTGGGACTGACTGTATATATGTGGGCAGACTGGTACTCGACTGTATGTATGTGGACATACTGGGACTCGACTGTATATATGTGGGTAGACTGGTACTCGACTGTATATATGTGGGTAGACTGGTACTCGACTGTATATATGTGGGCAGACTGGGACTCGACTGTATATATGTGGGCAGACTGGGACTCGACTGTATATATGTCGGCAGACTGGGACTCGACTGTATGTATGTCGGTAGACTGGGACTCGACTGTATATATGTGGGCAGACTGGGACTCGACTGTATATATGTCGGTAGACTGGGACTCGACTGTATACATGTGGGCAGACTGGGACTCGACTGTATATATGTCGGTAGACTGGGACTCCACTCTATATATGTGGGCAGACTGGTACTCGACTGTATATATGTGGGCAGACTGGGACTCGACTGTATATATGTGGGCAGACTGGGACTCGACTGTATATATGTGGGCAGACTGGGACTCGACTGTATATATGTGGGCAGACTGGGACTCGACTGTATATATGTCGGTAGACTGGGATCGACTGTATATATGTGGGCAGACTGGGACTCGACTGTATATATGTGGGCAGACTGGGACTCGACTGTATATATGTCGGTAGACTGGGACTCGACTGTATATATGTGGGCAGACTGGGACTCGACTGTATATATATGGGCAGACTGGGACTCGACTGTATATATGTGGCATACTGGGACTCGACTGTATATATGTGGGCAGACTGGGACTCGACTGTATATATGTCGGCAGACTGGGACTCGACTGTATATATGTGGACATACTGGGACTCGACTGTATATATGTGGGCAGACTGGGACTCGAGTGTATATATGTGGGCAGACTGGGACTCGACTGTATATATGTGGGCAGACTGGGACTCGACTGTATATATGTGGGCAGACTGGGACTCGACTGTATATATGTCGGCAGACTGGGACTCGACTGTATATATGTGGGCAGACTGGGACTCGACTGTATATATGTGGGCAGACTGGGACTCGACTGTATATATGTCGGCAGACTGGGACTCGACTGTATATATGTCGGCAGACTGGGACTCGAGTGTATATATGTCGGTAGACTGGGACTCGACTGTATATATGTGGGCAGACTGGGACTCGACTGTATATATGTCGGTAGACTGTTCCATAGCCTGATTGTTCTTGGGGGAAATGAGTTGGCATGGTATTGGGTGTTTGACTGTGGGATTAGATAGTTAACGCTTCTTTCTATGATGTAAGGTAATGGTGATCTATTTTCTCATTGCTTACATGTGTCATTGTACTATTTGATGTTTTAATTCGTTAAGGGTCTCATGGTATATTGATTTAATTGTTCAAATGAGTTCTCTCGTTAAATTGGGTCTTTATTATTATTATTATTATGCAGCAGCCAGCAGTATTTCAAGCGTTCTGCACAATGCTACATTGCTACGACCAGTCGTCGGCCGGCGTGATTTATGTTTATTTATCGTCGCTACCGGTTGCCCATGTGAAGAGATTAGTCAGTAGATTTTGGATGATAGTACAATGATACAGAATCCAGAATCTCATCCGGTTCGTTTACGTGTACGGTGTAAAGCACCGGCACGATACCTCGGTTTAAAGTCTCATCGGAAAGACTGTTAATATTATTAGGGACCGTGTTAACCACTGGACTATTGACCCAACAATCTCCGGCAAGTTCTTCCGGGCCATGACGAGCATTTTGGGGGATGTTGCGGGCATGTTGCTTAGCCCCATACTGTTTCTAATATAGCGTTTCTAATTATTTAATATCATCATTTCATTAAACCTGGACCCATTAAGTTCGGGAGCGACAGACGGATACGTAGTCCAGTGGTTAACACGTCGGACTGGTAATCCATGGATCGCAGGTTCGATCCCCCGTCTCACCACAATAAAATTAACAGTCTTTCAGATGGGACTTTAATCCGAGGTCTCGTGTCGGTGCTTTACACCGTGCACGTAAAAGAACCAGAGGATAGTCTGTAATGGGTATCTGTCTGTATTATTGCACTATCCTCCACACATCTAAAATGACTAATTTCTCTGCGTAGCTTATATGGGCATCCGGTAGCGACGATAAATAAACGTAACACACGCATATACGGGAGGTCGAAGGTTCGAATCTCTGTTCACTCTGATATGGCCGGTTGGTGAGCTTCAAATCGCATGTCCCTCGCCGCTGTTAGGTTCCAATCCCACTGGGTGTCGAATGATTACATGTCAGGACGGGTATCTAGTAGGTCGGTGGTTCTACCATTGTGCCGTTCGGATCTGCACTGCTGCTCGGAGGCACCCGGATGTATTCCTCTACAAGCTGGAGAGTCGCCATATCGCCTAAATTATTGATGCAACATTAAACACCAAAAATATAAACACAACAAACAAATACACTGTAGTTTTTCTCTAGACCGCTGGAACACGTGGAATCATGTAAATATTCCGATATGACATTACAAGTCGTAATTTTAGTGCTCACTTTAGCGTGATGTTAGCGTGATGTTAGCGTGATTTTAGACGTGATTAAAGTGATTATGCTTAAGTGACATTTTTTCATTTCTTATCTTCAAACATCCTAATTGAAGGAACATGGGATATTATTGACATCTTCAACTAACGTTATATATATACCACGATAGCAACCGCGCTTCTGGACTCCAGCTCTCGAGTTCTGAGGTTTAGCGTAGCACGCGTTAGTAAGCCGCTATTTTCGCCAAGAAAAATCGTAGGCATTTATTCATATTTTTGTAAATTATTTCCATAGAAATCTCATTTGATACCTTCTTAGACGTATAGTTTGTGTGTGAGAGTTTCTACATTGCCGAGAAACGATTTTGAAACCACGTAAGCACTGGATTTAGGGAACACTGAACGTAAGTTGCAATAACTATCTCATGATAAAATGCATGCGTGTAATTTTGTTTTCGAATTACTTTAGTGGACTACAATTTATTGTATGGTATACTTTAGTGGACTATATGGTATACTTTAGGGGACTACAATTTATTGTATGGTATACTTTAGTGGACTACAATTTATTGTATGGTATACTTTAGTGGACTATATGGTATACTTTAGGGGACTACAATTTATTGTATGGTATACTTTAGTGGACTACAATTTATTGTATGGTATACTTTAGTGGACGGGTTTTTTGTGGTTTTTGTGGTCAATTTATTGTATGGTATACTTTAGTGGACCACAATTTATGAGTTATTTTTTATTTTGTAAATAATTATCCTTCTTCGAAAATAACATACAAATAGTATAACTAGAGCGCATAGAGAGCCCACACTTCCGATACGTGTGTTTTACATGAAAAACAATAACTATATAAATACATAGTTTTAAACATTTTGGAATCTTTTATAGATATATCTTTGATGGAATCCTTCGTATTTTGTTGTCATGTAATAATAATCATATTATGTAGGTGTGCGTATTCTATGTCCTCTAGTATATAATGTAGGTGTGCGTTTTCTATGTCCTCTAGTATATAATGTAGGTGTGCGTTTTCTATGTCCTCTAGTATATAATGTAGGTGTGCGTTTTCTATGTCCTCTAGTATATAATGTAGGTGTGCGTTTTCTATGTCCTCTAGTATATAATGTAGGTGTGCGTTTTCTATGTCCTCTAGTATATAATGTAGGTGTGCGTTTTCTATGTCCTCTAGTATATAATGTAGGTGTGCGTTTTCTATGTCCTCTAGTATATAATGTAGGTGTGCGTTTTCTATGTCCTCTAGTATATAATGTAGGTGTGCGTTTTCTATGTCCTCTAGTATATAATGTAGGTGTGCGTTTTCTATGTCCTCTAGTATATAATGTAGGTGTGCGTTTTCTATGTCCTCTAGTATATAATGTAGGTGTGCGTTTTCTATGTCCTCTAGTATATAATGTAGGCGTGCGTTTTCTATGTCCTCTAGTATATAATGTAGGTGTGCGTTTTCTATGTCCTCTAGTATATAATGTAGGTGTGCGTTTTCTATGTCCTCTAGTATATAATGTAGGTGTGCGTTTTCTATGTCCTCTAGTATATAATGTAGGTGTGCGTTTTCTATGTCCTCTAGTATATAATGTAGGGTGTGCGTTTTCTATGTCCTCTAGTATATAATGTAGGTGTGCGTTTTCTATGTCCTCTAGTATATAATGTAGGTGTGCGTTTTCTATGTCCTCTAGTATATAATGTAGGTGTGCGTTTTCTATGTCCTCTAGTATATAATGTAGGTGTGCGTTTTCTATGTCCTCTAGTATATAATGTAGGTGTGCGTTTTCTATGTCCTCTAGTATATAATGTGATGCTAAATGTGTATATAACATTCACTGCGGACTATGTAACAGATAATGTGATGCTAAATGTGAATATAACATTCACTGCGGACTATGTGACAGATAATGTGATGCTAAATGTGAATATAACATTCACTGCGGACTATGTAACAGATAATGTCATGCTAAATGTGAATATAACATTCACTGCGGACTATGTAACAGAAAATGTCATGCTAAATGTGAATATAACATTCACTGCGGACTATGTAACAGATAATGTCATGCTAAATGTGAATATAACATTCACTGCGGACTATGTAACAGATAATGTCATGCTAAATGTGAATATAACATTCACTGCGGACTATGTAACAGATAATGTCATGCTAAATGTGAATTGTGAATATAACATTCACTGCGGACTATGTGACAGATAATGTCATGCTAAATGTGAATATAACATTCACTGCGGACTATGTGACAGATAATGTCATGCTAAATGTGAATATAACATTCACTGCGGACTATGTAACAGATAATCTAGCTGCTAAGCTTGAATTCCTAAAATAAAAACACCATATAAACAAATTTGGAAAATAAGTCAATAAATCACGTGGTTCAACCAATGTGCCCATTGTTAAAGGTACTTTCACTTTTCGTATAAATAAACAAAACTGTACACATGAAATACACCATTCACACCCGGTTCTTGTACAGTGTGATTTATATTATATACAGGAAGAAATTTATGGGTAAACTCAACCGAGTAGGGCCTATTGTACATATATTTTTACCACATGCCATATTAATGAGCTATTCCACTGATCTACAAAGTTCAGGGTTATTTCGTAAAACAATGTACAAAATATGATTGTCTACAAATAATTGTTTTTTGTGTAAATTAGTCGATGAATCTTTATAGTTTATCTAAAATCACGCCATGTATGTTATATATACTTAAACGCAAAAGAAACGCAACATTTTAGAATGTTATGTTCTATGTATACATACTCTATACATCCATAGCAACTATTTTTCTATGGATGTGTGTGCGTTTTACGTTTATTTATCGTCGCTACCGGTTGCCCATATGAGGGACGCCCCTGAAGAGATTAGTCAGTTTAGATTTTTGGAGGATAGTGCAATGATACAGAGAGAGACCCATTCCAGAGTATCCTCTGGTTCTTTTACGTGCATGGTGTAAAGCACCGACACGAGACCTCGGTTTAACGTCCCACCTGAAAGACTGTTAATTTTATTATGGTCAGACGGGGGATCGAACCTGCGATTCCTGGATTACCAGTCCAACGTGTTAACCACTGGACTACAGATCATTCTTTAGACTTTCCCAGACTGACTAGACATAAGCCAAATGGGCTATATCCATTAACTAAGCTAATATTGTGATATAGGATACACGTTTAAGGGGGTAAACATGGTTGCATAATTATGATTGCATAATTTCATTTTATGTATAGATGTGTAGAGCTGTGACAAGTCGTCGTTGCATTTGGTGTACTGAGATCTTACATACTTACAAACTCATTTAACAAAAGTTAATCTACCATGAGACCCTCAACATATATACACATCAAATACAATCAAAGGATAGCACTATAAGTGAAACCTGCACAACATTGGAATTATATAGTAATGTTAACGCTGAACAGTAGAGAAGCTATATATAATATATTATGGAATATGATGATATATGGAATTGTCTGTAGAAAGGGGGAATGAGACAATTAAAGACAAGAAATATATCTAACAATGTGACGATATGACTTATAGGGGTATCTTGAACATCAATATGAATTCTGATTAAAGACAGCCATTCACAGAATCTAATTAATATAACGATGGTAATACACAGATGTGATACAGACTGTGTACACCGTGTATACACTATCCTCTCATGTAACACTAGTAGACACATGTAATGCAGACTGTGTACACAGTGTATACACTATCCTCTCATGTAGCACTAGTAGACACATGTAATGCAGACTGTGTACACAGTGTATACACTATCCTCTCATGCAACACTAGTAGACACATGTAATGCAGACTGTGTACACAATGTATACACTATCCTCTCATGCAACACTAGTAGACACATGTAATGCAGACTGTGTACACAATGTATACACTATCCTCTCATGTAGCACTAGTAGACACATGTAATGCAGACTGTGTACACAATGTATACACTATCCTCTCAATATACTAGAGCGCATAGAGAGCCCACACTTCCGATAAGTGTGTTTTTACATGAAAAACAATAACTATATAAATACATAGTTTTAAACATTTTGGAATATTTTTAGTTGTTCAGTTTGTGTTTTGTAAAGTAGATATGATATATCTTTGATGGAATCCTTCGTATTTCGTGTTCATGTAATAATAATCATATAATGTAGGTGTGCGTTTTCTATGTCCTCTAGTATAGTATTATGGTGAGATGGGGGATCGTACATGCAATCCATGGATTCACAGTCCATCGTGTTGATGACTGGACTACTGATCAATCTATAATAAAGAGATATATTTCTAGTTTTTCTATTACCTCCCTTGACAGATAAATTCCGATTTATCTCGAAATATATATTGGTCCTTTTAGTTGGAATACTTTGTTTTTACTGTTACAGTAGGATGAATTAAATTTCATCAAAATGGCATTGTTTGATTGATTGATTGATTGATTGATTAATTGATTGATTGATTGATGACACATTTTACAGTAACGTATCCATTGAATATGCTGTATGTAGGATTCTGCCAAGATTTAACAAATTAATAATTATAATAGAAGAAAACGGATGAAATTGGATAGCAAGTGGTGCAAAGGAAACAACGATAAAAACAGAGGAAACCAATTAAGATTGTGAATATTCAGGGGCAGTAACTGACTAATATCTCCCGTTGCATTTTATGCTTCAAGCTTCTTCATATTAAGCAGGCTAGCTGGGGGGTTTGTTTGGTGTTTGGAGATCGGTTGTGATTCACTTGATTTCATCTAAATAGGAAATATTGGAAGCGATTAGCATGAAAGAATTTATCAATTGAAAGATAGTCTTTTATTACCTCCGCATGTAGAGAATTGTAATTAACAACACAGAGCACAGAAATAAATGTATTTAATGAATGATGAAAACTATAAGCATTGTCTACAACATAACGTACGTGTATGTATTTATGTATGGAATTAAATAAAACATAAATTAGTATGCAGAATAATAAATATTATATTATTATAATTATAATAATATTAATAGTACCAAATAATAATTAACGATCGCTTCTCAATAATACAACCCGGGTTCGATACGCGAAACCGGAAGTATGTGAGATAGTTCGGTGGTCGCCAGATCGGACAAGTGGGTTTTCCGAGTCCGGGTACTCCGGTTGCCTCCCACACTAATGACCACATTTACGCTGTCAACCTCATCAACGAGAGTGTTAAAGCTTGTTTCGCAATCGTTGTAAAATAAATAATGTTTATACTTTAAAGACTTTATTTAACGAAAAAAACTCATTTGAACAATTAAGTCAATCTACCGTGACGCCCTCAACAAATTATTAGAAACACGAACTATAGCACAATGAACCAGGTGTAAACAATGGTCAATCAATCAATCAATCAATCAATCAATCAATCAATCAATCAATCAATCAATCAATCAATCAATCAATCAATCAATCAATCAATCAATCAATCAATCAATGATGAATAGTACATACTGTCATGGGCAATGAAATATATGTTATCGTAGCGGCCTCCGTGACGGAGTAGTTACGATCAATGACGTCAAATCCATGTTCGAGCACCGGTACATGTTCGAATACTGTGTCCAGCACCGGTACATGTTCGAATCCTGTGTCCAGCACCGGTATATGTTCGAATCCTGTGTCCCGCACCGGTACATGTTCGAATACTGTGTCCAGCACCGGTATATGTTCGAATACTGTGTCCCGCACCGGTACATGTTCGAATCCTGTGTCCAGCACCGGTACATGTTCGAATCCTGTGTCCCGCACCGGTACATGTTCGAATCATGTGTCCCGCACCGGTACATGTTCGAATCCTTTGTCCCGCACCGGTACATGTTCGAATCATGTGTCCCGCACCGGTACATGTTCGAGCACCGGTACATGTTCGAATACTGTGTCCCGCACCGGTACATGTTCGAGCACCGGTACATGTTCGAATCATGTGTCCCGCACCGGTACATGTTCGAATCCTGTGTCCAGCACCGGTACATGTTCGAATCCTGTGTCCCGCACCGGTACATGTTCGAATCCTGTGTCGCGCACCGGTACATGTTCGAATCCTGTGTCGCGCACCGGTACATGTTCGAATACTGTGTCCCGCACCGGTACATGTTCGAATACTGTGTCCCGTACCGTACATGTTCGAATCCTGTGTCCCGCACCGGTACATGTTCGAATCCTGTGTCCCGCACCGGTACATGTTCGAGCACCGGTACATGTTCGAATACTGTGTCCTGCATCGGTATATGTTCGAGCACCGGTACATGTTCGAATCCTGTGTCCAGCACCGGTACATGTTCGAATCCTGTGTCGCGCACCGGTACATGTTCGAATACTGTGTCCCGCACCGGTACATGTTCGAATACTGTGTCCCGTACCGTACATGTTCGAATCCTGTGTCCCGCACCGGTACATGTTCAAATCATGTGTCCCGCACCGGTACATGTTCGAGCACCGGTACATGTTCGAATACTGTGTCCCGCATCGGTATATGTTCGAGCACCGGTACATGTTCGAATACTGTGTCCCGCACCGGTACATGTTCGAGCACCGGTACATGTTCGAATCCTGTGTCCCGCACCGGTACATGTTCGAATCCTGTGTCCCGCACCGGTACATGTTCGAATCCTGTGTCCAACACCATTACATGTTCGAATCCTGTGTCCCGCACCGGTACATGTTCGAGCACCGGTACATGTTCGAATCCTGTGTCCCGCACCGGTACATGTTCGAATCCTGTGTCCCGCACCGGTACATGTTCGAGCACCGGTACATGTTCGAATCATGTGTCCCGCACCGGTACATGTTCGAATCCTGTATCCCGCACCGGTACATGTTCGAATCCTGTGTCCCGCACCGGTACATGTTCGAATCATGTGTCCCGCACCGGTACATGTTCGAATCCTGTGTCCCGCACCGGTACATGTTCGAATACTGTGTCCCGCACCGGTACATGTTCGAGCACCGGTACATGTTCGAATCCTGTGTCCCGCACCGGTACATGTTCGAATCATGTGTCCCGCACTGGTACATGTTCGAATCATGTGTCCCGTACTGGTACATGTTCGAATCCTGCTGGTAATTCTACAATACAGTTCGTTATCGAGACTTCATTCCTGATTGAATCCATCGCCATGAGGGAGAGAGAAGAGGCAACGTGGAATTTAAATGCCTTGTCTAATCGTAACGGCTCCAGTAGTTCGCGAACTCCGGGTATTTCGCACCTGAAGCGAACTGCTCAGCCATATAACGTGAAAGCACAATTCACCAATATTAACACGGATGGATCTGTAGTCCAGTGGTAACACGCTGGACTGGTAATCCAGGGATCGCAGGTTCGATCACCTGTCTGACCCTAATAAAATTAACAGTCTTTCAGATGGGACGTTAGACCGAGGTCTCGTGTCCGTGCTTTACACCGTGCACGTAAAAGAACTAGAGGAGACTCTGGAATTTGTCTCTGTCTGTATCATTGCACTATCCTCCAAAATCTAAAATGACTAATCTCGTCAGGAGGCGTCGCTCATATCGGCAACCGGTAGCGACGATAAATAAACGGAAAACACACACCAATATTAATATCACAGATACGTAATCCAGTGGTTAACACGGTGGTCTGGGAATCCAGGGATCGCAGGTTCGATCCACCATCTGACCATAATAAAATTAATAGACTTTCAGATGGGACTTTAAGCCGAGATCTCGTATCGCTGCTGTTCACCGTGCATGTAAAAAGAACCAGAGGAAAATCTGGAGTGGGTCTCTGTCTGTATCGTTGCACTATCCTCCAACAATCTAATATGACTAATCTCGTCAGGAGCGTCGCTCATATGGGCGACGATAAATAAACGTAACACACACACACACACACACACACACACACACACACACACACGTTTGTTTATCATTGGAGTCAATGCTAAGCGTGCAATACTGAAGTTCTAACAACTTATACTAATCACTCTCGTTGGCGCGGATGAAAGCGTAAATGTGGTCATTCGTGTGGGAGGAAACCGGAGTACCCGGAGAAAACCCACCTGTCCGATCTGGCGACCACCTTACCATCTCACATACTTCCCGGTCCGAGGATCGAACCCGGGTTGCATTGGCGAGAAGCGACCGCGCTAACCACTGCGCTAATCGGACAGCCAGTTAAATATAATGGTTATCAATTGCATATCAGCCAGGCGCCTGGCCTTCAAGGATATGATTCGGGAAGTACGGATGCCCATAACAGGTGTCTCATAAGTCAGAAAATGACTGGCAATTTCAATAGGGGTGACACTATAATAAACAAACACTTTACTTTTTACTTGTATTGCCAATATGAACAGGAAACAGTGGTTATTTAGGCTCCTGCCCATGTATACATGTATTCACAGGCGCTTGGTGAATGGTCCAAAAATAGCATCTTTTCCGCTTAGTTTGTTGGAATGCTTAAACTTTGTAAAATATTCGACATACATCCATCCCCATTCAAGTTGTAAACACCGTACAGCACTTGAATTGCAAACATTAAACTTAAGCCTACAAATCATGTCAACAACATGGATAGAATGCTATTTTATGTTTTCATATAAAGTGCTGTTCTGTGTTTACAACTTGAATAGGGATAGCGACAGTAAATACAATTTGATTTGATTTGATGTATGTCGAACATTTTACACACTTTTAGCATTCTAAACGACACGTATGGTATAATGGACTATTCACCAGGTGTATGTGATCAGGTTCAGAGGTCATAAAACTGTTCTCAGATCTCAAGCTCAAGCTCCAGTGAATGCATCGGTTGATTCCGGGATTTACTCTCGGCTGAACCAATCGGAAGCTTGAGTCTGAGATCGGAGAAAAGTTTCATAAGCTCTCGCCAAGTTTGACGTAAATTAAATTAATTACATTATATGCTAACATGACGCACCGTCACTGACGTCGCGGTTGACGCGTTGTTCTGAGTAGCTGAATATCAGGGTTGGGTTAGGTACGTGTTTTGGCGGACAACATTTTGTCAACATTTCTTCCTTGCACTAACGTCGAATCACGAGCCAATCTAATTGTAATCAATGCTGCATTTCTGCAGAAAGCAAAGCCGAACTTATAATTAGCTGTCTTTGAATTCGAACATTTCAATTGGGTAGCTTTGTGCCACGTGATTGGTCGTCTGTTCAGTCATGCGTACTACGTACTACGCATGCGTACAACGAAGCGGAAGTATAGTCTTAGACAATACGAATACGATATCAATACGCGCGCATAGGAATGGAGTGTATAGCAGCATGGGTTATAAAAATAGATAGTGTAAAATATCTATAAAAGTCTTAGTCAGGACTAATGTTTCCTCCCCGAGTTACATGGAAGTTATTACCTGCTTGAAGCCTTTTGAATGCCTTTGAAAACTGTTATCTTGATCAGCATTTCGTCAATACCGTCTCTGTAGTGTAAAGCATATTCATACATTTCTTGTGTTTTTATAATATACTAGAATAAACACGAACAAAAATGGTTCACGAGACCATTAATAGGAAACATGTGTACATGGTTCACGAGTACGTCATTAATAGGAAACATGTGTACAAGGTTCACGAGTACGTCATTAATAGGAAACATGTGTACAAGGTTCACGAGTACGTCATTAATAGGAAACATGTGTACATGGTTCACGAGTACGTCATTAATAGGAAACATGTGTACAAGGTTCACGAGTACGTCATTAATAGGAAACATGTGTACAAGGTTCACGAGTACGTCATTAATAGGAAACATGTGTACAAGGTTCACGAGTACGTCATTAATAGGAAACATGTGTACAAGGTTCACGAGTACGTCATTAATAGGAAACATGTGTACAAGGTTCACGAGTACGTCATTAATAGGAAACATGTGTACAAGGTTCACGAGTACCTCATTAATAGGAAACATGTGTACAAGGTTCACGAGTACGTCATTAATAGGAAACATGTGTACAAGGTTCACAAGTACGTCATTAATAGGAAACATGTGTACAAGGTTCACGAGTACGTCATTAATAGGAAACATGTGTACAAGGTTCACGAGTACGTCATTAATAGGAAACATGTGTACAAGGTTCACGAGTACGTCATTAATAGGAAACATGTGTACAAGGTTCACGAGTACCTCATTAATAGGAAACATGTGTACAAGGTTCACAAGTACGTTCTAGCTGCTCAAGACTTGGATCGCTGCTTCAAATTCAGGTTATTATTTCTTGGACCATGTTATCCCACATATAGATGTATGACCCGACCATGTTATCCCACATATAGATGTATGACCCGACCATGTTCTTCCACATATAGATGTATGACCCGACCATGTTATCCCACATATAGATATATGACCCGACCATGTTCTTCCACATATAGATGTATGACCCGACCATGTTATCCCACATATAGATGTATGACCCGACCATGTTATCCCACATATAGATGTATGACCTGACCATGTTATCCCACATATATATGTATGACCCGACCATGTTCTTCCACATATAGATGTATGACCCGACCATATTCCTCCACATATCGATGTATGACCCGACCATGTTCTTCCACATATAGATGTATGACCCGATCATGTTCCTCCACATATAGATGTATAACCCGACCATGTTCCTCCACATATATATGTATGACCCGACCATGTTCTTCCACATATAGATGTATGACCCGACCATGTTCTTCCACATATAGATGTATGACCCGACCATGTTCTTCCACATATAGATGTATGACCCGACCATGTTCTTCCACATATAGATGTATGACCCGACCATGTTCTTCCACATATAGATGTATGACCCGACCATGTTATCCCACATATAGATGTATGACCCGACCATGTTCTTCCACATATAGATGTATGACCCGACCATGTTCTTCCACATATAGATGTATGACCCGACCATGTTCTTCCACATATAGATGTATGACCCGACCATGTTCTTCCACATATAGATGTATGACCCGACCATGTTCTTCCACATATAGATGTATGACCTGACCATGTTATCCCACATATAGATGTATGACCCGACCATGTTCTTCCACATATAGATGTATGACCCGACCATGTTCCTCCACATATAGATGTATGACCCGACCATGTTCCTCCACATATAGATGTATGACCCGACCATGTTCTTCCACATATAGATGTATGACCCGACCATGTTCTTCCACATATAGATGTATGACCCGACCATGTTCTTCCACATATAGATGTATGACCCGACCATGTTCTTCCACATATAGATGTATGACCCGACCATGTTCTTCCACATATAGATGTATGACCCGACCATGTTCTTCCACATATAGATGTATGACCCGACCATGTTCTTCCACATATAGATGTATGACCCGACTATGTTCTTCCACATATAGATGTATGACCCGACCATGTTCTTCCACACATACTAGTATACATATCCCATTTTCGAGACAGAGATCAATCTACTACTGCCACACGTAGGATATGTTTTAACCATCCATTTCGTTCGCAGACAATTGTCGTCGCCATTGTCTTCCTATGGGATATTTAAAAACAAACCAATCTTGGCTATATTCCTGAACCCATTTTCTTCCTGAGACATTTTTTTGAGTCAATTTACTTCAGCTAAGAGAATTTCAATCTGAAAATAATGCATGGCTACACATTTATGCGAAACAAGTTCTTACAACTTTAGACATAATCCGGGGACTAATTGCTCTACAAGCCGCATTGCTGATGTAATCCGTCACTATGCGGAGGGTGTAGAGAAGAAGAATTGTTTAATTAAGTGATCTGCCAATGAATATCTTAATACAGTGGTTCTGACTGGGCTCCACCTCGAGACACCATATGGCTCCACCTCGCAACACCACGGGGTTCCACCTCGCAACACCTCGGGGCTCCACCTCGCAACACATCGGGGCTCCATCTCGCAATAACTTGGGGCTCGACCTCGCAACACTTCGGGGCTTGATCTCGCAAAACCATGGGGCTCGATCTTGCAAAACCATGGGGCTCGATCTTGCATCACCTCGGGGCTCGATCTCGCAACACCTCGGGACTCGATCTCGCAACACCTCGGTTACGATACGGACACACTATCTATTTCACCACCGAATCTCCCCCAACTAAAGTGTTTACTATTTGCTTAGTTTCGTTTGCAAATAACCATAACTACAAACCTGTCTTGTGTTACATACATCAAAAAAGTAATTACGATGTAAAATTAGGAAATTCTATATGTGTTAATTAGACTCCTGCATTCAATTTGATACCCTGTGTCAGTGTTCTGTGCGTAATCATTCTTGAGGCTATCTGAGCTCAACTTTGATACCCTGTGTCAGTGTTTTTTTTAGTGCGTTCTTGAAGCTATCTGAGCTCAACTTTGATACCCTGTGTCAGTGTTCAGTGCGTTCTTGAAGCTATCTGAGCTCAACTTTGATACCCTGTGTCAGTGTTCTGCGCGTTCTTGAAGCTATCTGAGCTCAACTTTGATACCCTGTGTCAATGTTCTGTGCGTTCTTGAAGCTCTCTGAGCTCAACTTTGATACCCTGTGTCAATGTTCTGTGCGTTCTTGAAGCTCTCTGAGCTCAACTGTGATGATTACGATAGTTGTGTTTACAATGAGGTTTGCCGCTATGTACACAGGCAAAAGACACAATAAATGTGTGTGTACCAAATGATCTTATAATAGTAATATTGACTCAAGGCTAACAATGGAAGTAAAACTATCAACGAGAGCTCAGGATAACCCGCGAGAGCCCAGGATAACCCGCGAGAGCCCGGGATAACCCACGAGAGCCCAGGATAACCCGCGAGAGCCCAGAATAACCCGCCCAGATCACTGATATGTCCTTGTGGTCGCGACCTGAATAACTTATTCTATCAACAAATACAGTTTATTTGATGGAGATTGGTCAAGGAACACCAGCATGACCTGCTGTTTCAAGGAACACCAGCATGAACCGCTGTTTCAAGGAACACCAGCATGACCCGCTGTTTCAAGGAACACCAGCATGAACCGCTGTTTCAAGGAACACCAGCATGATCCGCTGTTTCAAGGAACACCAGCATGAACCGCTGTTTCAAGGAACACCAGCATGACCCGCTGTTTCAAGGAACACCAGCATGACCCGCTGTTTCAAGGAACACCAGCATGAACCGCTGTATCAAGGAACACCAGCATGACCCGCTGTTTCAAGGAACACCAGCATGACCCGCTGTTTCAAGGAACACCAGCATGACCCGCTGTTTCAAGGAACACCAGCATGAACCGCTGTATCAAGGAACACCAGCATGACCCGCTGTTTCAAGGAACACCAGCATGAACCGCTGTTTCAAGGAACACCAGCATGAACCGCTGTTTCAAGGAACACCAGCATGAACCGCTGTTTCAAGGAACACCAGCATGACCCGCTGTTTCAAGGAACACCAGCATGACCCGCTGTTTCAAGGAACACCAGCATGAACCGCTGTATCAAGGAACACCAGCATGACCCGCTGTTTCAAGGAACACCAGCATGACCCGCTGTTTCAAGGAACACCAGCATGACCCGCTGTTTCAAGGAACACCAGCATGAACCGCTGTATCAAGGAACACCAGCATGACCCGCTGTTTCAAGGAACACCAGCATGACCCGCTGTTTCAAGGAACACCAGCATGACCCGCTGTTTCAAGGAACACCAGCATGAACCGCTGTATCAAGGAACACCAGCATGACCCGCTGTTTCAAGGAACACCAGCATGAACCGCTGTTTCAAGGAACACCAGCATTACCCGCTGTTTCAAGGAACACCAGCATGAACCGCTGTTTCAAGGAACACCAGCATGAACCGCTGTTTCAAGGAACACCAGCATTACCCTTAAATAATCGGAAATTCCTTTTTTTATTTTGTTGAATTCGCTGTTGATAAAATGCTGGAGTTGTTATTTTCTAGTAGTTTTACACCGTGCAGTGCTCATAACAGCTAAAACTTCATAGCAATGTCATTTTGCCAGAAGTTAAAAAGTGAAAAATCTACAGACTGTAACCCAGGCTAGACCCAGGGCACAAAACAATAACTATAGTAAAATATAGTGCATGACGTAACCAACACAAAACACATGTAGATATTGGTTTAGTCCGCCGCCTAGCCTGGGATCCAGTCTGTCGATGTTTTACTTTTTATTATCAGAAACTCAATACGACTCAATTAATGGTATCGGTGTTAAAATATATTTATTTGACCGACAAGGCAAACTATATCGACGCCTGTACCCAGGCTATCCGCCGTTGTCCATATGACTTAAAAGTTCGTCTGTGTATGTTTTACGTTTATTTATCGTCGCTACCGGTTGCCCATATGAGCGACGCCTCCTGAAGAGATTGGTCATTTTAGATGTTTGGAGGATAGTGCAATGATACAGAGTCTCCTCTGGTTCTTTTACGTGCACGGTGTAAAGCACCGACACGAGATCTCGGTTTAAAGTCCCACCTGAAAGACTATTAATTTTATTATGGCCAGTCGGGGGATCGAACCTGCGAACCCTGGATTACCAGTCCAACGTGTTAACCACTGAACTACAGATCCGTCTGCCCCTAGCTGGCAGCTGTGACACTGCAGCGGATTTGATATAATTATTAGAACAGGGGTAACTCGTCGGAGAGATCATCTGTTCAAATGCTGTCAGAGTTGGCGAGTAGCCTATTTTCACACCGGTCTTTAGACTTTCCCAGATTGACTAGACATAAGCCAAATGGGCTATATCCATTAACTAAGCTAATATTGTGATATAGGATACACGTTTAAGGGGATAAACATTGTTACATATGATTGCATAATTTCATTTTCCCATGTCATTGCCTAATCTATATAGATTTGTGACAAGTCGTATTTGCATTTGGGTGGAATGAGATCTTACATACGGGGAATTGGGTCACGTGTGATGTAAATACATATGTATGAAATATCAGTATGCGGGGCTTCCGATGCCGAGTGTTTTTAAACGTTTATACATGACAATAATATATGGAAATATAAATAAAAATGTATACATATATAGATATACCTAGGATTCTAGTAATTGGATAAGAATATATTTTATCATAATATCTACACCATTACAGTATCACAGTATACAGTATACAGTACATTACCATTACAGTGAGTGATTGGATAAGCGATAAAAGTGGCAATATGAACTATAGACCCAAACACCGCCGTAAGAATGACAACCGCGATGTGGCCAGTACAGTGATTGGGCCTGTACATTGATCCGCCCATCACCACACGACAGAGCTTGAACCCAAGAGAATGCCCATACACTTCAACACTTCACTCGTCAATCCAATACTAATAAAGTCGATCTTGACACAACTATTGTATTTAAACTGTTTTATATCATCACATATGTTATTTTTGTACCAACTTATCGTACATAAAATTGCCTAAACAGATGGGTTTTCAGTTTTGATCGGAAACTGGCCTCCGACTCAATGTTTTTCAGATAACTAGGTAGATCATTCCACAATTCCAAACAACGGCCATAGATCTATCTGCTAATTTTGTTCGTCGTCTTGTGATGTTATAGTTAGTGTCACTTTGTGATCTTAGTCTGTACCTTCCTCAAATGGGTACAAACATTTCTCCCAGATATACTGGAGCTGTTCCAGTATTGACACGGAATACCATCACTAGAACTTGAAAATGATTCTGGCTTTAACTGGAAGCCAGTGGAGTTCTTTCAGAAGTTCCGCACTTGGTTGTTCAAACGAGGCATTAAGGATTACTCTAGCGGCATGATTTTGGACTCGCTGTAGTTTGTCGACTTGATAGGCTGGAATTTCGGTAAACAGACCGTTGCAGAAGTCGATGTGCGAATGAACCAACCCGTGCACTAATGATTCAATAGACTTTTTTGTGAGATGTTTACGTATAGCTTTAAGATTTCGTAACTGCACACGTGCTATATGACACTTTTTTTAATGTGATGGGCAAAGTTGAGTGTACTGGTCATGTGAACACCCAGATCTCTGACATGATCAACGCATTTTACGTCACAACAGCCAACGTTGACACTAGAAATGTTTAATTTTGATAATTGTTGCCTGGTTCCATAAATGATTACTTCAGTTTTAGAGTTATTCATCTTCAGTTTGAAAGTTGTCATCCATGTTATTATTTCATTGAGGCAACTGTCAAGTTGTTGTAGAACAATTGCCTCGTTTCGGAGAATTGCCTGTTTGAATTTTGAATGCAATCTTGTGATCGTCTGCATACCCATACAGATCGGTTGGATATTTCTGCACCACGCGATTCGGAGCTGATATATACAGGGTAAAGATCACCGGTCCAGCACACGAACCCTGTGGAACACCGAACCTCAATGGCTCAGTTTCGGATGCTGACTGTTCGACCATGACTTTCATTGTTCTGTTCGTGAGATAAGACTCGATCCATTTCAAGGGAGTGCTTTGAATACCAGAATCGTCCTGTATGCAACTCATGAATCCACCTGTTGTTCCCCCACACCACCCGAACCCATGACACACACTCACAAGCAAATAACCGGTTATACAAATTAATTTAGCTCGATTGCGAAACAAGTTATTACACCTTATATTAATCAAGCTCGAGACATATTTCCTGATGAAATCCATCACCGCGAGAGAGAGAGAGAGAGAGAGAGAGAGAGAGAGAGAGAGAGAGAGAGAGAGAGAGAGAGAGATGGCAGCGTAGAATTTAAATGCCTTGCTTAAGGTCACAATCAATATAATGGAGGTGACCACAAACACAGGTTTAACTGTATAATGGAGGTGACCACTAACACAGGTTTCACTGTATAATGGAGGTGACCACTAACACAGGTTTCACTGTATAATGGAGGTGACCACAAACACAGGTATCACTGTATAATGGAGGTGACCACTAATACAGGTTTAACTGTATAATGGAGGTGACCACTAACACAAGTTTAACTGTATAATGGAGGTGACCACTAACTCAGGTTTAACTGTATAATGGAGGTGACCACTAACTCAGGTTTAACTGTATAATGGAGGTGACCGCTAACTCAGGTTTAACTGTATAATGGAGGTGACCACTAACTCAGGCTTAACTGTATAATGGAGGTGACCACTAATTCAGGCTTAACTGTATAATGGAGGTGACCACTAACTCAGGCTTAACTGTATAATGGAGGTGACCACTAACTCAGGCTTAACTGTATAATGGAGGTGACCACTAACAGCCTGTTTTTGAACTGATATTTTATGAAGAATGGTTTGTTGGTTCTTGGAGCTTAAAGTCGCACCAAATAGCTGGGACTCCTCAGCCATTACAATTGTACCCATCAGTCGCACCAAATAGCTGGGACTCCTCAGCCATTACGAGTGTACCCATGAGTCGCACCAAATAGCTGGGACTCCTCAGCCATTACGATTGTACCCATGAGTCGCACCAAATAGCTGGGACTCCTCAGCCATTACGATTGTACCCATGAGTCGCACCAAATAGCTGGGACTCCTCAGCCATTACGATTGTACCCATGAGTCGCACCAAATAGCTGGGACTCCTCAGCCATTACGATTGTACCCATGAGTCGCACCAAATAGCTGGGACTCCTCAGCCATTACGATTGTACCCATGAGTCGCACCAAATAGCTGGGACTCCTCAGCCATTACGATTGTACCCATGAGTCGCACCAAATAGCTGGGACTCCTCAGCCATTACGATTGTACCCATGAGTCGCACCAAATAGCTGGGACTCCTCAGCCATTACGATTGTACCCATGAGTCGCACCAAATAGCTGGGACTCCTCAGCCATTACGATTGTGCCCATAAGTCTCACCAAATAGCTGGGACTCTTCAGCCATTACGATTGTGCCCATAAGTCTCACCAAATAGCTGGGACTCCTCAGCCATTACGATTGTACCCATGAGTCGCACCAAATAGCTGGGACTCTTCAGCCATTACGATTGTACCCATGAGTCTCACCAAATAGCTGGGACTCCTCAGCCATTACGATTGTACCAATGAGTCGCACCAAATAGCTGGGACTCTTCAGCCATTACGATTGTGCCCATAAGTCTCACCAACTAGCTGGGACTCCTCAGCCATTACGATTGTGCCCATAAGCAAGGCATTTAAATTACACATTGCTTCTTTCTCACTCATCAGGATGAGGACTCGAGAGTGATTAATATAAGTTGTAAGAACTTGTTTCGCAAATGAGCTCAAATAAATTTGTATTAACTAAATAATGAATGTGTCATATTCCAGGAAATAGTACACTAATGGTATATATATATACTCGTACAGACGGATCTGTAGTCCAGTGGTAACACGCTGAACTGATAATCCAGGGATCGCATGTTCGATCCCCTGTCTGACCCTAATACAATTAAGAGTCCTTCAACTAGGACTTTAAAGTCTCGTGTCGGTGCTGTACACCGTGCACGTAAACGAACCAGAGGAGACTCTGGAATGTGTCTCTGTCTGTATCATTGCACTATCCTCCAAATATCTAAAATGACCAATCTCTTCAGGAGGCGTCGCTCATATGGCCAACCGGTAGCGGCGATAAATAAACGTAAAACACACACGCATACGATATATTTCCGTGCTTCGGGCCAGTGATTCGCAAATTTAACAGCATACAAGCATTTCACATTAAATAGTCATATATAAAGTTCAAAGGAATATTCAGAAAAGTCAACGCCAGCTATGCGGAGTAATGGTGAGGATAACCGTTAACGCTGTCCTCGGGCACTGCCATTGCATACGTCAAATAAACTGTACCATAGTAACATTGGAATACATGTACGCGTATACAGTTGCGGTAGATAATGAACGAGTATAGACATACTGTCTATTTATTGGGTTTCTCAGGAGGTAAGTTTATGTGTGTGATTATATGCTCTCTATGTGAAGTTTTGTCAGGAGGTAAGTTTATGTGTGTGATTATAAACTCTCTGTGTGAAGTTTTGTCAGGAGGTAAGTTTATGTGTGTGATTATAAACTCTCTGTGTGAAGTTTTGTCAGGCGGTAAGTTTATGTGTGTGTTTATAAGCTCTCTGTGTGCAGTTTGTCAGGAGGTAAGTTTATGTGTGTGTGATTATAAGCTCTCTGTGTGAAGTTTTGTCAGGAGGTAAATTTATGTGTGGAACCATGAGAACAACCAAGTACAACTGGGCAGACCTTCATGTAACACGCTTCTTGTATTCCATATGCAGATTTACCATTTTTACAGTTACCAGGAACAGTTCCTCACCCACCATTATAGATGCATTTAACCCATTCCCACATATAGATGTAAACTTGTATGCAATTATATCTCCATACACACGACAGCTATTTACATACCAATATACAACTATTTCATTGCCATTCAGGAACCAACAATGTTCTAAAATGCTTTAATTCTGTAACACTAATACTCGCAAAGCGCGTCACGCTTTAATTCTGTAACACTAATACTCGCAAAGCGCTTCACGCTTTAATTCTGTAACACTAATACTCGCAAAGCGCGTCACGCTTTAATTCTGTAACACTAATACTCGCAAAGCGTGTCACGCTTTAATTCTGTAACACTAACAGTAATACTCGCAAAGCGCGTCACGCTTTAATTCTGTAACACTAATACTCGAAAAGCGCTTCACGCTTTAATTCTGTAACACTAATACTCGCAAAGCGTGTCACGCTTTAATTCTGTAACACTAATACTCTCAAAGCGCATCACGCTTTAATTCTGTAACACTAATACTCGCAAAGCGCTTCACGCTTTAATTCTGTAACACTAATACTCGCAAAGCGCGTCACGCTTTAATTCTGTAACACTAATACTCGCAAAGCGCGTCACGCTTTAATTCTGTAACACTAATACTCACAAAGCGCATCACGCTTTAATTCTGTAACACTAACAGTAATACTCGCAAAGCGCGTCACGCTTTAATTCTGTAACACTAATACTCGCAAAGCGCGTCACGCTTTAATTCTGTAACACTAATACTCACAAAGCGCATCACGCTTTAATTCTGTAACACTAACAGTAATACTCGCAAAGCGCTTCATGCTTTAATTCTGTAACACTAATACTCACAAAGCGCGTCACGCTTTAATTCTGTAACACTAATACTTGCAAAGCACGTCACGCTTTAATTCTGTAACACTAATACTCACAAAGCACATCACGCTTTAATTCTGTAACACTAATACTCGCAAAGCGTGTCACGCTTTAATTCTGTAACACTAATACTCACAAAGTGCATCACGCTTTAATTCTGTAACACTAATACTCGCAAAGTGCTTCACACTTTAATTCTGTAACACTAATACTCGAAAAGCGCGTCACGCTTTAATTCTGTAACACTAATACTCTCAAAGCGCATCACGCTTTAATTCTGTAACACTAATACTCGCAAAGCGCTTCACGCTTTAATTCTGTAACACTAATACTCGCAAAGCGCGTCACGCTTTAATTCTGTAACACTAATACTCTCAAAGCGCGTCACGCTTTAATTCTGTAACACTAATACTCTCAAAGCACGTCACGCTTTAATTCTGTAACACTAATACTCTCAAAGCACGTCACGCTTTAATTCTGTAACACTAATACTCTCAAAGCGCGTCACGCTTTAATTCTGTAACACTAATACTCGCAAAGCGTGTCACGCTTTAATTCTGTAACACTAATACTCTCAAAGCGCGTCACGCTTTAATTCTGTAACACTAATACTCGCAAAGAGCGTCACGCTTTAATTCTGTAACACTAATACTCGCAAAGCGCGTCACGCTTTAATTCTGTAACACTAATACTCGCAAAGCGCGTCACGCTTTAATTCTGTAACACTAATACTCGCAAGCCCGTCACGATTTAATTCTATAACACTAATACTCGCAAAGCGCGTCATGCTTTAATTATGTAACACTAAAAGTCGCAAATCGCGTCACGCTTTAATTCTGTAACACTAATACTCGCAAAGCCCGTCACGCTTTAATTCTGTAACACTAATACTCGCAAAGCGCGACATTTTTCTCCTTTGTTGATATTTTACAGTTCTGTACAATACCAATGTTTACATCTGCCGTGTTCCATGAAACGAGTTTTCATTGGCTCAATTTATCATGTGGTTAGATCCAAGGCAAAGCAAGTCATATGACCAGTGAAATTAAAGTACAGTCAAACCTGTGTTAGTGGTCACCTCCATTCAGCAGCCAACTTGTATTAAGCAGCCAGTTTTTAGATTACCAATATGCTAATTTTTATTATACATTTGACCTCTATTATGCAGCCATATGTGCTAAGCAGCCACTTTAAATAAGTCCCTTGGCTGGCTGCTCGATACAGGTTTAACTGTAATATACACGAATAAATGCAGAAACTATGCAATACTCGCACGCAGATGTAAATGTCCGTTATTTCAGATTAGTCCAAAACTAATCAAAAAGGTGAGATACGGAATGTGTACGACAGTTTGTACGGAATGTGTACGACAGTTTGTACGGAATGTATAAGACAGTTTGTACGGAATGTGTACGACAGTTTGTACGGAATGTGTACGACAGTTTGTACGGAATGTGTACGACCGTTTGTACGGAATGTGTACGACAGTTTGTACGGAATGTGTACGACAATTTGTACAGAATGTGTACGACAATTTGTACAGAATGTGTACGACAGTTTGTACGGAATGTGTACGACAGTTTGTACGGAATGTGTACGACAGTTTGTACGGAATGTGTACGACAGTTTGTACGGAATGTGTACGACAGTTTGTACGGAATGTGTACGACAGTTTGTACGGAATGTGTACGACAGTTTGTACGGAATGTGTACGACGTTTGTACGGAATGTGTACGACAGTTTGTACGGATGTGTACGACAGTTTGTACGGAAGTACGACGTTTGTACGGAATGTGGTGTGTACGACCGTTTGTACGGAATGTGTACGACCGTTTGTACGGAATGTGTACGACAGTTTGTACGGAATGTGTACGACCGTTTGTACGGAATGTGTACGACCGTTTGTACGGAATGTGTACGACCGTTTGTACGGAATGTGTACGACCGTTTGTACGGAATGTGTACGACCGTTTGTACGGAATGTGTACGACCGTTTGTACGGAATGTGTACGACCGTTTATACGGAATCTCTATTGGATCATTGATAACACAGCCTTAGTCACGATACACGTGTCACGTCACGTGTAGTACAGTTAAACGCAAACAAACACCGATAAACGAAAGACAGCTAAACGTTATAGAAAAATTACGCTAAACGTCTTAAACTCGTAACCGCTAAACGCATTATATAATTTAGTATAGAACTTGTTTTTGATGTTACGTCAACAACCGTCATGGATGACACCTGTTTATTTGTTGAACTACAATATAATAATAAATTACATTCTGTAGAAATTCCCCGCCTCCGTGGTCGAGTGGTTAAGGTCGCTGACTTGTATACCACTGTAACCTATCATCACTGATGGTCACGGGTTCGAGCCCCGCTCAGACCGTGTCTCATTTATATGAAAAAGTTGGCAGTTTCTTACGGAGGTTGGTGCACCCAAGTACTGGTTAACCGCTGGAGCCTGCCCAGGAAAGATGTTGTTAGGTAAACAGCCCCCGGCGATATAGCCCAAAATGGTGCTGATGCAGGCGTAAAACCCGAAATATAACATAACATAACTGTAGAAATTGTCTGTTTTCACTGGTGTAGTGTCGCTTTAAAAAACAATTATATATAATTTAAGTATGTGCAGAGATTAATGTGCTAACACATTGGTGCTATAACTCTAGCGGACGACGAGTCATATAACTTACAATCGTACAATATTTCCTACTCAAAATGACTCTGAAAAAATAGGATAACACAATGAGATTAGTTTATACACTACATAGAAATATTGTCTGTTTTCACCGATGTAGTGTCGCTTTAAAAAAAAACAATTACATATAATTTAAGTGTGCGCAGGGTTTACATTAATGCACTAATCGTTCAGAATAGGGATTTATATTCCTAGGGTAATATTTCCGGGTTATATTACCCTATTACTAAAGCGTGTTCATTAAATTGTTGTCAAGATTTAATTTTCTATTCCGTAATACAACCAGAAACATCGTAGTTTATTTTGTTGCAACAGTTTGGATGTATTTTCTGAAATGTCTAGTTGTATGTACTTTCTGACAATAACTACACTATATTAGCAGGTACAATATTTCAAATTAGAGGGGGCGTAGATAAATTAGAGGGGGGCGTAAGATAAATTAGAGGGGGTGTAAGCTAAATTAGAGGGGGGGCTAAAGATATGTTTGTAAATGTTTCCGGTTCTTGTTGCCTCTCTATAAGCGCATAGGTAAACATGAAACAGTTGTGATAGCGTAGTGGTTACGTTATCGCTTCAGGTGCGAAAGACCCGGAGTAGCCGTTACAAGTGTGCCTTATAAGAGTAAGGCATTTAAATTCCACATTACCTCTTCCCTCTCCCTCGTGGCGATGGATTCCATCAGAAATGAGGTCTCGAGAATGATTCATATAAGTTGTAGGAACTTGTTTCACAATCGAGCTGAAATAAATTTGTATAAACTAAAAATGAAAAAGTCACTTTCTTGTTATTTTCGGACATATGTCTGGATTTTGACGGGTCAATTATTGGATCGTCAAGTAATACTGTATTATGATAGGGAACAGTTAGGTTGCCCCCCGCCTGGATCCGCTAGTGATTGGAATATAAAGATACTCATAATTGTACGCGTCATTTATCATCCACTGTAGCTGATGATTAATCTCCGTATAACATCATGTACAATTCCCGTTCGCATATTTTCAATCGTATGAGATGATTAACTACGACCTGATTTTCGCTTACTTTATACCATCATTTGTGGAACCATTAACTGTGTCGGAACTATTTTATATCAGAAGCGGAAGGATTCTATCTTATGTTCTTGGTCATTCCGGAAACAATAAAATGTACAATTTTATGATACTTTTCCGTTGCTTCTAGCGGAGTGATTTATATGAAATTAGTCCTGTGTCTTTATTCTTGTATGTGTGTATTGTTTGTATTGAGGGTGATGGGGTTTATGCTATGTGTGTATTGTTTGTATTGAGGGTGATGGGGTTTATGCTATGTGTGTATTGTTTGTATTGAGGGTGATGGGGTTTATGCTATGTGTGTATTGTTTGTATTGAGGGTGATGGGGTTTATGTTATGTGTGTATTGTTTGTATTGAGGGTGATGGGGTTTATGTTATGTGTGTATATGTAACTAGAATACACGAAGTGCAGTGTGACTTCTGTGATCGAGTTGTTATATTAGGTCGCTGATTTCACATCGAATGTTGCATGTGAGGCTGCTATCCCAACTGACTTGACGAAGGCGTGTGAGGCTGCTATCCCAACTGACTTGACGAAGGCGTGTGAGGCTGCTATCCCAACTGGCTTGACGAAGGCATGTGGGGCTGCTATCCCAACTAGCTTGACGAAGGCATGTGGGGCTGCTATCCCAACTGGCTTGACGAAGGTGTGTGGGTTTTTTCTTCAAATCACTTGCCCACCGCATCTGCATGTTAGAATCCCATTGGGGGATATGGAATTATTTCATGTGAGTAAGCTGTCAGCTTCAAGGCTGTCCGATACGCGTATTGGTTAGCGCGCTCGCTTCTCGCTTCTCGCTAATGCAACACGGGTTCGATCCTCGGACAGGGAAGTATATGACATCGCCAGATCGGACATGTTGGTTTTCTCCGGGTACTCCGGTTTCCTCCCACACGAATGACCACATATACGCTTTCATCCGCGCCAACGAGAGTGATTAATATAAGTTGTTAGAACTTGCTTCGCAATCGTTGTAAAATAAATAAAGTTTAAACTGTTTAAGTAAGCTGTACAACTAGCTTGCGGAAGGTTGGTGGTTCTACACGAATGTCCGTCGGTGCCAGATACCCCCCAGGAACCCCCAGGAAGGGCACTCAGGTCTTCCTCCACCATGTTCAGCTCGAGAGTCGCCACGTCGCGGTGCGGCTTTAGCTTACCTGAGAATATACTGCTTAACCGTTGTGCCTGCATATAGTACTGCTTAACCGCTGTGCCTGCATATAGTACTGCTTAACCGCTGTGCCTGCATATAATACTGCTTAACCGCTGTGCCTGCATATAGTACTGCTTAACCGCTGTGCCTACATATAATACTGCTTAACCGCTGTGCCTGCATATAATACTGCTTAACCGCTGTGCCTGCATATAATACTGCTTAACCGCTGTGCCTGCATATAATACTGCTTAACCGCTGTGCCTGCATATAGTACTGCTTAACCGCTGTGCCTGCATATAGTACTGCTTAACCGCTGTGCCTGCATATAGTACTGCTTAACCGCTGTCCAGGAAGGGTGTTGTTAGATAAACTGCCCGCCGGCGATATAGTACTGGTTAACCGCTGTCCAGGAAGGGTGTTGTTAGGTAAACTGCACGCCGGCGATATAGTACTGGTTAACCGCTGTCCAGGAAGGGTGTTGATAGGTAAACTGCCCGCCGGCGATATAGTACTGGTTAACCGCTGTCCAGGAAGGGTGTTGTTAGGTAAACTGCCCGCCGGCGATATAGTACTGGTTAACCGCTGTCCAGGAAGGGTGTTGTTAGGTAAACTGCCCGCCGGCGATATAGTACTGGTTAACCGCTGTCCAGGAAGGGTGTTGTTAGGTAAACTGCCCGCCGGCGATATAGTACTGGTTAACCGCTGTCCAGGAAGGGTGTTGTTAGGTAAACTGCCCGCCGGCGATATAGTACTGGTTAACCGCTGTCCAGGAAGGGTGTTGTTAGGTAAACTGCCCGCCGGCGATATAGTACTGGTTAACCGCTGTCCAGGAAGGGTGTTGTTAGGTAAACTGCCCGCCGGCGATATAGTACTGGTTAACCGCTGTCCAGGAAGGGTGTTGTTAGGTAAACTGCCCGCCGGCGATATAGTACTGGTTAACCGCTGTCCAGGAAGGGTGTTGTTAGGTAAACTGCCCGCCGGCGATATAGTACTGGTTAACCGCTGTCCAGGAAGGGTGTTGTTAGGTAAACTGCCCGCCGGCGATATAGTACTGGTTAACCGCTGTCCAGGAAGGGTGTTGTTAGGTAAACTGCCCGCCGGCGATATAGTACTGGTTAACCGCTGTCCAGGAAGGGTGTTGTTAGGTAAACTGCCCGCCGGCGATATAGTACTGGTTAACCGCTGTCCAGGAAGGGTGTTGTTAGGTAAACTGCCCGCCGGCGATATAGCCCAAAATGGTGCTGATTCATGCGTAAACCCCGAACAAAGCAAACAAACAAACAAATCAAAACCGTATGTTGTGCTGTTAGGTAAAAAGCCAGTCGCTCAAATGCGCAACCGGAAGCGACTTTAAATCAACTTAAATAAACAAAAACTGATACTTACTTACTGTACTACAACAATATGAAAATTGCACTAGTCATGTTTGAGACACCCAGTGTAAGTATTAAAGTGATAAGTAACGTAGATGCAGACGACATTGATTTTTCAATTTGAAAATTTCCATGCAAGACGCTTTATGTGTAATTTACCGGAAGTGAAGTTGTTCTATTACAGACATGATTGAAAACCCACTTGTAACAATCGGTGATGTCTTTGCCTAGAGTAATTTTCAATTTTGGCTGGTAAAAATCGGAACACTGTTGTCTAGTTGAATCATGTGGGTGTTAGCGTTTCTGTAAATCTTTATAATCAAGCAAATATATAGGCATGTGTTTTGGTACTCGTAGTTTAGCAGATATACATGGTTGTGTCCCTTATTATAGCAGAGATGCACGGTTATATCCGCTATTATAGGAGATAGGCATGGGTTTATCCGCTATTATAGGAGATAGGCATGGGTTTGTCCGCTATTATAGGAGATAGGCATGGGTTTGTCCGCTATTATAGGAGATAGGCATTGGCTTTATCCGCTATTATAGGAGATAGGCATGGGTTTATCCACTATTATAGGAGATAGGCATGGGTTTGTCCGCTATTATAGGAGATAGGCATGGGTTTGTCCGCTATTATAGGAGATAGGCACGGCTTTGTCCGCTATTATAGGAGATAGGCATGGGTTTTATCCGCTATTATAGGAGATAGGCATGGGTTTATCCGCTATTATAGGAGATAGGCATGGGTTTATCCGCTATTATAGGAGATAGGCATGGTTTTATCCGCTATTATAGGAGATATGCATGGGTTTGTCCGCTATTATAGGAGATAGGCATGGGTTTGTCCGCTATTATAGGAGATAGGCATGGGTTTATCCGCTATTATAGGAGATAGGCATGGGTTTGTCCGCTATTATAGGAGATAGGCATGGGTTTGTCCCCTATTATAGGAGAGATGCATAGGTTTGTCCGCTATTATAGCAGAGATGCATTGGTGCGTCCCCTATTATAGCAGAGATGCATAGGTTTGTCCGCTATTATAGGAGAGATGCATTGGTGTATCCCCTATTATAGGAGAGATGCATGGGTTTGTCCGCTATTATAGGAGATATGCATAGGTTTGTCCGCTATTATAGGAGAAATGCATAGGTTTGTCCGCTATTATAGGAGAAATGCATAGGTTTGTCCGCTATTATAGGAGATAGGCATGGGTTTGTCCGCTATTATAGGAGAGATGCATTGGTGTGTCCCCTATTATAGGAGATAGGCATGGGTTTGTCCGCTATTATAGGAGAGATGCATGGGTTTGTCCGCTATTATAGGAGAGATGCATAGGTTTGTCTGCTATTATAGGAAAGGTGCATACGTTTGTCCTCTGTTATGGCAGATTGGTTTTGTGCTACTCTATAGCCGATATGCCATGACAGTTTGTCTTCTATAATAGCAGGTATGCATGGAAAGAGTTTGGCCCCTCTTGTAACAGATATTGATGGTACATGTAAAGCAACCAGTGATGATCTTGTAACATATATTGATGGTACATGTAAAGCAACCAGTAATGATCTTCTAACAGATATTGATGGTACATGTAAAGCAACAAGTGATGCTCTTGTAACAGATATTGATGATACATGTAAAGCAACCAGTGATGATCATGTAACAGATATTGATGGCACAGGTAAAGCAACCAGTGATGTTCTTGCAACATATATTGATGGTACATGTAGAGCAACCAGTGATGATCTTGTAACATATATTGATGGTACATGTAAAGCAACCAGTGATGATCTTGTAACATATATTGATGGTACATGTAAAGCAACCAGTGAAGATCTTGTAACATATATTGATGGTACATGTAAAGCAACCAGTGATGATCTTGTAACAGATATTGATGGTACATGTAAAGCAACCAGTGATGCTCTTATAACAGATATTGATGGTACATGTAAAGCAACCAGTGATGCTCTTGTAACAAATATTGACGCCGCATGTAAAGCAACCAGTGATGATCTTGTAACATATATTGATGGCACATGTAAAGCAACCAGTGATGATCTTGTAACAGATATTGATGGTACATGTAAAGCAACCAGTGATGCTCTTGTAACAGATATTGATGGTACATGTAACGCAGCCGGTGATGTTCTTGCAACATATATTGATGGTACATGTAAAGCAACCAGTGATGATCATGTAACAGATATTTATGGTACATGTAACGCAGCCGGTGATGTTCTTGCAACATATATTGATGGTACATGTAAAGCAACCAGTGATGATCATGTAACAGATATTTATGGTACATGTAAAGCAACCAGTGATGCTCTTGCAACATATATTGATTGTACATGTAAAGCAACCAGTGATGATATTGTAACAGATATTGATGGTACATGTAAAGCAACCAGTGATGCTCTTGTAACAGATATTGACCCAGCATGTAAAGCAACCAGTGAGGATCTTGTAACATATACTGATGGTACATGTAAAGCAACCAGTAATGATCTTATAACATATATTGATGGTACATGTAAAGCAACCAGTGATGATCTTGTAAAATATATTGATGGTACATGTAAAGCAACCAGTGATGATCTTGTAACAGATATTGATGGTACATGTAAAGCAACCAGTGATGCTCTTGTAACATATATTGATGGTACATGTAAAGCAACCAGTGATGATCTTGTAACAGATATTGATGGTACATGTAAAGCAACCAGTGATGCTCTTGTAACAGATATTGACGCCGCATGTAAAGCAACCAGTGATGATCTTGTAACATATATTGATGGTACATGTAAAGCAACCAGTGATGATCTTGTAACAGATATTGATAGTACATGTAAAGCAACCAGTGATGCTCTTGCAACAGATATTGATGGTACATGTAAAGCAACCGGTGATGTTCTTGCAACATATATTGATGGTACATGTAAAGCAACCAGTGATGATCATGTAACAGATATTTATGGTACATGTAAAGCAACTAGTGATGCTCTTGCAAAATATATTAATTGTACATATAAAGCAACCAGTGATGATATTGTAACAGATATTGATGGTACATGTAAAGCAACCAGTGATGCTCTTGTAACATATATTGACCCAGCATGTAAAGCAACCAGTGATGATCTTTTAACATATATGGATGGTACATGTAAAGCAACCAGTAATGCTCTTGTAACATATATTGATGGTACATGTAAAGCAACCAGTGATGCTCTTGTAACAGATACTGATGGTACATGTAAAGCAACCAGTGATGCTCTTGTAACAGATATTGATGGTACATGTAAAGCAACCAGTGATGCTCTTGTAACAGATATTGACACCGCATGTAAAGCAACCAGTGGTGATCTTGTAGCATATATTGATGGTACATGTAAAGCAACCAGTGATGATCTTGTAACAGATATTGATGGTACATGTAAAGCAACCAGTTATGCTCTTGTAACATACATTGACGCCGCATGTAAAGCAACCAGTGATGATCTTGTAACATATATTGATGATACATGTAAAGCAACCAGTGATGATCTTGTAATAGATATTGACGGCGCATATAAAGCAACCAGTGATGATCTTGTAACATATATTGATGATACATGTAAAGCAACCAGTGATGCTCTTGTAATAGATATTGACGGCGCCTGTAAAGCAACCAGTGATGATCTTGTAACCGATATTGATGGTACATGTAAAGCAACCAGTGATGATCTTGCAACAGATATTGATGGTACATGTAAAGCAACAAGTGATGCTCTTGTAACATATATTGATGGTACATGTAAAGCAACCAGTGATGATCTTGTAACAGATATTGATGGTACATGTAAAGCAATCAGTGATGATCATGTAACATATATTGATGGTACATGTAAAGCAACCAGTGATGCTCTAGTAACAGATATTGATGGTACATGTACAGCAACCAGTGTTGATCTTGTAACAGATATTGATGGTACATGTAAAGCAATCAGTGATGATCATGTAACATATAGTGATGGTACATGTAAAGCAACCAGTGATGCTCTTGTAACATATATTGATGGTACATGTAAAGCAACCAGTGATGCTCTTGTAACAGATATTGACCCAGCATGTAAAGAAACCAGTGATGATCTTGTAACATATATTGATGGTACATGTAAAGCAACCAGTGATGATCTTGTAACATATATTGATGATACATGTAAAGCAACCAGTGATGCTCTTGTAACATATATTGACGGCGCATGAAAAGCAACCAGTGATGATCTTGTAACAGATATTGATGGTACATGTAAAGCAACCAGTGATGATCTTGTAACATATATTGATGGTACATGTAAAGCAACCAGTGATGATCTTGTAACGGATACTGATGGTACATGTAAAGCAACCAGTGATGATCTTGTAACATATATTGACGGCGCATGTAAAGCAACCAGTGATGCTCTTGTAACAGATACTGATGGTACATGTAAAGCAACCAGTGTTGATCTTGTAACAGATATTGATGGTACATGTAAAGCAACCAGTGATGATCTTGTAACATATATTGATGGTACATGTAAAGCAACAAGTGATGCTCTTGTAACAGATATTGACCCAGCATGTAAAGCAACCAGTGATGATATTGTAACATATATTGATGGTACATGTAACGCAACCAGTGATGATCTTGTAACATATATTGATGATACATGTAAAGCAACCAGTGATGCTAGTGTAACATATATTGACGGCGCATGTAAAGCAACCATTGATGATCTTATAACATATATTGATGGTACATGTAAAGCAACTAGTGATGATCTTGTAACATATATTGATGGTACATGTAAAGCAACCAGTGATGCTCTTGTAACAGATATTGATGGTACATGTAAAGCAACCAGTGATGATCTTGTAACATATATTGATGATACATGAAATGCAACCCGTGATGCTCTTGTAACAGATACTGATGGTACATGTAAAGCAACCAGTGTTGATCTTGTAACAGATATTGATGGTACATGTAAAGCAACCAGTGATGATCTTGTAACATATATTGATGGTACATGTAAAGCAACCAGTGATGCTCTTGTAACAGATATTGACCCAGCATGTAAAGCAACCAGTGATGATATTGTAACATATATTGATGGTACATGTAAAGCAACCAGTGATGCTCTTGTAACATATATTGACGGCGCATGTAAAGCAACCAGTGATGATCTTGTAACATATATTGATGGTACATGTAAAGCAACCAGTGATGCTCTTGTAACAGATATTGATGGTACATGTAAAGCAACCAGTGATGATCTTGTAACATATATTGATGATACATGTAATACAACCAGTGATGCTCTTGTAACAGATATTGATGGTACATGTAAAGCAACCAGTGATGCTCTTGTAACAGATACTGATGGTACATGAAAAGCAACCAGTGATTCTCTTGTAACAGATATTGATGGTACATGTAAAGCAACAAGTTATGCTCTTGTAACAGCTATTGATGGTACATGTAAAGCAACCAATGATGCTCTTGTAACAGCTATTGATGGTACATGTAAAGCAACCAGTTATGCTCTTGTAACAGATAGTGATGGTACATGTAAAGCAACCAGTGATGATCTTGTAACAGATATTGATGATTCATGTAATGCAACCCGTGATGCTCTTGTAACAGATATTGATGGTACATGTAAAGCAACCAGTGATGATCTTGTAACATATATTGACGGCGCATGTAAAGCAACCAGTGATGCTCTTGTAACAGATATTGATGGTACATGTAAAGCAACCAGTGTTGATCTTGTAACAGATATTGATGGTACATGTAAAGCAACCAGTGATGATCTTGTAACATATATTGATGGTACATGTAAAGCAACCAGTGATGCTCTTGTAACAGATATTGACCCAGCATGTAAAGCAACCAGTGATGATCTTATAACATATATTGATGGTACATGTAAAGCAACCAGTGATGATCTTGTAACATATATTGATGGTACATGTAAAGCAACCAGTGATGCCCTTGTAACAGATATTGATGGTACATGTAAAGCAACCAGTGATGATCTTGTAACATATATTGATGATACATGTAATGCAACCAGTGATGCTCTTGTAACAGATATTGATGGTACATGTAAAGCAACCAGTGATGCTCTTGTAACAGATACTGATGGTACATGAAAAGCAACCAGTGATTCTCTTGTAACAGACATTGATGGTACATGTAAAGCAACCAGTTATGCTCTTGTAACAGCTATTGATGGTACATGTAAAGCAACCAGTGATGCTCTTGTAACAGCTATTGATGGTACATGTAAAGCAACCAGTTATGCTCTTGTAACAGATAGTGATGGTACATGTAAAGCAACCAGTGATGATCTTGTAACAGATATTGATGATACATGTAATGCAACCCGTGATGCTCTTGTAACAGATATTGATGGTACATGTAAAGCAACCAGTGATGATCTTGTAACATATATTGACGGCGCATGTAAAGCAACCAGTGATGCTCTTGTAACAGATACTGATGATACATGTAAAGCAACCAGTGTTGATCTTGTAACAGATATTGATGGTACATGTAAAGCAACCAGTGATGATCTTGTAACATATATTGATGGTACATGTAAAGCAACCAGTGATGCTCTTGTAACAGATATTGACCCAGCATGTAAATCAACCAGTGATGATCTTGTAACATATATTGATGGTCCATGTAAAGCAACCAGTGATTCTCTTGTAACATATATTGACGGCGCATGTAAAGCAACCAGTGATGATCTTATAACATATATTGATGGTACATGTAAAGCAACCAGTGATGATCTTGTAACATATATTGATGGTACATGTAAAGCAACCAGTGATGCCCTTGTAACAGATATTGATGGTACATGTAAAACAACCAGTGATGATCTTGTAACATATATTGATGATACATGTAATGCAACCAGTGATGCTCTTGTAACATATATTGATGGTACATGTAAAGCAACCAGTGATGCTCTTGTAACAGATACTGATGGTACATGAAAAGCAACCAGTGATTCTCTTGTAACAGATATTGATGGTACATGTAAAGCAACCAGTGATGCTCTTGTAACAGCTATTGATGGTACATGTAAAGCAACCAGTGATGCTCTTGTAACAGCTATTGATGGTACATGTAAAGCAACCAGTTATGCTCTTGTAACATATATTGATGGTACATGTAAAGCAACCAGTGATGATCTTGTAACAGATATTGATGTTACATGTAAAGCAATCAGTGATGCTCTTGTAACAGATAGATAGGTACTTTTATTTCCTCCATTTCTGAAGAGCATAGCATATTTACAAATCATTATTAATATGTATGTACAAACAGTATAATATAAATGCACACATAACAGGGTTAATTTGTCAGTTGAGTACTCGTAGCAGTTTTGTTTTGAAGGCGATTAATGTAATGCTGTACGAACTTGTTTCTTGATTTAGCTGCAATGAATGTGTATACAGTTTATGCTATAAACCATTATATATATATTTTTTTTTTTTAATGCTATAGTTTACAAATGGCATATAAATAGACAGTGCATTGCCGATACAGTTGACGTCGAGGAGACTATAGCTCCTCCCACTAGTCACGTGATCAGAATTTTCTAGACACAGATAAGCGCGACAAGTTGTCGAGGGAAATGGCGGCTGTTTGATAACCCTTACTATTGTTGAAGGTGTGTCGCTTTATTGATCGCTGATTGGCTTATCGGATTATAGCTTACTTATGTATAAGAATTGTTAGCGTATTGATGACTACCGTATACGTATTGATGACGTATTGATGACGTATTGATGACTACCGTATGCGTATTGATGACGTATTGTTGACGTATTGATGACGTATTCATGAATACCGTATACGTATTGATGACGTATTGATGACTATCGTATACGTATTGATGACTACAGTATACGTATTTATGACGTATTGATGACTACCGTATTCGTATTGATGACGTATTGATGACTACCTTATACGTATTGATGACGTATTGATGACTACCGTATACGTATTGATGACGTATTGATGACTACCTTATACGTATTGATGACGTATTGATGACTACCGTAAGAGAGGCTGTGACATTCGCTATTTTATCATTTCACTATTTCAACCTCACGAATTCACTATTTCAATCTCACGAATTCACTATTTCACTCTGACAAATTCACTATTTCAACCTCACGAATTCACTATTTCAATCTCACGAATTCACTATTTCAATCTCACGAATTCAGTATTTCAACCGCACGAATTCACGATTTGAACCTCACGAATTCACGATTTCAATCTCACTACTTTCATAGCCGTACTACTTTCGTAACCGTACTACTTTCATAGCCGTACTACTTTCGTATCCGTACTACTTTCGCAACCGTACTACTTTCGCAACCGTACTACTTTCGTAGCCGTACTACTTTCGCAACCGTACTACTTTCGCAACAGTACTACTTTCGCAACTGTACTACTTTCGTAACAGTACTACTACTTTCGCAACAGTACTACTTTCGCAACAGTACTACTTTCGCAACTGTACTACTTTCGCCCGTTTTATATGTACTTTCGCCTGTTTTATATGTACCTTTGCCCGTTTTATATGTACCTTTGCCCGTTTTATATGTACCTTTGCCCGTTTTATATGTACTTTCGCCCGTTTTATATGTACCTTTGCCCGTTTTATATGTACTTTCGCCCGTTTTATATGTACATTTGCCCGTTTTATATGTACTATCGCCCGTTTTATATGTACCTTTGCCCGTTTTATATGTACTTTCGCCCGTTTTATATGTACCTTTGCCCGTTTTATATGTACTTTCGCCCGTTTTATATGTACTTTCGCCCGTTATATATGTACCTTTGCCCGTTTTATATGTACCTTTTCCCGTTTTATATGTACTTTCGCCCGTTTTATATGTACCTTTGCCCGTTTTATATGTACTTTCGCCCGTTTTATATGTACCTTTTCCCGTTTTATATGTACCTTTGCCCGTTTTATATGTACCTTTGCCCGTTGTATATGTACCTTTTCCCGTTTTATATGTACTTTCGCCCGTTTTATATGTACCTTTGCCCGTTTTATATGTACCTTTGCCCGTTTTATATGTACCTTTGCCCGTTGTATATGTACCTTTGCCCGTTTTATATGTACCTTTGCCCGTTGTATATGTACCTTTGCCCGTTTTATATGTACTTTCTCCCGTTTTATATGTACTTTCGCCCGTTTTATATGTAAGCGTATAATGGTTTTTTATTTATACAAATTTAGTTTAGCTCGATTGCGAAACAAGTTATTTCAACTTATATTAATCACGAGGGAGAGAGAAGAGGCAACGTGGAATTTAAATTCCTTGCCTAATGGCACAATCGTAACGGCTCCAGCAGGGCTCGAACTCCGGACCTTTCGCACCTGAAGCGAACGTATAAGGGCTGTTTGGTGTATTTCCGTTTCTTAACGCCCATTCATACTTAGTGGTAGATTGCCTGTCATTTTAGTGTGTATCTTAATGCTCACACAACCGAGTATATATCTGAACACGAGTAACAATTGGGTAGTTGTAGATTTCTTCCAACTGGGGCCGCCGTGACCGAGTGGTTAAGGTCGTTGACATTCAATCACTTGCCCCTAACCACTGTAGGTTCAAACGATCAAATCCCACTGGAAATGTCAAACTATTTCACGTGAGGAAGCTATCCAACTGGCTTGTGAAAGGTCGGTGGTTCTAACTTGGTGCCCGTCCGTGCCTGAAATACTGCTCAGATGGGTCTTCCTTCACCATTAATAGCTGGATCGTTGCCATATTACCTAAGCTATTGGCTTTCAATCCCCAAAACGAAGCATATGCATCAACGACTCCGGAAATATAGTTTAAACTTATTTTAAACCGATCACGAAGTAAGTTTTAACAACTTATATTAATCACTCTAGTTGGCGCGGATGAAAGAGTATATGTGGTCATTCGTGTGGGGGGAAACCGGAGTGCTTGGAGAAAACCCACCTGTCCGATCTGGCCACCGCCATATCATCTCACATACTTCCCGGTCCGCTAACCACTGCGCGGACAGCAGAAGATATATATACTTATTGCTAAAGGTGTTGTTGCACGAAAAGCTGCATCCATTCAAGTAGGAGTACGCATGCACTGCAACAATCGTAGAGATATAACGGTAACTTATTAACGATTGAATCGCGGGTTAATAGTGTCCATGGGGTATGAACTACAGAGGGTGTGGTTAATTTTAAGCATGATGTATATATAGGTGTATGATGGATATGCGTCTCCATAGCAATAGTTCATACCCCCATGGAAATTATTAATCAGCGAGTCATTACTTATATTTACATTAATTATTCTTTTCAATGACACACAGAAAAATATAGCACACTTTGCATTTAAAATGCATTTAGTCCAGATTTACAACTTACCGTGTGTCGGGTTTAGTAAATAGATCATCCTTGGAATAGCGTAAACTGTTAGAAACGCCCTTTCTCGTGGCATACGCTGCCCAACACTGCGAATGCGCATGCCCGTAAATTTGAATGTGCATGGCATCTGCATATCATTAGTGAGGAATGTCATACGAAAATGGATACAGTCAGGGCACATACGTTCATCGAAGGAATTGCAATGTAAATATTGAAATGTTAAGACATTTATTTAAAAAATCATTATCGACGAGGAAACTACTGACGAACTGTATCATTTAAATCAACTTCCTCATTCCAATTAACAGAGTAATCCCTGGTATCGTCTTGCTATCGCGTAACACCGTTCGCTTCCATAGCTTGCATTATGAACGGGCTAGTACTCCATCGCGATTAACAGGTTGGTGTGCAAGTCCAGGGACCGAGAAGGCAGGATGACCCGATTTATCAATATATCAATTTGACTTGGCAATTTTGAAGCACCTATTCATTGGGAAACTTTCGGTATGCGCTAGCAGCTCTCTTCGTTGTGAATTGGCGGCTATTTTGTAAGAGTGGGGCCTCCATAGCCGAGATTGTGATTTGTTACGGTCTTTTACCTCATAGCACTTGCCCCTCACAGCTGTAGATTCGAATCCCAATAAATGGGTGGTTGTCCATATGGGCGATGCCTCCTGAAGAGATTAGTCATTTTAGATTGTTGGAGGATAGTGCAATGATACAGACAGAGACCCATTCCAGAATCTCCTCTGGTTCATTTACGTGCACGGTGTAAAGCACCGTCACGAGATCTCGGTTTAAAGTCCCACCAGAAAGACTGTTACTTGTATTAGGGTCAGACGAGGGATTGAACCTGCGATCCCTGGATTCCCAGTCCACCGTGTTAACCACTGGACTACTTCATACGGCTACAATGCCCGTAGCTACTATAAGGCATTGAAGGCCCGGGCGTGCCTGCAAATTGTCACAGTAAATGAATATTCTAAAACTCGGAAAATGCAATACAAAGTTTAGGGATGGTGTATGATTGATATGCGTCTCCATAGCAATAGTTGACCGTCATAGACGTACATTCATAATGCGTCAGAGTGCACCATTGACCTTCTATGATTCAAAATATCCCCGGGGGAGCATACCCATCCCTCTAGCAACACCGCATCTTCGATACTCAATTTAATAGTCTGGCCTACGAACTCATAATTGCTAGCTACACCCCTGTGTCACGACTACGCATTCACAGCGTCTAAATTAATGATAACTGGCACAGCGATTATCAAATTATCTATGAGTATAGATGAACACTGATACTAACCAATGTGTGTGTATGATAGAATAAGCATGCGAATAGCGTCTTAGCGAATGTGGACTGTAATTACGAGGATACAGAAACGTGTGCTGGTCCTGCAGCACGCCTCAGCGGGGCAACACTATATAGTGAGGTGTAGGACATACAGCACGCCTTAGCGGGGCAACACTATATATAGTGAGGTGTAGGACATGACATTGCGTGGTCGAGTGGTTACGGTCGCTGACTTGTATACCACTGAAACCTATCATCACTGATGGTCACAGGTTCGAGCCCCGCTCAGACCATGTCAGATAGTGTATATGAAAAGGTTGGCAGTTTCTTAAGTACTAGTTAACCACTTGAGCATGCCCAGGAAAGTGTTGTTAGGTAAACTGCCCGTCGCTCAAATTGGCAACCGGCGACGTTAAATAAACTTAAATCTAAAAAATTACATTGTGTATAGTCGCCAAAATGCATATATGCAGTGGCGACTTTAAATAAACGTATACTGCATCATCGACAATGCGCATACATCGGGCGTGTAGTAGACATAGACCTATACATCGGGCGTGTAGTAGACATAGACCTATACATCGGGCGTGTAGTAGACATAGACCTATACATCGGGCATGTAGTAGACATAGACCTATACATCGGGCGTGTAGTAGACATAGACCTATACATCGGGCATGTAGTAGACATAGACCTATACATCGGGCGTGTAGTAGACATAGACCTATACATCGGGCGTGTAGTAGACATAGACCTATACATCGGGCATGTAGTAGACATAGACCTATACATCGGGCATGTAGTAGACATAGACCTATACATCGGGCGTGTAGTAGACATAGACCTATACATCGGGCGTGTAGTAGACATAGACCTATACATCGGGCGTGTAGTAGACATAGACCTATACATCGGGCATGTAGTAGACATAGACCTATACATCGGGCGTGTAGTAGACATAGACCTATACATCGGGCATGTAGTAGACATAGACCTATACATCGGGCATGTAACAATACCCGGGTACCATGTTTTCTACCGGGTCCACGTTTTCTACCCAAGTACCACGTTTTCTACCGGGTCCTTGTTTGTAATACTGCTCGAATGGGGCATCCGGGGTCTTCCTCCGATACTAATAGACGGAGAGTCGTCATTTAACCTGTTGGCGCGGCTTTAACCCCCAAAATCAAACAGACGTTACGTCATGTCGCCATATATTTCATATACTTATGCATACCATTATTGCGAATCAATGGAATATTTCTTCGCATCAATATTTCTGTAGAAACTGCTACTAAAATCTTAATAATAGAATACACAATGAAATAAAAACATAAAATGTGCCTCATAAAATGTGCAACTTGAAAATTTAAGCAAAATAAGGAATGAGTGTTTCATGATGTTTCATGACTAGGCATTTTATTTTGACGTTTTTACATGTGTATTCACATCGCCATTGGTAGGGGAGTGGGCAATGTAGGTAATATATTAAGACGTGTTTACATGTGTATTCACATCGCCATTGGTAGGGGAGTGGGCAATGTAGGTAATATATTAAGACGTGTTTACATGTGTATTCACATCGCCATTGGTAGGGGAGTGGGCAATGTAGGTAATATATTAAGACGTTTTTACATGTGTATTCACATCGCCATTGGTAGGGGAGTGGGCAATGTAGGTAATATATTAAGACGTTTTTACATGTGTATTCACATCGCCATTGGTAGGGGAGTGGGCAATGTAGGTAATATATTAAGACGTTTTTACATGTGTATTCACATCGCCATTGGTAGGGGAGTGGGCAATGTAGGTAATATATTAAGACGTTTTTACATGTGTATTCACATCGCCATTGGTAGGGGAGTGGGCAATGTAGGTAATATATTAAGACGTTTTTACATGTGTATTCACATCGCCATTGGTAGGGGAGTGGGCAATGTAGGTAATATATTAAGACGTTTTTACATGTGTATTCACATCGCCATTGGTAGGGGAGTGGGCAATGTAGGTAATATATTAAGACGTTTTTACATGTGTATTCACATCGCCATTGGTAGGGGAGTGGGCAATGTAGGTAATATATTAAGACGTTTTTACATGTGTATTCACATCGCCATTGGTAGGGGAGTGGGCAATGTAGGTAATATATTAAGACGTTTTTACATGTGTATTCACATCGCCATTGGTAGGGGAGTGGGCAATGTAGGTAATATATTAGACGTTTTACATGTGTATTCACATCGCCATTGGTAGGGAGTGGCAATGTAGGTAATATATTAAACGTTTTTACATGTGTATTCACATCGCCATTGGTAGGGGAGTGGGCAATGTAGGTAATATATTAAGACGTGTTTACATGTGTATTCATATCGCCATTGGTAGGGGAGTGGGCAATGTAGGTAATATATTAAGACGTTTTTACATGTGTATTCACATCGCCATTGGTAGGGGAGTGGGCAATGTAGGTAATATATTAAGACGTGTTTACATGTGTATTCATATCGCCATTGGTAGGGGAGTGGGCAATGTAGGTAATATATTAAAACGCAATGGTCATTTACTTCCCCCTGGATACTCTTTAAGAAGGATATGTATTTTTAATTGGGGTTCCTCTGTTTTCATCGTCGATTTCTTTGCACCGCATGCTACCAATTACCATATACGTATCTTGTAATTATTAAATAATTAAATCTCGACAATTATCCCACAGCTCAACAGTTATCCCACATCTCTACAGTTATCCCACAGTAAATATGAATATTCCATCAGGAAAGAGGTCTCCAGAGCCATTAATATAACGTTGTAAAAATATGTCAATTATTTGCGTGTTTGAATATCGGGGATTATTTACTGCGGCGTACGGATGCACCTTACTGCATGATTGCCCTGAAATAAGGCTCAAACGATACTGGTAACCAGAACACAGTTTCCGGGTTAGCATTGTTGATAGGATCTTACACTAGTGATGATTTCATACAATCTTATATGAAACTCGTTTTGGAAAATTGCAAACCTCCTTTCACAAATATGTCAGTATGAAATCAGCACCCTATATAAGATCTTGTATATCTTAATGCTCACACAACCAACCTGCACACTTGCCCCTCACAACTGTACGTTCAAATGTTCAAATCCCACTGCAAATGTCAAACTATTTCATGCGCGGAAGCTATCCAACTGGCTTATACTGGTCGGTGGTTCTAACCTGGTGCCCGTCCGTACCTGAAATACTCGATACTCCTAAGATCCTATATGTATTCTATGTATGTTCCATTAACGTTAAACCCCGTGCGGATACCGAGACATGTTTTCCTGGCAGATATAGCTGACCTAAGCGGTTAACCAGTACTAAGCAATGTGTGTGATGTGCTGACCTAAGCGGTTAACCAGTACTAAGCAATGTGTGTGATGTGCTGACCTAAGCGGTTAACCAGTACTAAGCAATGTGTGTGATGTGCCATGCTCGCGGTTAAACAGTACTAAGCAATGTGTGTGATGTGCCTTGCTCGCGGTTAACCAGTACTAAGCAATGTGTGTGATGTGCCATGCTCGCGGTTAACCAGTACTAAGCAATGTGTGTGAGGTGCCATGCTCGCGGTTAACCAGTACTAAGCAATGTGTGTGATGTGCCATGCTTGCTGTTAACCAGTACTAAGCAATGTGTGTGATATGCCTTGCTCGCGGTTAACCAGTACTAAGCAATGTGTGTGATGTGCCATGCTCGCGGTTAACCAATACTAAGCAATGTGTGTGAGGTGCCATGCTCGCGGTTAACCAATACTAAGCAATGTGTGTGAGGTGCCATGCTCGCGGTTAACCAGTACTAAGGAATGTGTGTGTGAGGTGCCTGACGGTTAACCAGTACTAAGCAATGTGTGTGAGGTGCCATGCTCGCGGTTAACCAGTACTAAGCAATGTGTGTGAGGTGCCATGCTCGCGGCACTAAGCAATGTGTGTGAGGTGCCATGCTCGCGGTTAACCAGTACTAAGCAATGTGTGTGAGGTGCCATGCTCGCGGTTAACCAATACTAAGCAATGTGTGTGAGGTGCCATGCTCGCGGTTAACCAGTACTAAGCAATGTGTGTGAGGTGCCATGCTCGCGGTTAACCAGTACTAAGCAATGTGTGTGATGTGCCATGCTCGCGGTTAACCAATACTAAGCAATGTGTGTGAGGTGCCATGCTCGCGGTTAACCAATACTAAGCAATGTGTGTGAGGTGCCATGCTCGCGGTTAACCAGTACTAAGCAATGTGTGTGAGGTGCCATGCTCGCGGTTAACCAGTACTAAGCAATGTGTGTGAGGTGCCATGCTCGCGGTTAACCAGTACTAAGCAATGTGTGTGAGGTGCCTTGCTCACGGTTAACCAGTACTAAGCAATGTGTGTGAGGTGCCATGCTCGCGGTTAACCAATACTAAGCAATGTGTGTGAGGTGCCATGCTCGCGGTTAACCAATACTAAGCAATGTGTGTGAGGTGCCATGCTCGCGGTTAACCAGTACTAAGCAATGTGTGTGAGGTGCCATGCTGCGGTTAACCAGTACTAAGCAATGTGTGTGAGGTGCCATGCTCGCGGTTAACCAGTACTAAGCAATGTGTGTGAGGTGCCATGCTCGCGGTTAACCAGTACTAAGGAATGTGTGTGAGGTGCCATGCTCGCGGTTAACCAGTACTAAGCAATGTGTGTGATGTGCCATGCTCGCTGTTAACCAGTACTAAGCAATGTGTGTGAGGTGCCATGCTCGCGGTTAACCAGTACTAAGCAATGTGTGTGATGTGCCATGCTCGCGGTTAACCAGTACTAAGCAATGTGTGTGATGTGCCATGCTCGCGGTTAACCAGTACTAAGCAATGTGTGTGATGTGCCATGCTCGCGGTTAACCAGTACTAAGCAATGTGTGTGATGTGCCATGCTCGCGGTTAACCAGTACTAAGCAATGTGTGTGATGTGCCATGCTCGCGGTTAACCAGTACTAAGCAATGTGTGTGATGTGCCATGCTCGCGGTTAACCAGTACTAAGCAATGTGTGTGATGTGCCATGGTTAACCAGTACTAAGCAATGTGTGTGAGGTGCCATGCTCGCGGTTAACCAGTACTAAGCAATGTGTGTGAGGTGCCTTGGTTAACCAGTACTAAGCAATGTGTGTGATGTGCCATGGTTAACCAGTACTAAGCAATGTGTGTGATGTGACATGGTTAACCTCGTCTGACCCTAATAATAATGTAACACCCGAGTATTAGCTTACCCCCTGAGCTCTATTATCCACCAGGTATGGTTCCATGGAGGGTGGTGATGCATTGGTACTGACAGCGCTATAGGAATTTGGCCGTTGCTCTATGAAACCAACAGAACAACAGATCGCCTTCGAATAGCACGCCAGTTGTAATCCCACTGTCAGGTTTACCACAAGGCACAAGACACAAATATTGTTTTACGGAAATGCAATGTTGTCGTTTTCGCTGGGCGTTCGGTTTTCGACAATATCCGAATAGTGGTCAACAATGAAACATGAAAATCCAGTCAATGAATACCGATGTATTATTCACATTATTCATAGTGGAACAATTATTTGATTTTACTTTTGTTTTGGACTTGTTGTCTGTGTTTCTGTTGGAGCTGAGGCTGCAGACAGCATGATTCGCGAGAGAAAGGTTGCATTTAACGAAGTAGCTGTGAGTTTTAGATGTTATGAGCATTACACGGTGTAAAACGACGAGAAAACATACCGCCAAATCAAAAACCGAACGCCTAGCGAAAACAACAACATTGCATTTCCTGCTGTTCACGATGAAACAATGTGCCATTCTGGTGATATTTGACCGATCTCCATCAAATAAAAAGTATTTGTTGATAGAATAAGGTCTTCCGGTCGGGATCACAGGGACATGTCAGTGATCTGATCGTTTTTACCTAGTTTCTCGTCGATGTTTCTGCATGCATGACCATAGGGCAAAATAAATGTGTGTCTTGTGCCTGTGAGGTTTACATGAGGTCCAGTTTCGTGTATTCTTGCTGGTTCTGACATAATAATCCTCAAGTATTGTTCTGTTTATGAATATCACTGGTGTAGTAAATCCTATCTGTGTTACTGAACTTCCTGTTAAGTGATTGATGTCTGTAAATGGGTGTAATTTGTTGCTTACACCCAACTGTATTTTGTTTAGCATCCAGGCCGCCATCTTGAATGCACACTGTGTATTAGACGCTACGCGACGGTGTTCTATATACCGCATTGGTAAACACAGAATACCGTTTATATGTGGTGTTTGGAGAGAGCAAACTTGCTGAAACGTAAGTTTTGGGTGCTTTTAATAGAATATGTATGTTATTGGTATGTATGCAGTGCTTAGTTGACACAACAGTCTTATCTTAGTTGTGAGTACCCGTTGCACCACATATTTGTGTGTGACGTAATGCAGCATGTGGGAAGCGTCATGCGACGTGTGGGGCACGCATATGCATAGCAGTTGCTGCATAGTAAAATAAGTGCATCATATCGTTGTCATCACTCAGTAAACTGTCCGCTGTGATCAGCTTACGTCCGTCCGCCCGTCTGCCCACTAGATTGACCCAGGTTAGCGTGTAACAATAATAACAGACTCCTCCTGAAGAGAGTTGCCATTTTAGATTTTGGAGGATAGTGCAATGAAACAGACAGATAGTCATTCCATAGTCTCCGACCATTTCATCACGTCATTTTGGTCATTGACGTCATTATGTAGGCCTACAGTGTATCAATTTGTTGACAATGTTACGATCAGTTTCCCCAATGACGTCAATAGTCATTGCATAAAGATTGATGGACAAGTCCATGCATGATGCCGATGTGGGTCTTATGAAAACGAATACTACTTGTTCTTTGAATGTACAAACTATTCTAACTATTCTAATATTCGAATTGATTTCCAACAAAATATGATGAAATGATGCGCTACTGCTAATCTGCATACTGTCCTACACGGTGAGGAGACCCTGACAGGTCCCTACTGCTAATCTGCATACTGTCCTACACGGTGAAGAGACCCTGACCTACTGCTAATCTGCATACTGTCCTACACGGTGAGGAGACCCTGACAGGTCCCTACTGCTAATCTGCATACTGTCCTACACGGTGAGGAGACCCTGACAGTTCCCTACTGCTAATCTGCATACTGTCCTACACGGTGAGGAGACCCTGACAGGTCCCTACTGCTAATCTGCATACTGTCCTACACGGTGAGGAGACACTGTCAGGTCCCTATTGCTAATCTGCATACTGTCCTACACGGTGAGGAGACCCTGACAGTTCCCTATTGCTAATCTGCATACTGTCCTACACGGTGAGGAGACCCTGACAGGTCCCTACTGCTAATCTGCATACTGTCCTACACGGTGAGGAGACCCTGACAGGTCCCTACTGCTAATCTGCATACTGTCCTACACGGTGAGGAGACCCTGACAGGTCCCTATTGCTAATCTGCATACTGTCCTACACGGTGAGGAGACCCTGACAGTTTCCTACTGCTAATCTGCATACTGTCCTACACGGTAAGGAGACCCTGACAATCCCCTACTGCTAATCTGCATACTGTCCTACACGGTGAGGAGACCCTGACAGTTCCCTATTGCTAATCTGCATACTGTCCTACACGGTGAGGAGACCCTGACAGTTCCCTATTGCTAATCTGCATACTGTCCTACACGGTGAGGAGACCCTGACAGATAACATTAACAAAATAATATTTGAATATGTCAATAATTTTATTCGCGATACAAAAAGATTCTTGTATATAAGACGTGCACTTAATGACTTTACCCCTGTCTGCATGTGATACCTTCCCGAACATCTTGTCTTTCTTCTGCATTCGTGTCTGTATTTCATTTCTGTCATTTCTAAGCAATATGCACACTTGGTATACATGTATTATTTCCACACCGTCCAATATAGTACTGTGTATTTTGAACTGCAAGGAGAGGAATTATATAAGCTCTGCTTCCGTTTTAGTCCCTTCCCGTTCCTATATACTTACTTCTTTGATTTCGTGTACATGTATTGTGAATATAGTAGATTAAATATGTTTAAACAAAGTTCATGCATGCGCTCTTTTTTTGGCTGCTAGCAATGTCTGATATCTTTATGTTTATGTATTTTTTTAAATTTGATCAGTCGTAAGAATTCTCGTAAAGTAAAACAATTAACCCAGACATTCTGAACGTTCACAAATTATGTGAGCAATGTCGCTGTAGATTTGGTGCCTTCAGTGCGCCATGCATTTTACATATCGCCGTATCCGCAGAGTTATATAACAAGTACGAGGCGCATTAATGTTACTAAAACAGTTAATTACCTACCATGTTTGATGAATGATGCTACTTTAATGTCTTCCAAATAATGAAGTACACATTTACAACTACAGTACATATTAAGTGTACATATAAACTACAGTGCATATTAAGTACTACAGTACATATTAAGTGTACATATAAACTCCAGTACATATTAAGTGTACATATAAACTACAGTACATATTAAGTGTACATATAAACTACAGTACATATTAAGTGTACATATAAACTACAGTACATATTAAGTGTACATATAAACTACAGTACATATTAAGTGTACATATAAACTACAGTGCATATTAAGTGTACATATAAACTACAGTGCATATTAAGTGTACATATAAACTACAGTACATATTAAGTGTACATATAAACTACAGTACATATTAAGTGTACATATAAACTACAGTACATATTAAGTGTACATATAAACTACAGTACATATTAAGTGTACATATAAACTACAGTGCATATTAAGTGTACATATAAACTACAGTGCATATTAAGTGTACATATAAACTACAGTACATATTAAGTGTACATATAAACT
>CM026403.1:72417158-72438388 GCA_014843695.1 Archivesica marissinica | reverse complement strand
GTGAGGAGACCCTGACAGATGACATTAACAAAATAATATTTGAATATTTCCATAATTTCATTTGTGATACAAAACGATTCTTTGAGTGAAACCGCATGTATATAAGACGTGCACTTGATGACTTTGTCTCTGTCTGCCTGCACTACATTCTCAAATATCTTCTCTTTCTTTTGCATTCTTGCCGGGATTATATTTCTGTCATTTCTAAGCAATATGCACATTTGATATACATGTATTAGTTCCACACCGTCCAATATAGTACTGTGTATTTTGAACTGCAAGGAGAGCAACTATACAAGCTCTGCTTCCGTTTTAATCCTTTCCTATTCTTTGATTTCGTGTACATGTATTGTTTTGTGAATATATATAGTGGAATAAATATGTTTAAACAAGTTCATGCATGCGCTCTTTTTTGGCTGCTAGCAATGTCTGATATCTTTATGTTTATGTATTTTTTTAAATTTGATCAGTCGTAAGAATTCTCGTAAAGTAAAACAATTAACCCAGACATTCTGAACGTTCACAAATTATGTGAGCAATGTCGCTGTAGATTTGGTGCCTCAGTGCGCCATGCATTTTACATATCGCCGTATCCGCAGAGTTATATAACAAGTACGAGGCGCATTAATGTACTAAAACAGTTAATTACCTAACATGTTTGATGAATGATGCTACTTTAATGTCTTCCAAATAATGAAGTACACATATAAACTACAGTACATATTAAGTGTACATATAAACTACAGTACATATTAAGTGTACATATAAACTACAGTGCATATTAAGTGTACATATAAACTACAGTGCATATTAAGTGTACATATAAACTACAGTACATATTAAGTGTACATATAAACTACAGTACATATTAAGTGTACATATAAACTACAGTACATATTAAGTGTACATATAAACTACAGTACATATTAAGTGTACATATAAACTACAGTGCATATTAAGTGTACATATAAACTACAGTGCATATTAAGTGTACATATAAACTACAGTACATATTAAGTGTACATATAAACTACAGTACATATTAAGTGTACATATAAACTACAGTACATATTAAGTGTACATATAAACTACAGTACATATTAAGTGTACATATAAACTACAGTGCATATTAAGTACTACAGTACATATTAAGTGTACATATAAACTACAGTGCATATTAAGTGTACATATAAACTGCAGTACATATTAAGTGTACATATAAACTACAGTGCATATTAAGTACTACAGTACATATTAAGTGTACATATAAACTACAGTACATATTAAGTGTACATATAAACTACAGTACATATTAAGTGTACATATAAACTACAGTACATATTAAGTGTACATATAAACTAATATTAAAAACAAATTTACAAAATCACAAACGACTAAGTCGTATACTTATATAGATAAAGGTCCTATCCCCGTAAATGTCCTATCCCTGTATATACCATATCCCTGTGTATATCATATCCCTGTGTATATACCATATCCCCGTAAATGTCCTATCCCTGTATATACCATATCCCTGTAAATGTCCTATCCCTGTATATATACCATATCCCCGTAAATGTCCTATCCCTGTATATACCATATCCCTGTAAATGTCCTATCCCTGTATATATACCATATCCCCGTAAATGTCCTATCCCTGTATATATACCATATCCCTGTAAATGTCCTATCCCTGTATATATACCATATCCCCGTAAATGTCCTATCCCTGTATATATACCATATCCCTGTAAATGTCCTATCCCTGTAAATGTCCTATCCCTGTATATATACCATATCCCTGTAAATGTCATATCCCTGTATATATACCATATCCCTGTAAATGTCCTATCCCTGTAAATGTCCTATCCCTGTGTATATCATATCCCTGTGTATATACCATATCCCTGTAAATGTCCTATCCCTGTAAATGTCCTATCCCTGTGTATATCATATCCCTGTGTATATACCATATCCCTGTAAATGTCATATCCCTGTATATATACCATATCCCCGTAAATGTCATATCCCTGTATATATACCATATCCCTGTAAATGTCATATCCCTGTATATATACCATATCCCCGTAAATGTCCTATCCCTGTATATATACCATATCCCTGTAAATGTCCTATCCCTGTATATGTACCATATCACTGTAAATGTCCTATCCCTGTATATATACCATATCCCCGTAAATGTCCTATCCCTGTATATATACCATGTCTCTTTGTATGTGTATATACATATATATACAGGGATATCCCCGTAAATGTCCTATCACTGTATCTATACATCATATCCAGTTCGATGTTATTTCCATGTAAATGTCACATCCCTGTAACTGTCATATCCCTGTCATGAGTGTGTCTCTAGTAACATAAAGAACACGGTTTTGCAACTAAACAACGCACTTTGAAACTGCCACGTTAGTTGTACATCCTCTTCTAGTGTTATTGTCGTGTAGCATATAGTAACGATGCTTTGTTTCAACAACCTCAGGCAATGTCAATAGATCACGCACGCAACTACCAAGAATCAAACGCCGTAGCTATAACAGTAGCGTAGCCTAGCATAAAGAGGTGTACAATGGAGCGTCCTGATGCATGCTCCGCATTCTGATGCATGCGTGTTTTGACGAGAAATAGAGAACACTTTTTGTGGCTGTTTGTCATGGTGAAAAGTATCTTACTTTAAAATATTGGCTAGACATTATTGCAGCCACGAACACTTCTCGTGATCACATTCAAAAGGAAGTCGCTAGCCAGTGACGGCATAACATTAATTCCAGACAACTAACCCACTCCCGGACGCACAGAACACCAATAACGCCGGTTATCAACCATATAGTGTGTGTGTTTTTTTGCTTTTATTTGTCGTCGCTATCGGTTGTCCACATTAGCTACGCCTCCTGAAGAGAATAGTCATTCTAGATGTTGGAGGATAATGCAATGATACAGACAGAAACCAAGTTCAGAGTCTCCTCTGGTTCTTTTACGTGCACGGTGTAAAGCACCGACATGAAACCTCGGTTGAAAGATTGTTAATATTGATAGGGTCAGACGGGTGATCGAACCTGCGATCACTGGATTCGCGCTAACCACTGCATTACCGACCCGTCTGTGATAACAGGTACGTGATTTACGTTTATTTATCGTCGCTACCGGTTCCCCATATGAGCTACGCCTCCTGAAGAGATTAGTCATTTTAGAGTTTGGAGGATAGTGTAATGATACAGACAGAGACCCATTCATGAATCTATTCTGATTCGCTTTCGTGCACGGTGTAATGCACCGACACGAGACCTCGATTTAAAGTCCCATCTGAAAGACATTATATGTGCTCACCAGTAAAACAAATTTATACCAGGAATTTAACAATGAATACATTGATGCAAAGCATCAACTGCGCCGCAAAATAGGCGTAGAAGTACGTGCATGGGTGATCGTACATGCAAATTAGATGAAGATGGTGTAGAACAATAAGGTTCTTGATATACCGTGGGTTTTGACCGCGGTAGACATTAATTTTGTAATTACTTTTCAAGAATGTCTCCTGTGTTTCTTTCAAATTGACTAGTGAAGACTCCCATTGTATGTTTGCATTCAATGGTTAACATAACTTTACCTAATTGCCATTGTAAATAACAAAATAATAGTAGTTGCCTGAAATCCCACGTCAGTATCAAATTACCCCACCCGATGGCTTAGACAAATGTCTGTTATTTTCTATACTCAAATACAAACCACATGACTATGTTATGAAATGTTTGAGAGACATACTGTTGTTTGTGAATTGATTTAATGGTATGATACGGATCAAATTAGAATTGATTATTCCATATCGATGCAAAATACTATCAATACTATTTTAAAGCGACACTATGGCTGCTTGTCCTGCTAACGAGTATTGCTTACCCTACGTATTTCTCTATGAATTCCAGTTATTAAGCCTCTGATAGAGCCCGGAGTATTTACCGCGATATGTCCAAACTCACATTTATCAGTGCAGCTGAAAAGCTGAAATGACTATGAAATATATATTGCTTACTAGAGGTAACCGTTAACACAGTGTTGACTGTACATTGCACAATGTCGAAGTTCTGAGCAGTGTGGTTTCTGGGAAGATTTGAATGTGTTGTACTGTATAAGTCTATGTAAACTACGTAACACCTACAGTGGGGTCAATTATCACCTTAGGCTCACTATTTGGCCAAACTTAGTAGCGGTGCCATGAAACTAGCAAAGCTCTGCACATAGTATTTCTGAGAAAAATGACCACAGGATAACAATTTGAGCAAACTTACAGGTACATGTTCACTATGTAATGGTACGTGCCAAATATCACATATCTGGGCATTGTGTTTTCTGAGAAGACGACGGTTTTACTACATAAGTATATGTAAACTATGTGACGCTTACCGTGTGGTCAATTATCACCCAGGTTCACACGTTTAGCAAACTTAGTAGTGATTCAATGGGTAAAATTCAGGATAAGCAGCGGGACATTGACAAATCCATGAAAACAGAGCGTGACAGCATCAAACATATTCAAATGGGGATAAATAGTTTAAAATCGACCAGAGAGGATGTAATAGAACTACAGTCACGTTCGATGCGGGATAACTTGCTGTTTTTTGGATTTGGAGAAAAGGCATCTGTAAGGAATCGCATTAACAAGTGGTGTGAATCTTAGCATGTTTTTAATGATTTTCAGTTTGGTTTTAGAGATAAACCGTTCTACAGCTGATGCTATATGTTTGCTACACTCAATAATTCAAAAGGTATTATCTAAAAATGCCAAGATTTGGTGCATATTTATAGATTATCAGCGTGCTTTTGATACCGTAAATCGGGATGCTTTGTGGGAAAAATTAATCAAATCTGGCGTAAGCTGTAAAATGGTTAACATGGTAAAATGTATTTATAACAGAGTTCAATCTTGCGTGAAAGAATATGACATTTTCAGATTTCTTTGATGTTACAATTGGGTTAAAACAAGGTGAGCCTTTATCACCTTTGTTATTTATTATATTTATTAATGATATTATTGAAAATTTGGGATGTTAACTCGTTAACTGAAAAATATCTGGATTTATTATCCATGTATTTGATATTATTTGCTGACGATATTGTTTTGTTCACGACAGATGCCAGGAGTCTACAATCTCAAATTGATAGTATTTACCAGTATTCTGTGAAATGGGGCTTAACTATAAATGTAAATAATACAAAAATTTGTATATTTGAAAAGCGTAAACAGAATCATAATGTTATATTTTATATCAATGGAAAACAAATAGATATTGTTGATAGCTTTACATATCTTAGTATTAAGTTTACATATACAGGAACTTTAACTGGTGCTATAAAATGTTTACAGGATCAAGCATTAAGAGCTTATCTCAATTTATTGTCATTATTCGATAGAGTACATATGGATGTTAATACTAAACTTAAGCTGTTTGATACCTATTGTACCTATAATTTTATATGGTTCTGAGGTTTGGGGTGTCTACAAACTAAAGGATGTCGATAAATTACATTTGAGATTTTGTAAATATATTTTGGGTGTTAAGCTGCAAACAGCTACCAATGCTATATATGGTGAATTAGGACGATTTCCATTATCTGTTATATGTAAAGAGAGAGTAATTAAATTGTGGTTTAAAGTAATGAAAAATGTTGATTCTCCAATGTATAATATGTATGCCGATCTGTGTAATAACGTTAACGGTAAATGTTGGGCTAGCCGAGTTAATTCCTTAATTGATCATCTCGGTTTTACAAATGTTCGACTCAATTTTGATGCTAATATTAACTATTTACCTATGTTTAAAAAATGAGATTACGCGACCAGTTCGTTCAAGACTGGAACACATCAGTAAACACAATGTCGAAACTTGATTATTATTGTAAATTTAAGCTGACATTCCGTTATGAAGACTATATTGATCAAATCTCTAGTGATAGTTTACGTCAATGTTTTACATGTTTAAGATTAACATCCCATAAATTAGAAATTGAATTTGGAAGATTTAATGGTATTGATAGAAACAATAAGTTATGTAAATTATGCAATCAAAATGTAATTGAATCAGAATACCATTTTATATTATGTTGTGAAAAATACAGAGATATGAGATTGAAATATGTGGGCTACATAGCATGGCAATCAATAAATAAATTTATATATATCATGTCATGCAAAAATAAAAAATATTTGATTAATGTTTGTAAGTACATCAAAGAAGCTATGTTATTACGTAGTAATACCCTGTCAATTACTGCTGTTTCCTACATGTATTGTATTTGTTTATATATGTATATATGTAACATGTTTTGTGATGTCTTTGCCATATTTCTATCATTGTAAATGGCCAAAGGCAATATAGTTGCTGATTATGCCAATAAATTTGAATTTGGTGTTATTACATACCAAATATCTAAGATCTGGGAATTGTTGTTTCTGAGAAGTTGAGTTTGAAAGAGTATTATTATGTAATCCAATGTAAATTATGTGACCCAAACGTTCTCCTACGTGGTCGAGTGGTTACGGTCGCTGACTTGTATACCACTTTAACCTATCATCACTGATGGGCATGGGTTCGAGCCCCGCTCTGGCTGTGTCTATTTATATGAAAAAGTTGGCAGTTTCTTACGGAGGTTGGTGCACCAAGTACATGTGTTGTTAAGTAAACTGCCCGCCGTCGATATAGCCCAAAATGGTGCTGATAAAGGCGTAAAACCCAAACAAACAATCAACAACAACAAATGTAACCCGAGGATTAACATTGGAGTAAGCTTAGTAATGGTCCACTAGGAGATGATACGACGATAACAATAATTAATAAAATTAATAAAGACTCATTTTACCGGCAGCAGCAGCTAAGGATATGTGTGAGCATCTATTGCCAATCTTACCTCCATTGCATTAGTATTATGTCCCACACTGCCATGGCTGTATGAGCTCACGCAATATTGAATACTAAACATTATAGTATGGGTATTATGGACGTTCACACTAACATAAGTGGATGTGCTGTTGTGCATTGTAGTGCAATGAGGCTACCGACAGGTCAGTTAAAATGAATAAAATTTGAAAACAACTATCAGCCAAAATCATTGGAAATCATAAAATAATGATTTGTGCAAATAGTTCTGACAAATCTTTAATACATCTCCGTGGACGTGTGGATAAGGCGTCCGCCTACGAAGTGGGAGGTCTAAGGTTCAACTCTCGACAGGGGTTCGTTCTGATATGGCCGGTTGGTGAGCCGCCAGCTAGTTAAATAATGGTTACCGATTGCCTACCAGACTGGTACCCGGCATACAAGCATATGATTCGGCAAGTACTGATATTCATAAAAAGAGGTGTCTCATAAGTCAGAAATGGCTTGCTTTTTAAATAGGGGTGACACTATAATAAACAAACGCTTTACTTTTATATCTGGTGAAAAATGAAGCAAGTAAGAAAACGCGTAGGAGTGCAGAACAATGTATTCAGACAGTTTGAGGTCCCCGAGAAGGGGTCACCCCATTTATTTTCCTCGTCATGAGCGGTTTTGGAGTAGGAGAGTATCACCGATCAGCACAGTTAATGTTTTAAATACATCCGTTATGTCGAATTCCCCGATTATCTCGAATTCCCCGGTTATCTCGAAGTCGTGTCAAAGTCCCGTTTCAGACACTATCATTTTACATATAACTGGCTCCATTTGCATCGAATTTCGTTACGTCAAACTTGGGTTATGTCGAAGTATTTTGTTCGGTCCAACGTAATTCTACATAACTGATGCAGACTCTATATACACTTATATAGTATTTCATACACATTTATTGGTTTTTAATTATTTCAACTTTAGATTAATCGCTTTCGATATATCATTCTTGGTGGAATCCATCGCCATGAGAGATATAATATCGATACCCTTTTATTTCCCAGTCCTGCACCTTTATGCCCCCCCCCCCACCCCAAGGGTAGCATATAGTTTTCGCACGGTTCGTCCGTCCAGTCAATATTTCCAGTCCGGGTTGTAACTTCTTCGGCTATGGCGGGTGTATTCATCGCTTACTGTGACAGGTAAGTAGAGTTGAGTAGAGATGACATAGGTGAAAAGTATCAAAAAACAAAGTAATGAAAATTACACGTAAATTACTCGTAACTCGCATGAGAATTGTTTACACACGTCCCCATCTCTCGAATGAGGAAGATCTACAGCTGACTTGTGAAAGGTCGGTGGTTCTACCTGGGTGCCCTTCCGCACCTGAAACAATGCTCGGGTGGGCTCCAGGGCTCTTCTTCCACCATTGATAGATAGCTGGAATAGTGTCATATGACCTAAGCTGTTGGGGCGACATTAAACAAAACAACAACAACAACAACAACAACAACAACAACAGAAAAGCACTATTTTAGGACTATAATAGGACCACCCGGTTATTCAGTAATAAGACCACCTAGTTCAGTTCCAAATAACAGCAGAACTCCAGTAATAACACCAGTTTCTGCTAAATTCACATGTATGATCCCACTGTGCGTGCGTGCGTGTTTTACGTTTATTTATCGTCGCTACCGGTTGCCCATATGAGCGACGCCTCCTGAAGAGATTAGTCATTTTAGATATTTGGAGGATATTGCAATGATACAGACAGAGACACATTCCAGAGTCCGCTCTGGTTCTTTTACGTGCACGGTGTAAAGCACCGACACGATACCTCGGTTTAAAGTCCCAACTGAAAGACTGTTAATTTTATTAGGGTCAGATTGGACTACAGATCCGTCTGTTGTGATCGCACACTTATGAAGATGTCTAGTTAATCCTCTGTGTTGTGTCATCTCATGTTATAATCATCGTCTATTATCATGTCCTGCAGTCTTAAAGCAAGGTATTCCTAGTACATGTAAATATAGTATTAACCAGTTGTGTATTATCTCCTTTCATTCATGTAATATGGAGGTGTACTCAGTAATGGAGGTGTACTTAGAAATGAGGTGTACTCAGTAATGGAGATGTACTCAAGGTGTACTCAGTAATGGAGGTGTACCCAGTAATGGAGGTGTACTCAGTAATGGAGGTGTACTCAGTAATGGAGATGTACTCAGTAATGGAGGTGTACTCAGTAATGGAGATGTACTCAAGGTGTACTCAGTAATGGAGGTGTACTCAGTAATGGAGGTGTACTCAGTAATGGAGGTGTACTCAGTAATGGAGGTGTACTCAGTAATGGAGGTGTACTCAGTAATGGAGGTGTACTCAGTAATGGAGGTGTACTCAGTAATGGAGGTGTACTCAGTAATGGAGGTGTACTCAGTAATGGAGGTGTACTCAGTAATGGAGGTGTACTCAGTAATAGTAATGGAGGTGTACTCAGTAATGGAGGTGTACTCAGTAATGAGCCCACCCCACTAATAATACACATGGCGGATTCCAATCTGAATGCTGTCTTTATTGACACAACAACCGATTCTATTCTCTATAATAATATCTTCTTCTCGTGCTCCGATTTGATAGTTCATGTTCTTGAACTTTCTTCAAATATTCATTTAAATATTAACCATTTTCTTTTTAAACACCCAAAACTATTGACTCACTAATACAATAACTTCTGAAATTCTTTGGCATATACCTAGAATAAATTTCACGTATTTTCATTGTTATTTATTTATTATTCTCCTGTCTATTGATAGGGAGAAGAACTATATAAGTTTTCTTTCAGTCTACTGCTGTTAAATGATATGTAAAATGTTCATTTCTTGATTACATGTAAACAAGCTGAAATAAATAATGTTTAAACTAATACGACGTTTTAAAGTCCCATAGGTTGTCTTATTATAGGTGTTTTACTGTACGTCCATTTAATGTGGCTAATGGGTACTGTGGTCATTGTTTTACTGTACGTCCATTTAATGTGGCTGATGGGTACTGTGGTCATTGTTTTACTATACGTCCATTTAATGTGGCTGATGGGTACTGTGGTCATTGTTTTACGCATGTTACTTCATCCAATTTTCCTTTCCATGAAATTGAACGTAGAGTGAGTGAGTGAGTGAGTGAGTGAGTGATTTGGATTAACGGCACATCAGCATAGTTCAGGCTATATCGCCGGGTTAAGTATATTGTATACAAGATATCTACAATTAAAAATATTATGTAGATAACATACTGTATGTATTAAAATTGTAATGACGAAAGGTCAATTGTAACAACATTTATCAAGCTGTAAGAATGATTTAAAATAACGTCAGTTGTAAAACTTTACAATTTATGGAAAAGATGTGATTCTTTTATAAATGCAATAATGTATTTATAATCAAGTGTCAAAAAGCTCCTTCATTGTATAATATTTTCGACGAATGAGTGCTAAATCTACACAGTGAATTAAGATACGTTCAACATTTATAGAGGAATGGCATGGTATACACCATGGTGGATCCTCTCTTTTCAATAAAAATGCGTGTGTAAAACGGGTATGTCCAAGTCTCAACCGTGACATTACTGTTTCCTCTCTACGGTTGGAGTGATAAGATACCAAACTAGTCTGGCGTTAATCATGCGTTCCATAGTTTTAATGAGATAGGGCGATACTTGTTTGGATTAGTTTTATCTTTTCCTGGTTTTGGTATTGGGATTACAGTGCCTTCTTTCCAGGAATCGGGTAAAATTCCGGATTTCCATATTTTATTAAACACATCTAATAGTGCAATTAGTGAATAAGTGGGCAAATGTTTTATAAATTGATAGTGTATTTCATCAGGACCAACAGCGGTATCGTGTGCTTTATTTATTACATCAGTGAGTTCATTGATAGAAAATATCTGATTGTAATTTTCTGAGTTATCAGAGTCGAAACGTAGTGTTCGTTTTTCCTCTCTGGTTTTAACCTTATGAAATCGTTTATCATAATTTGTGGAAGAAGAGTTTTTGGAGAATGAATCTGCTAAAGTGTTTGCAATATCTTCCCTTGAGGTGATGTTTTTATTTGATATATTTAAATGTCCTAAAGAGTTGGATTTCGATTTTCCACTAATTTTCCTCACCATATCCCAAACCTTTTTAATTGAAGTCCTAGAGTTAAGTTTAAACACATAACTTTTCCAGGAATCCCTTTTACAGAGTTTCAATGTTCTGCGAGCTTTCGCACGAACTATTTTAAACGAGTTTAACTGTTCTTTTGTTGGTCTAACATTAACTTTTTTAAGAACTGCACGACGTTTTCTAATGGCAGTTTTACAGTCATCATTAAATCAAGGCTTTTTAAGTTTTGCTGAATTCGCCGAAGATGTTGGTATACATTCTTCTGCTATTCCATGTAAAATATTTGTAAAAGTTTTACTAGGATCTTCCGTATGAATTAAATTGTCAATAGATGGCATATAATTAAATCAATTGATGAATAATTTCCAGTTGCAGGATGCAGATAAGTATACCATTTGTCATTCAAAATACAAAGACCGTGTCTATCTATAAAATGTTCAATAAGTTCACCTCTTGGGTTTATATCTTTACACCCCCATAGATTATGGTGTCCATTAAGATCACCTAAAATTATGAAAGGTTTTAGAAGCTGTTGAACTAAATTATCTAATTCAGCTATTGATGGTTTACTGCTTGGTGGAATATAAAGTGAACAGATGGTGATAACTTTGTGTAGTGTGGCCGAAATAGCAACAGCGTGTAGGTTAGTATTTAGTTTGATAGACCGGTGACATAGCACATGTGTTGAAGGAAATGTTGTTAGTTGCATTTAAAAAGGTTTCTTGAAGACAAAGTACAGAAGTTCCTTGATTCAATAACAGAAGAATTCCATTATAATTGGGTCTTAAACCACGGCAATTCCACTGAATAATATCTGGTTTATTATCCATTTGATTTATTTAAAAATTATGGAACAAAGTACACAATGAATATAGAAACATGTTTATTAATGGTGCATGAGATCTTGAGGATCCAGCCTCGAAATCTTCTTGCTATCTTTATGGAGTGATGGGGTATCATCCTCATTCTCCATGTCGCTCAGGGCGTTATACCGATTTAGACTGAGCAAGGGATCATCATCACCCTTCCTCCGCCTATCGGTTTTTTTATTTAAATTTATTTTATTTTTTGGTGTTTAGTTCACCAGTGCGGGATTAGACTTAATTACCCGAATATGTATAAGTGGGTTTAGTATTACCCGATGATGTTGATGTTTTTACAGACTGTGATGACGATTTATGAAGAGGAACATTTTGTTTTACAAGTGGTGCTTTTGGAATAGTAGACTGAGGTGTTTACAAACCAGGATAATTTGATTTCTCATGGTCTGAATCCGAGGTTTGCGTAGATGCATCGATGCACTGTGTTGATTTATTTGCGTGTGATTTTGTGATATAGGAATATGTTGCTGCTGGTGTATTGTATCTGGAATTGACAATTTACCTAGCCTATGGGAATGCATTACTCTGTGTGAATTTGACCTGGAGAACTTCACGCTCTATCTTCCAGGTCTTGCAGTTGCGAGATTTGGCTGAATGTGGTTCACTGCAATTAACACATGATATTGGATGTCGACACGTGTTGTCGTTGTAAGAGTGACCACCTTTTCAGTTTTACAATTGGTCTCATTGTGTCCAAATTTAAAACAGTTGTAACATTGAAGTGGATTGGGACATAAATGTCCACTTTGGTAAGTAAATAGCCAATTTTGAGTGTATGTGCTAAGATAGGAGTGCAAAATGTGAGAATGATTGTGTTTGTTTGTATTTCTCTATTGTCTCTTTTAATTTTAATGCGTCTAGCTGCAGTGACATGTTGTTCTCGAAGCTCATCCACAATCTCAATCTCGGCAACGCCAGCATGGTCAGTGCAACGAATTACCCCTCTTGATGAGTTGAGAGAGTGGTGTGGATAACACTTGCAAGGTACATTGAAGAATGATGTCAGAGAAAGTAGGTTGCGAGAGTAATGAAGATTGCCTACTTCAATAAGCAGGTTTCCAGTTCGGAGCATTTTAACTGATTTAGGAACTCCTGCAATACTCTCGATCGTTTTTTCTATAACGAAAGGAGAGAGGGTCGTAATATGTTTACTTGTGTCGGTGGATTCGATAATTAGAAATCTTGTATAAATGGAATTTGATGGTTGGTGAAAAGAGTTCTCACCTCCCGTGTCATCACAGTCCAGTTCGTTATGCGGTCGTTTTTTCCATATTAATTTATTGAAAATTCATCACCTGTAAGCCCCCACCCTCCATGGAGTCCAACAAGGGGACACGTAAACGGAGCGGAATATCCTGCTCACACGCGTCAGGGATACTCAAGTAATATACTCGGACGAATATTTCACTGTCCAAACATCACCGATTCGGTCATGAACCGACCCAGTTCAGGTTGGATCGCTAACGTAGAATGATTCTTTTAACTCGAGCAACGTGACTACAGATTTTGAGGGAGTAGGGCTAAACGAGACGCTCAAGTCGAGCAACGTGACAGTACATATCTGGAGGGAGTAGGGCTAAGCGAGACGCTCAAGTCGAGCAACGTGACAGTACAGATCTGGAGGGAGTAGGGCTAAACGAGACGCTCAAGTCGAGCAACGTGACAGTACATATCTGAAGGGAGTAGGGCTAAACGAGACGCTCAAGTCGAGCAACGTGACAGTACATATCTGGAGGGAGTAGGGCTAAACGAGACGCTTAAGTCGAGCACCGTGACAGTACAGATCTGGAGGGAGTAGGGCTAAACGAGACGCTCAAGTCGAGCAACGTGACAGTACAGATCTGGAGGGAGTAGGGCTAAACGAGACGCTCAAGTCGAGCAACGTGACAGTACAGATCTGGAGGGAGTAGGGCTAAACGAGACGCTCAAGCGAGCAACGTGACAGTACATATCTGGAGGGAGTAGGGCTAAACGAGACGCTTAAGTCGAGCAACGTGACAGTACAGATCTGGAGGGAGTAGGGCTAAACGAGACGCTTAAGTCGAGCACGTACAATGGGGAGTAGGCTAAACGAGACGTTAAGTCGAGCAACGTGACAGTACAGATCTGGAGGGAGTAGGGCTAAACGAGACGCTTAAGTCGAGCAACGTGACAGTACATATATGGAGGGAGTAGGGCTAAACGAGACGCTTAAGTCGAGCAACGTGACAGTACATATCTGGAGGGAGTAGGGCTAAACGAGACGCTTAAGTCGAGCAACGTGACAGTACAGATCTGGAGGGAGTAGGGCTAAACGAGACGCTTAAGTCGAGCAACGTGACAGTACATATCTGGAGGGAGTAGGGCTAAGCGAGACGCTTAAGTCGAGCAACGTGACAGTACAGATCTGGAGGGAGTAGGGCTAAACGAGACGCTTAAAGTGATTTCATGTCATACAGTCATACCGCCATTATTTAAGGTGAAACCTCCGTTCCCCATCCACATGTGGAATGCTCATTTAAGAAGTGTCGAAGGCTTAGAACCGAAACGTTTGAAGTGAGTTCTTCTCGTACCGCCCTTATTTAAGGTAGAAACCTCCGTTCATAATCCACATGTAGTATGTTCATTAAGAAGTGCCGAACACATAGACCGGAACGTTTCAAGTGATTGCATGCATACATGCCTTAATTAAGGTAGTGACGAATTCCATTCTCAAACAACAAATAGTGCAATCCCCGAAAAATGCGTATTAGTATGGTATGTGTTTCCTATCGACTTTGTTTATACATAATCTCCCCGTGTTAATAGTCAGTGATGTCATCATAATAAGTATGTTTTCGTCGTGATTACATTGAAGATCATTATTTGCTCAGCATTTTCTGGGTGTTGTGGCGGTGGTGAAGTTATGGAGAGTGTGTTTCACGTTTATTTATCGTCGCTACCGGTTGCCGTATGAGCGACGCCTCCTGAAGAGATTAGTTATTTTAGATGTTGGAGGATAGTGCATGATACAGTCAGAGACCCATTCCAGAATCTACTCTGGTTCTTTTACGTGCACGGGCAGGTTCGATCCCCCGTCTGACCCTAATAAAATTAACAGTCTTTCAGTTGGGACTTTAAACCGAGGTCTCGTGTCGGTGCTTTACACCGTGCACGTAAAAGAACCAGAGGAGACTCTGGAATGGGTCTCTGTCTGTATCATTGCACTATCCTCCAAACATCTAAACTGACTAATCTCTTCAGGAGGCGTCCCTCATATGGGCAACCAGTAGGGACGATAAATAAACGTAAAACACACAACATTGATTATTCATAGTGGACGTCGTAATGCTGATTGATGCCTAGTCCGAAACCTATGTTTTATACAGCTTCGATGTTACAACTATTATGTCTAACTGCGACTTGAATATCTATATCTCTGTGTTAAGGTTAAGGATGTCAACCTGCCATGTGTTGATATATATCTCTGTGTTAAGGTTAAGGATGTCAACCTGCCATGTGTTGATATATATCTCTGTGTTAAGGATGTCTACCTGCCATGTGTTGATCTATATCTCTGTGTTAAGGATGTCTACCTGCCATTTGTTGATCTATATCTCTGTGTTAAGGATGTCTACCTGCCATTTGTAGATCTATATCTCTGTGTTAAGGATGTCTACCTGCCATTTGTAGATCTATATCTCTGAGTTAAGGATGTCTACCTGCCATTTGTAGATCTATATCTCTGTGTTAAGGATGTCTACCTGCCATTTGTAGATCTATATCTCTGTGTTAAGGATGTCTACCTGCCATTTGTAGATCTATATCTCTGAGTTAAGGATGTCTACCTGCCATTTGTAGATCTATATCTCTGTGTTAAGGATGTCTACCTGCCATGTGTTGATATATATCTCTGTGTTAAGGATGTCTACCTGCCATTTGTAGATCTATATCTCTGAGTTAAGGATGTCTACCTGCCATTTGTAGATCTATATATCTGTGTTAAGGATGTCTACCTGCCATTTGTAGATCTATATCTCTGTGTTAAGGATGTCTACCTGCCATTTGTTGATCAATATCTCTGTGTTAAGGATGTCTACCTGTCATTTGTTGATCTATATCTCTGTGTTAAGGATGTCTACCTGCCATTTGTAGATCTATATCTCTGTGTTAAGGATGTCTACCTGCCATTTGTTGATCTATATCTCTGTGTTAAGGATGTCTACCTGCCATTTGAAGATCTATATCTCGTTGTGACGAATGTTATGTCTAACTGCGACTTGAATATCTATATCTCTGTGTTAAGGATGTCTACCTGCCATGTGTTGATCTATATCTCTGTGTTAAGGATGTCTACCTGCCATTTGTTGATCTATATCTCTGTGTTAAGGATGTCTACCTGCCATTTGTAGATCTATATCTCTGTGTTAAGGATGTCTACCTGCCATTTGTTGATCAATATCTCTGTGTTAAGGATGTCTACCTGTCATTTGTTGATCTATATCTCTGTGTTAAGGATGTCTACCTGCCATTTGTAGATCTATATCTCTGTGTTAAGGATGTCTACCTGCCATTTGTTGATCTATATCTCTGTGTTAAGGATGTCTACCTGCCATTTGAAGATCTATATCTCGTTGTGACGAATGTTATGTCTAACTGCGACTTGAATATCTATATCTCTGTGTTAAGGATGTCTACCTGCCATTTGTTGATCTATATCTCTGTGTTAAGGATGTCTACCTGCCATTTGTAGATCTATATCTCTGTGTTAAGGATGTCTACCTGCCATTTGTTGATCTATATCTCTGTGTTAAGGATGTCTACCTGCCATTTGTAGATCTATATCTCTGTGTTAAGGAAGTCTACCTGCCATTTATAGATCTATATGTCGTTGTGACGATTGTTATGTCTAACTGCGTCTTGTAGGTCTATATCCCGATGTTACGAGTGTTATGTCTAACTGCGTCTTGTAGATCTATATCTCGATGTTACGAGTGTTATGTCTAACTGCATCTTGTAGGTCTATATCCCGATGTTACGAGTGTTATGTCTAACTGCGTCTTGTAGGTCTATATCCCGATGTTACGAGTGTTATGTCTAACTGTGACTTGTAGATTTATATCCCGATGTTACGAGTGTTATGTCTAACTGCGTCTTGTAGGTCTATATCCCGATGTTACGAGTGTTATGTCTAACTGCGTCTTGTAGGTCTATATCCCGATGTTACGATTGTTATGTCTAACTGCGTCTTGTAGGTCTATATCCCGATGTTACGAGTGTTATGTCTAACTGCGCCTTGTAGATCTATATCCCGATATTACGAGTGTTATGTCTAACTGCGTCTTGTAGGTCTATATCCCGATGTTACGAGTGTTATGTCTAACTGCGTCTTGTAGATCTATATCCCAATGTTACGATTGTTATGTCTAACTGCGTATTGTAGGTCTATATCCCGATGTTACGAGTGGTATGTCTAACTGCGTCTTGTAGATCTATATCCCGATGTTACGAGTGTTATGTCTAACTGCGTCTTGTAGGTCTATATCCCGATGTTACGAGTGTTATGTCTAACTGCGTCTTGTAGGTCTATATCCCGATGTTACGAGTGTTATGTCTAACTGCGTCTTGTAGGTCTATATTCCGATGTTACGAGTGTTATGTTTAACTGCGTCTTGTAGGTCTATATCCCGATGTTACGAGTGTTATGTCTAACTGCGTCTTGTAGGTCTATATCCCGATGTTACGAGTGTTATGTTTAACTGCGTCTTGTAGGTCTATATCCCGATGTTACGAGTGTTATGTCTAACTGCGTCGTGTATGTCTATATTCCGATGTTACGAATATTATGTCTAACTGCGTCTTGTAGGTCTATATCCCGATGTTACGATTACTATGTCTAACTGCGTCTTGTAGGTCTATATCCCGATGTTACGAGTGTTATGTCTAACTGCGTCTTGTAGGTCTATATCCCGATGTTACGAGTGTTATGTCTAACTGCGTCTTGTAGGTCTATATTCCGATGTTACGAGTATTATGTCTAACTGCGTCTTGTAGGTCTATATTCCGATGTTACGATTACTATGTCTAACTGCGTCTTGTAGGTCTATATCTCGTTGTGACGATTACTATGTCTAACTGCGTCTTGTAGGTCTATATCCCGATGTTACGAGTGTTATGTCTAACTGCGTCTTGTAGGTCTATATCCCAATGTTACGAGTGTTATGTCTAACTGCGTCTTGTAGATCTATATCTCTATGTTACGGGTGTTATGTCTAACTGTGACTTGTAGGTCTATATCCCGAAGTTACGAGTGTTATGTCTAACTGCGACTTGTATATCTATATCCCGAAGTTACGAGTGTTATGTCTAACTGTGACGTGTAGGTCTATATACCGAAGTTACGAGTGTTATGTCTAACTGTGACTTGTAGGTCTATATACCGAAGTTACGAGTGTTATGTCTAACTGTGACTTGTATATCTATATCCCGAAGTTACGAGTGTTATGTCTAACTGCGCCTTGTAGGTCTATATCCCGATGTTACGAGTATTATGTCTAACTGCGCCTTGTAAATATATACTCAATATGACGATTTTGATATCTCAGATCGCAGAACAATGAGTGTTATACAGATGTACACAGTAAAACTACGATATAAGGATATATGGTATGCAGTCTAGCTGTCCGCCATTTACAATGTTCCGTTAAGCCATCGTAGTATTGCCTAACGGATCGACGATACTACGACAGCACGATAGCACGACAACGATATCACGACAACGATATCACAATAACGATATCACGATAACGATAGTACGATAACGATACCACGATAACGATAGAACGATAACGATACCACGATAACGATACCACGATAATGATAGCACGATAACGATTCTAGATATTATATCGCGTTATCGTACTATCGTTATCGTAGAATTGTCAAACGGATCGCTACAACGAAAGCAAGATATCACGATAACGATAACATGATAACGATGCTAGATATCATATCGTGTTATCGTTATCGTACTATCATTATCGTAATATTACCTAACGGATCGATACTACGACACAACGATAACGATATCACGATAACGATACCACGATAACGATACCACGATATCAGGATCTCGTAATATCGTTATTTTAATGGCGGTATACGTGTTTTAGAAAGCAAGTAGTTTACTACAAGAGCTCCTGTCATATATATGTATCCTGGCAACAGGCTTTGATATAGTTTGCCTGGTCAGTCAAATAAATATATTTTAACACCGAGACCATTAAATGGGCCGTATTGAGTTTCTGATCATATCATTTTGCCAGAAGTTAAAAAGCGAAAAATCGACAGACTGGAACCCAGGTATGTGGGAAAATAGGAAGTTGCATGTATGTGGGGAAATAGGAAGTTGCATGCATGTGGGAAAATAGGAAGTTGCATGTATGTGGGGGAACTAGGAAGTTGCATTTATGTGGGGAAATAGGAAGTTGCATGTATGTGGGGAAATAGGAAGTTGCATGCATGTGGGAAAATAGGAAGTTGCATGTATGTGGGATAGGAAGTTGCATTTATGTGGGGAAGTTGCTGTTGTGGTAGGGTTGCTTTATGTGGGGTAGGGTTGTGTATGTGGGGAAATAGGAAGTTGCATGTATGTGGGGAAATAGGAAGTTGCATTTATGTGGAAAACTAGGAAGTTGCATTTATGTGGGGAAATAGGAAGTTGCATGTATGTGGGAAAATAGGAAGTTGCATGTATGTGGGGAAATAGGAAGTTGCATGTATGTGGGAAATAGGAAGTTGCATATTTGGGGAATGGTTGTTTATTTGGGGAAATGGAGTTGTGTATGTGGGGTGGTTGTTGTGGTGGGTTTGTTGTGGGGTGGGTTTTTTGTGGGGGTTGTGTTGTGGGGAAATAGGAAGTTGCTTTATGTGGGGAAATAGGAAGTTGCATGTATGTGGGGAAATAGGAAGTTGCATGTATGTGGGGGAAAAGGAAGTTGCATGTATGTGGGTAAATAGGAAGTTGCATTTATGTGGGGAAATAGGAAGTTGCATGTATGTGGGAAAATAGGAAGTTGCATGTATGTGGGGAAATAGGAAGTTGCATTTATGTGGAAAACTAGGAAGTTGCATTTATGTGGGGAAATAGGAAGTTGCATGTATGTGGGAAAATAGGAAGCTGCATGTATGTGGGGAAATAGGAAGTTGCATGTATGTGGGGAAATAGGAAGTTGCATGTATGTGGGGAAATAGGAAGTTGCATGTATGTGGGGAAATAGGGTTGCATGTATGTGGGGAATAGGAAGTTGCATGTATGTGGGGAAATAGGAAGTTGCATGTATGTGGGGAAATAGGAAGTTGCATGTATGTGGGGAAATAGGAAGTTGCATGTATGTGGGGAAATAGGAAGTTGCATGTATGTGGGGAAATAGGAAGTTGCATGTATGTGGGGAAATAGGAAGTTGCATGTATGTGGGGAAATAGGAAGTTGCATGTATGTGGGGAAATAGGAAGTTGCATGTATGTGGGAAATAGGAAGTTGCATGTATGTGGGGAAATAGGAAGTTGCATGTATGTGGGGAAATAGGAAGTTGCATGTATGTGGGGAAATAGGAAGTTGCATGTATGTGGGGAAATAGGAAGTTGCATGTATGTGGGGAAATAGGAAGTTGCATGTATGTGGGGAAATAGGAAGTTGCATGTATGTAGGGAAATAGGAAGTTGCATGTATGTGGGGAAATAGGAAGTTGCATGTATGTAGGGAAATAGGAAGTTGCATGTATGTGGGGAAATAGGAAGTTGCATGTATGTGGAAATGTCGCGATGTAATTACGCTTTAAAATGTTGTATGTTTTTCTTCTTTGTCACATGTTTGTTGATAGTCCGTACACTCATTTATGGCTAATTAAAGTATGGATGTATCCATTCATCTCCATTGAAATATCACGCAATGTACACCATTTACTCATATGTATCGTATAATTGCTTACTCGACCGTTGTCCAACATCCGCTCAAACGAGGAACCAAACGTATTGTTCATAATTAATAGATTAATACACAACTAAATAGTTTTATAATCATTATTTTCACACATGTCACGTTAGGAATTGGTGAACAGTCATTTATAATCGATTGTGTTCACACATGTCACGTTAGGAATTGGTGAACAGTCATTTATAATCGATTTCTTTTAAAAGCCCCCGGTGTGTTTGTGGTTTGAAGTCATTATGTGATGTTGTTGTGTGATGGGGGAGTCATTATGTGGTGTTGTTGTGTGATGGGGAAGTCATTATGTGGTGTTGTTGTGTGATGGGGGAGTCATTATGTGATGTTGTTGTGTGATGGGGAAGT
>CM026403.1:72372339-72414809 GCA_014843695.1 Archivesica marissinica | reverse complement strand
TAATCGATTGTTTTCACACATGTCACGTTAGGAATTGGTGAACAGTCATTTATAATCGATTGTGTTCACACATGTCACGTTAGGAATTGGTGAACAGTCATTTATAATCGATTGTGTTCACACATGTCACGTTAGGAATTGGTGACAGTCATTTATAATCGATTGTGTTCACACATGTCACGTTAGGAATTGGTGAACAGTCATTTATTCGATTGTGTTCACACATGTCACGTTAGGAATTGGTGAACAGTCATTTATAATCGATTGTGTTCACACATGTCACGTTAGGAATTGGTGAACAGTCATTTATAATCGATTGTGTTCACACATGTCACGTTAGGAATTGGTGAACAGTCATTTATAATCGATTGTGTTCACACATGTCACGTTAGGAATTGGTGAACAGTCATTTATAATCGATTGTGTTCACACATGTCACGTTAGGAATTGGTGAACAGTCATTTATAATCGATTGTGTTCACACATGTCACGTTAGGAATTGGTGAACAGTCATTTTATATCGATTGTGTTCACACATGTCACGTTAGGAATTGGTGAACAGTCATTTATAATCGATTGTGTTCACACATGTCACGTTAGGAATTGGTGAACAGTCATTTATAATCGATTGTGTTCACACATGTCACGTTAGGAATTGGTGAACAGTCATTTATAATCGATTGTGTTCACACATGTCACGTTAGGAATTGGTGAACAGTCATTTATAATCGATTGTGTTCACACATGTCACGTTAGGAATTGGTGAACAGTCATTTATAATCGATTGTGTTCACACATGTCACGTTAGGAATTGGTGAAGTCATTTATAATCGATTGTGTTCACACATGTCACGTTAGGAATTGGTGAACAGTCATTTATAATCGATTGTGTTCACACATGTCACGTTAGGAATTGGTGAACAGTCATTTATAATCGATTGTGTTCACACATGTCACGTTAGGAATTGGTGAACAGTCATTTATAATCGATTGTGTTCACACATGTCACGTTAGGAATTGGTGAACAGTCATTTATAATCGATTGTGTTCACACATGTCACGTTAGGAATTGGTGAACAGTCATTTATAATCGATTGTGTTCACACATGTCACGTTAGGAATTGGTGAACAGTCATTTATAATCGATTGTGTTCACACATGTCACGTTAGGAATTGGTGAACAGTCATTTATAATCGATTGTGTTCACACATGTCACGTTAGGAAGTTTTTTGTTGTGTTTGTGTTGGTTGGTGAACAGTCATTTATAATCGATTGTGTTCACACATGTCACGTTAGGAATTGGTGAACAGTCATTTATAATCGATTGTGTTCACACATGTCACGTTAGGAATTGGTGAACAGTCATTTATAATCGATTGTGTTCACACATGTCACGTTAGGAATTGGTGAACAGTCATTTATAATCGATTGTGTTCACACATGTCACGTTAGGAATTGGTGAACAGTCATTTATAATCGATTGTGTTCACACATGTCACGTTAGGAGTGTTTGTGTTGGATTGGTGAACAGTCATTATAATCGATTGTGTTCACACATGTCACGTTAGGAATTGGTGAACAGTCATTTATAATCGATTGTGTTCACACATGTCACGTTAGGAATTGGTGAACAGTCATTTATAATCGATTGTGTTTCACACATGTCACGTTAGGAATTGGTGAACAGTCATTTATAATCGATTGTGTTCACACATGTCACGTTAGGAATTGGTGAACAGTCATTTATAATCGATTGTGTTCACACATGTCACGTTAGGAATTGGTGAACAGTCATTTATAATCGATTGTGTTCACACATGTCACGTTAGGAATTGGTGAACAGTCATTTATAATCGATTGTGTTCACACATGTCACGTTAGGAATTGGTGAACAGTCATTTATAATCGATTGTGTTCACACATGTCACGTTAGGAATTGGTGAACAGTCATTTATAATCGATTGTGTTCACACATGTCACGTTAGGAATTGGTGAACAGTCATTTATAATCGATTGTGTTCACACATGTCACGTTAGGAATTGGTGAACAGTCATTTATAATCGATTGTGTTCACACATGTCACGTTAGGAATTGGTGAACAGTCATTTATAATCGATTGTGTTCACACATGTCACGTTAGGAATTGGTGAACAGTCATTTAATTAGTCGATTTCTTTTAAAAGCCCCCGGTGTGTTTGTGGTTTGAAGTCATTATGTGATGTTGTTGTGTGATGGGGGAGTCATTATGTGATGTTGTTGTGTGATGGGGAAGTCATTATGTGGTGTTGTTGTGTGATGGGGAAGTCATTATGTGGTGTTGTTGTGTGATGGGGAAGTCATTATGTGATGTTGTTGTGTGATGGGGGAGTCATTATGTGGTTGTTGTTTGGTGATGGGGAAGTCATTATGTGATGTTGTTGTGTGATGGGGAAGTCATTATGTGGTGTGTGTTGTGTGATGGGGAAGTCATTATGTGATGTTGTTGTGTGATGGGGAAGTCATTATGTGATGTTGTTGTGTGATGGGGAAGTCATTATGTGGTGTTGTTGGTGATGGGGAGTCATTATGTGATGTTGTTTGTGTGATGGGGGAGTCTTAGTGATGTTGCTGGGTGAGGAGGGGGGACGTTATTATCTGATGTTGTTTGGTGTGGTGGGGGAAGTCAGTTTGTGATGTTGCTGGGTGAGGAGGGGGAAGTCATTATGATGTGTTGGGTGAGGAGGGGGAATCATTATATGATGTTGTTGGTGAGGGGGGGGGAAGTCATTATATATGTTGTTGGGTGAGGGGGGGGAAGTCATTATATGATGTTGTTGGGTGAGGAGGGGGGACGTTTATTATCTGATTTGTTGTGTGGTGGGGGAAGTCAGTTTGTGATGTTGCTGGGTGAGGAGGGGGAAGTCTTATATGATGTTGTTGGTGAGGAGGGGGGACGTTATTATCTGATTTGTTGTGTGGTGGGGGAGTCATTATATGATGTTGTTGGGTGAGGGGGGGGAAGTCATTATATGATGTTGTTGGGTGAGGGGGGAAGTCATTATATGATGTTGTTGGGTGAGGGGGGAAGTCATTATATGATGTTGTTGGTGAGGGGGGGGAGTCATTATATGATGTTGTTGGGTGAGGAGGGGGGAAGTCATTATATGATGTTGTTGGGTGAGGAGGGGGGAAGTCATTATGTGATGTTGCTGGGTGAGGAGGGGGAAGTCATTATATGATGTTGTTGGGTGAGGGGACTGAAGTCGTTGTGTAATGTTGCTGGGTGAGGGGACTGAAGTCGTTGTGTAATGTTGCTGGGTGAGGGGACTGAAGTCGTTGTGTAATGTTGCTGGGTGAGGGGACTGAAGTCGTTGTGTAATGTTGTTGGGTGAGGGGACTGAAGTCGTTGTGTAATGTTGCTGGGTGAGGGGACTGAAGTCGTTGTGTAATGTTGTTTTGGTGATTGGAGATACGTCATGTTGTGATGTTGTTGGGGGAGGAGAACGTCATCATATATACAGTTGTTGGGATTAGGGGTAATTCTGTATGTGCTGTTGTTGGGGCGAAGGGAGAACTCCTTATGTGCTGGTGTTGGGGCGGGAAAACTCCTTATGTGCTGTTGTTGGGGCGAAAGGAGAACTCCTTATGTGCTGTTGTTGGGGCGAAGGGAGAACTCCTTATGTGTCGATGTTGCATCAACAGTTTAATCAAATGTGCTGATACAACACACGTTTACTATTGTCCCCCAACTACTGTAATGTGTATTAAGGTTTTCTATAATAACGTCCCATTGAAACAGCAACGTTCACTAACAAACAATTACTTCTCTGTCCGTCACAAATATCGCAAGGAATGTTATATTCGGAGTCCATTAACTGATTTAGTTACTTCATTAATAACCATCACTTATTCAAACTAAATATTGTTTACGACTGTCTCCCCTGCTACACGGTGTATAGCATTATAACAGAACGGCGTGTTTTTAAAAAAAGGACTCGCTATGAAATCGCTAGGAAATCGATCAAAATAGAGTAGAAAACACTAATAACATTTATTGTTTGGTTTTCATACGCTTAGCTTATACAAATTGATGTTAACTCGAGTGCGAAACAAGTTCCTACAACTTATATTAATCACTCTCGAAACATCATTCCTGATGGAATCCATCGCCACGAGGGAGAGAGAAGAGGCAACGCGGAATAATATATAATAGTATATTAGCCTAAATCTCTATGAAGGAAAGGGTTAAGCATTTTCTTCTTCGTTTGGTTGGTTATCTTACAGCGCCACTCAACTATTCAAGCGACGTTGATACCTTTTATAAATCATGCGTTGTTTCTATATCTTCAGATATGTTGTGAATAACGAGACATCAATACGACGGCCATGGGCGACTCGGAGGAGAAGGTCCCGGATGACGGAAAACCCACAGACCAAAATTACATAGAACACCCTCCAGGTAAACAAATAAAGGGCTGTGTCATATTGTACATATAGTACAAGAGTTGGCAAGATTCTTGCTCCATGAAGTTATTTCCAAGACGAAAAATCAACGCAGCATAGTAACTTCCCTGACTTGTTGGAATGTTAGCAGTCTAGGTGGGGTCCCGAGTGCGGGGTGGTTACACAAGCAATAGCCGTGTCTGGCACCCAGACCGACCCACAATGTCCGGCTCAACCCTAAAATGTCCTGAATTAATAACAAACATTTCAGCAATACAACAAGAAGCTATCTCCAAACATTTCAGCAATGCAATAAGAAGCTATCTCCAAACATTTCAGCAATGCAATAAGAAGCTATCTCCAAACATTTCAGCAATGCAATAAGTAGCTATCTCCAAACTTTTCAGCAATGCAATAAGAAGCTATCTCGCAATAAGAAGCTATCTCCAAACATTTCAGCAATGCAATAAGAAGCTATCTCCAAACATTTCAGCAATGCAATAAGAAGCTATCGCCAAACATTTTCTGTTTAGTGTAGTCGATAATGCATACATTAGGTTTCCATGGTTTCAGTGTTGCCATGCGGCATGCATACATTAGGTTTCCATGGTTTCAGTGTTGCCATGCGGCATGCATACATTAGGTTTCCATGGTTTCAGTGTTGCCATGCGGCATGCATACATTAGGTTTCCATGGTTTCAGTGTTGCCATGCGGCATGCATACATTAGGTTTCCATGGTTTCAGTGTTGCCATGCGGCATGCATACATTAGGTTTCCATGGTTTCAGTGTTGCCATGCGGCACGCATATATGAGTTAATTTAACTATTAGCTGGTGATAAATCTTTTGAGTACTAACAGTTTTATCACGTCTGATAAAATTGTATATTTATATATATCATTCCTACTGTGATTGCCATTTTGTTTGGCAAAGTTGACCAGATAGTATATGTATTGTATATACTAGAGGACATAGAAAACGCACACTTCGGATAAGTGTGTGTTTGCATGAAAAACAATAACTATATTAATACATAGTTTTAAACATTTTGGAATATTTTTAGTTGTTCAGTTTGTGTTTGGTAATAAAGATTTGATACATCTTTGATGGAATCCTCCCTATTTCGTTTTCATGTAATAATAATCATATAATGTAGGTGTGCGTTTTCTATGTCATCTAGTATATAATGTAGGTGTGCGTTTTCTATGTCCTCTAGTATATAATGTAGATGTGCGTTTTCTATGTCCTCTAGTATATAATGTAGGTGTGCGTTTTCTATGTCCTCTAGTATATAATGTAGGTGTGCGTTTTCTATGTCCTCTAGTATATAATGTAGGTGTGCGTTTTCTATGTCCTCTAGTATATAATGTAGGTGTGCGTTTTCTATGTCCTCTAGTATATAATGTAGGTGTGCGTTTTCTATGTCCTCTAGTATATAATGTAGGCGTGCGTTTTCTATGTCCTCTAGTATATAATGTAGGTGTGCGTTTTCTATGTCCTCTAGTATATAATGTAGGTGTGCGTTTTCTATGTCCTCTAGTATATAATGTAGGTGTGCGTTTTCTATGTCCTCTAGTATATAATTTAGGTGTGCGTTTTCTATGTCCTCTAGTATATAATGTAGGTGTGCGTTTTCTATGTCCTCTAGTATATAATGTAGGTGTGCGTTTTCTATGTCCTCTAGTATATAATGTAGGTGTGCGTTTTCTATATCCTCTAGTGTATAATGTAGGTGTGCGTTTTCTATGTCCTCTAGTATATAATGTAGGTGTGCGTTTTCTATGTCTTCTAGTATATAATGTAGGTGTGCGTATTCTATGTCCGCTAGTATATAATGTAGGTGTGCGTTTTCTATGTCCTCTAGTATAGTAGAGCAATTTTGTTTTCTTCATAAAACCTTTCTTTTTCATCCCATCACCGTGGTTCATACGATGTTGGAAAGCTCCCAATGGACACATTTATTGCATCTGTTCATAAATTTCGTATCACTTACGAATAAATAATAATTTACCTGCATATAATTCGTTGTATGAAAATCTTTTGACTGGTATTTACAGAAATCAGAATGAAGGAACCGTATTTATATGTGGAGACTTTAACAGTCGTTGTGGAGATTTAGATGATTTTATTAATGGCTTTGATAATATACCTATTCGCAATGTTGTTGATTTTAAAACTAATTCATATGGTGAATTATTTGTTGATTTTATGATTAATGCTAATATGTGTATGCTAAATGGTCGCACTAATAATGATTACACGTCAGTGTCGGTTAGAGGTTTATCAGTAGTGGATTATTGTATAGTAAGTCACGATGACCTTTCATTGTTTTCGGATTTTACCGTTGTACTTACATCAGATTTGATTAATAAATCAGGTGACCTTAAAGTGTTGGTACCTACCATTATCCCAGATCATTCTATGATTAAATGGAGTATCACCATTAGTGCAGTTCCCCAGTTTACTAGTCAATACAATAATAGCTATGACAAGTTTGATGTATCAAATGTTCCTGAAACCTTTCTATTAGACCAAGATGTCCTTAATAGAGTTAGCGTAACTATTGATAAACGTGAGCATTGCCATCAAACGCAAACTGATATTGATTATATTTATGAGGACTGGTGTAGAATTTTAAAATATAATATGTACAAGTCAGTGCCTTATAAAACAATTACCTCTGGTTGGTGCAATAGAAAATGCAGACCGGGAAAGCCGTGGTGGAATAGCGATCTAACTGATAGCTGGAATAATGTTTGTACAGCAGAACGAAATTGGTTGAATTGTGTTGCATGTAATAAAATCCGAAATGTATATCTCAAGTCCGAGTATATTCAGGTCCGTAAACATTTTGACCGTGAAGTACAGAAGGCAAAACGTTTATATTGGTATTCTTTACAACATGAATTGCTGAATGAATGTAATGTAGACCAGTCAAATTTTGGAAATCTGTAGGTAAAATCGGCGTTGGTCAGAGTAAGAAAAAATGTATACCTCTAGAAGTTACATTAACTGATGGTTAAATCTCTACAGATTTATCACAGGTATTAAACAAATGGAAACATGATTTTAGCCCGTTATATAAAAATGGTAATTATGTATATTCATCACAGAACTCTAATGTATTGAATGATGTAACTGATCATGCAGATCTGTCTTTTAATGCAAACATTACTATCTTTGAAGTAAAGAAGGCAATTGATGGTGCCAAGAAGGGAAAAGCCTGTGGCATAGACGGTATCCCTAGTGAAGTTGTACAGAACGATACGTCCGTGCTATTTTTGCATACTTTGTTTAACGTATGCTTCTCCAATGAGACTGTCCCGTCTATCTGGGGCAAATGTATTATAAACCCGATACCCAAACCCTCAATGACGGATTCAAGAGAACCCCTATCTTATAGGGGCATAGCACTGGCCTCAGCCATGTACAATATTTATTGTAATATTTTAAACGCCAGGCTAAGTTGTTGGGCTGAACATAACGATATGATCGCAGATGAGCAAAACAGCTTCAGAAAGAAGCGTAGTACCATAGACCACTTATCCACTTTGACCTCTATTATTGATACAAGAACACAAGTTAAATCATCCACATTCTGTGCCTTTATTGATTTTAGTAAGGCGTACGATTTTATTAACAGAGATAAATTGTGGAAAAGACTCAATGAAATTGGAGTTGCCGGTAATATGTGGCGAGCTGTTAAGTCTATCTACTCATCTGTGTCGTCCCATATTAGGGTAAACTCTTTTAAGACTGATTGGTTTGATGTTAATTGTGGCTTAAGACAGGGATACATTCTATCGCCACTTTTATTTAATTTGTACATTAATGATTTAACGATATTTTTGAAATCATTAAATATCAGTGTTAATGTCGATAATAACTGTATAGGTGTTCTATTGTACGCGGATGACATAGTCCTACTAGCAAAAAACCAACTTGATTTGCAGAGATTATTGAATGCTTTACATGACTGGTGCAATATAAACGATATGTTTATAAACAGGGATAAAAGTAAAGTTGTCCATTTTCGTCCTGCTTCTATGCCAAGATCTGATGCTTTTTTTAAATGTGGTGTTAATGTTCTGGAAACTATAGGTAAATATACTTATTTAGGAATTGATTTGAGTGAATACCTTGACTTCAATGTTACTGCAAAATGTGTTGCTCAAAGTGTAAGTCGTGCATTGGGACTGCTCATTGCTAAATGTAAGTTAGTTGGGGGTTACCATATAATGTGTTCTCCAAATTGTATGACTCTGTTGTCTGGCCTGTGATTGCTCATGGTGCCCCGGTTTGGGGATATAAAACGTTTTCATGCATTAATGCAATCCAAAATCGTGCCATGCGTTTCTTTCTTGGTGTTGGGAAATATTCTCCCAATGTAGCTGTCTCCGGGGAAATGGGTTGGCATCCGCCAGTTGTGCGACAATGGAAGCACATATCTGGGTTTTGGGCACGCTTAGCTAATACCGACAATTCCAGATTAAATAAGCGAGTTGCACTATGGACGAATGCTAAATCTACAAGTTATAAAAACGCGTTTTATTATGTCAAGAGAGAGTTTGCAGACATTACGTTGATGGATTACTGTAGCCTATCTATACCTATGCATAAGAACAATTTAGTAGATAGTGTGGAAAATGCGGTAATGGAGAACATATGTTACTGACTGGTCCACCTCTATTAACAGTGTGATCGGTGTTTCTGGACGTGGTCGCAATAAGCTTAGAACCTACTGTACATTTAAATTTCAAACAGAAGTATATTGTAAAATGATTTTACCCACACGTCACAGATCAGCATTATGTAAATTTAGATGTGGAGTTGCTCCATTACGTATAGAAACCGGAAGGTATGAGAATTTACCACTTGATGAACGTAAGTGCCCTTTATGTAATGTATTAGAAGATGAAAGCCATGTATTATTAGAATGTTCACTGTATGATGATTTGAGAGCTGTTCTTTTAGAGAAAGCCTCATTATATGAAAATGACTTTCGGAACAAACCTGTATCCGACCAGCTTAGAATTCTTTTTACTACTATACCTCTGATTAGAATTGTTGCCAAAACCTGTTTTTATATTCTTCAAAGACGCTCCTTTTATTTATGTAAATAATGTATCCATTTGATTTATTGAGTGTGTGTGTGTGTGTGTGTGTGTGTGTGTGTGTGTGTGTGTGTGTGTGTGTGTGGTGTGTGTGTGTGTGTGTGTGTGTGTGTTGTGTGTGTGTGTGGTTGGGTGTGTGTGTGTGTGTGTGTGTGTGTGTGTGTGTGTGTTTGTGTGTGTGTGTGTGTGTGTGTGTGTGTTGTGTGTGGTGTGTGTGTGTGTGTGTGTGTGTGTGGGTGTGTGTGTGTGTGTGGTGTGTGTGTGGTGTGTGTGTGTGTGTGTGTGTGTGTGTGTGTGTGTGTGTGTGTGTGTGTGGTGTGTGTGTGTGTGTGTGTGTGTGTGTGTGTGTGTGTGTGTGTGTGTGTGTGGTGTGTGTGTGTGTGTGTGTGTGTGTGTGTGTGTGGTGTGTGTGTGTGTGTGTGTGTGTGTGTGTGTGTGTGTGTGTGCGTGTGCGTGTGCGTGTGCGTGTGCGTGTGCGTGTGTGTGTTGCATTCCGAGAAACAGCTGCTAATTAGTTCAACCGCGATCTGATCGAGGTTGATAACTGATTTTTTAAAACATTTCTTAATTGTGCATTAGTGCTTTTTTCCATTTCAGTATTTCAAAATTTCTTGTTTTAATAAGTATTTAATTTTCAATTAGCGACTGCTCCTCGGTTTTAATATGTAAATATAATAATATGTCAGTAGACTGTGATAGTTTGATTATCTGTGATTAGATTAGTCTCTTATAATTCTTTTATAATGAATGGTGTTGTACTTTGTCACGATAATGTGTTGTACAACGATGAGACTGGAATAAAGAATAAATCTATTAATTCAACTTTGAAAATAGATTTTTAAAAATCGGTGAAAATTAAATTCTTATAAATTATAATCCATACACCATTGTCAAAAAATCAATTAATATTTAAAAAAGTGCATTTCAATACCTTTAAAATGATACCAAACTTTATATTAACAAACAAGACTAACTGTGTTATTACAATTAAAGAATTACAAGGAACATCCTGAAATCGCCATTTATAAAACTTGCCAAACAAAATGGCGGCCAAGATAAGATCTTATCAGTGTTTTCACTATTTTCACAGTGTTATCACAGGCCGTGGAAACTATGTATTGTTCCCTGCAGCGACGATTTCTCTCTGTAATACGTAGTCCAGTGGTTAACATGATGGACTGGGAATCCAGGGATCGCAGGTTCGATCACCCATCTGACACTATTAAAATTAACAGTCTTTCAGATGGGACTTTAAACCGAGGTATCGTGTTGGTGCTTTACATCGTGCACGTAAAAGAAGCAGAGGAGATTCTGGAATGGGTCTCTGTCTGTATTATTGCACTATCCTCCAAACATCTAGAATGACGTATCTCTTCAGGATGCGTCGCTCATATGGGCGACGATAAATAAACACACTGTTTCTCTCCCATCGCCTAGTATATTGTACTACAGTATAGTTCTAACACTCTTTATAAGTAATGCCTTATAACAAATATAGGTCACGCCAGGCACGAGAGTTACGTGTTCTAACCCTCTTTATAAGTAATGCCTTATAACAAATACATGTCACGCCAGACACGAGAGTTACGTGTTCACGATTTGTAAGATTTGATCGGTTTATGCAAATTTATTTTTAGTTTATACAGATTTATTTTAATGTACATAGATTTATTTTAATGTACATACATTTATTTTAATGTATATAGATTTATTCCAGTTTATACAGATTTATTTGTTTTAGATCAAACACATTTATTTTAGTTTATACATATTTTTAGCTCGATTGTGAAACACGTTCTAGCGTTGCTCAAATTCACTACCTCATTGTTAAATTGACGGTAACCATATCCACTATCATCACGGACTCCATCTCTCCATGGAGGCGCCATTGTATCCATGGAGGCGCCATTGTATCCATGGAGGCACCATTGTATCCATGGAGGCGCCATTGTATCCATGGAGGCACCATTGTATCCATGGAGGCGCCATTGTATCCATGGAGTCACCATTGTATCCATGGAGGCGCCATTGTATCCATGGAGGCGCCATTGTATCCATGGAGGCGCCATTGTATCCATGGAGGCGCCATTGTATCCATGGAGGCGCCATTGTATCTATGGAGGCGCCATTGCATCCATGGAGGCGCCATTATATCCATGGAGGCACCATTGTATCCATGGAGGCGCCATTGTATCCATGGAGGCGCCATTGTATCCACGGAGGCGCCATTATATCCATGGAGGCGCCATTGTATCCATGGAGGCGCCATTGTATCCATGGAGGCGCCACATCCACCACGGACGTTCCACTTTTTAACCAGGAAGGCTTCACTTTTTCTCCAAAGGCATGTGGTATTGTTGAACCCCATCTGTACACAAGGCAAACACAACCGTTGTTGAACCCCTTCTGTACACAAGGCAAACACAGCTGTTGTTGAACCCCTTCTGTATACAAGGCAAACACAGCCGTTGTTGAACCCCTTCTGTATACAAGGCAAACACAGCCGTTGTTGAACCCCTTCTGTATACAAGGCAAACACAGCCGTTGTTGAACCCCTTCTGTATACAAGGCAAACACAGCCGTTGTTGAACCCCTTCTGTATACAAGGCAAACACAGCCGTTGTTGAACCCTTCTGTATACAAGGCAAACACAGCTGTTGTTGAACCACTTCTGTATACAAGGCAAACACAGCCGTTGTTGAACCCCTTCTGTATACAAGGCAAACACAGCCGTTGTTGAACCCCTTCTGTATACAAGGCAAACACAGCCGTTGTTGAACCCCTTCTGTATACAAGGCAAACACAGCCGTTGTTGAACCCCTTCTGTATACAAGGCAAACACAGCCGTTGTTGAACCCCTTCTGTATACAAGGCAAACACAGTCGTGGTGATTAGTTATACACCGCATATAACACGTGTATTGAGCGTACATATATACAGTCAAACCTGTGTTAATGGTCATTTCCATTAAGCAGCCAACCTGTATTAAGCAGCCGCCAGTCCTGTGCTAAGCAGTCACTTTCTGTGAAGCTCTTGACTGGCTGCTTAAGACAGGTTTGACTGTAGTGTCTATTTCTTGGTGCGTATCCCAGATTTTCTCGTGGATTTCTTGGTGCGTATCCCAGATTTTCTCGTGGATTTCTTGGTGCGTATCCCAGATTATCTCGTGGATTTCTTGGTGCGTATCCCAGATGTTCTCGTGAATTTCTTGGTGCGTATCCCAGATTTTCTCGTGAATTTCTTGGTGCGTATCCCAGATATTCTCGTGAATTTCTTCTCTTTTTTGTTACAATTGTTACAATTATTAAAAACGGGCGAATAATCAAATCAATCAAGAATTAAACAAATATTAATTTCATTCTATTGCAGATAATTCTTGGTAAAAATGAATAATTTCCTTTCGCCATTTCATTAATTTCTTTAAGCTATTCGTTGTAGCTATATACTTCGTGGCGCGTTCGCTTCATGTGTGTAGCCCGGAGTTGATGGCCAGCTGTGGCCGTTGCGTAGTGTCCTTATGCAAGCAAGACACATTCCACATCCCTCTTCTCTCTCATTCATGGCGATTGATTCCATCAGGAATGAGGTCTCGAGAGCGATTAATCATATGGTGTAATAACTTGTATCGCAATCGAGCTAATTGTAAAACATTGTATAAGAGATAGACTTGTGTACAGTGTACATTTCACAATATACGAAAAATACTTAAAGCAACATTGTGCGTTTAGCAAGAATGTGCTGCACACCAAGATACTGTAAGGATTGGCTGATTAGATATTGTGATTATTGCCTATATTTTCATTTGGTATTAATAAATTATTACTGTAACAAGTAATTTTTAGAAAATATGACCATAGACGAACACGCATTTCTGAAATTACATTTGCAAAATACCTACCTGTATCGATATTAGTTAACAAAATCACCAACTATCTCTGTAAATTGTTATTTTGAAGCCGTGTGTTTTGTCGATTTTTAAATGTCCATAAATTGATTTTGAGGCTGTTTTTGCCGATTTTCCAGCAGATAATATGGCGAAATTGACTTCACTCATCCAATTGCATTAATCGAATGTTAGCATCGGAGTCGAGAGAAAAAATTATCCCTGTATACCGGTATATTAGTTTGTACCGCGGTATACCGTAATGCGCTAGTTACACAGGGGTGTACCGATATACCGCACCACCCTAGAACCCATGGTTCAGTTCACAGGTTCGATCCCCCATCTGACCATAATTATATTTACTGACGTTTAAATGTCTCGTGTATCGGCAGGGATGCTTCTGGGATTGGAACGCCCCTCTGTATCCGCCACCAAATACTATAATTGCTTCTGGATGCCGTGGCCGCGTGGTTACGGTCGCGGGACGTGCACTCACTAGTCCCTCACCGCTGCAGGTTCCAATATCACTGTGGTGTCGAAGTCTTTCAAGCGAGCTGGCTATCCAGCGGGCTTGTGAAAGGTTGCTGTTGCATATCATAATCTAATAATAATAATAATAAAGAAGCTTTTACGAGATAACTCTACGATGAGGCCCTCATATATACAAATAAAATGAAATCAAAAGATAAGACTATAAGTGAAAACTGCACAACCTTGGAATTATATAGTAATGTTAAAGCTGAAGTAGAGAAGCTATGTATAATAGGTAATGGAATATGGTGATATATATATTATGCTGGTAGAGTAGAAAAGGGAATCGAGACAATTAATGACAATAACTCTATATAACAATGTGCAGATATGACTTATAGGGGTATCATGAAAACAGAATCAAGTAAATATAGCAAAGGTAATGCACAAATGTGCTAAAGACTGTGTACAATATCATCTGCAATAATAATAGACGGTTGTCCTTCTGTGTGTGACATACTGCACATAGAGGCAAACTGGGTCTTACTCCTCCAATACAATCGCAGTATTAACTATACCTTCTGTGTGTGACATACTGCACATAGAGGCAAACTGGGTCTTACTCCTCCAATACAATCGCAGTATTAACTATACCTTCTGTGTGTGACATACTGCACATAGAGGCAACATGGGTCTTACTCCACCAATAGAATCGCAGTATTAACTATGCCTAAGCTGTTGATGCCACTTTAAACCCCAAACTCCCGACTGGCCCATTGTTTTACCCAATGACCCTGAATGTTTGTATGAAATTTAAAGCAAAAAATGTTTTTCACATTTTTCTGTGCCCAAGTATTGTAAAGACAAATTTAAATAACATTACCTACAGACCGACCTAATTATTTATGAGTGAAAAAGTAACACCAAAACATCAAATGCGATGAAAGAATGTATACATAAGTTATAGACAGGTTGATTATCTAGTAAATATGCCATACATAATACATAGCATGATATGGTTCAATACATAGCATGATATGGTTCAATACATAGCATGAAAATAGAGGCGGCCATCTTGGATTAACTAAGTCACAAAACGTTTTTAAAAATCAAATTATACTAATTTCATCAACGGGCTCGAACCCGTGACCATCCGTGATGCTACATGTAGGTTACAGTGGTATACAAGTCAGCGACCGTAACCACTCCACCACGGACGCAGACTCCGTACTGAAACATGTGTGCAATATTAGTAACCAATACATGATAGCAGCCATCTTAGAAATTATGGCGGCCATTTTGAACACGGGTATGACTTTAATAAAACGGCATGAAAGTCGGAATAGCGCAGTGGTAGGGCGTTCGCTTCAGGTGCTAAAGGTCCGGAGTTCGTGCCCAGCTGTAGCCTTACGAGTGTGCCCTTATGCAAGGCATATACATTCCACATAGCCTCTGCTCTCTCCCTCGTGACGTTGGATTCCATCAGGAATGAGGTCGAGAGATCGAACCAAAATAAATGTGTATAAACTAAACGGTATGAATGTTTTCGTACAGACACTATTTTGTATTCCGTATAACATACAACATACATAATGATTTGTTGCAATGTTATTTAGCCTACTGGTACTTATCGTGAAATATATTTTTTGTCTTCATTTTTGAAATTCTTTTCAATACTTTGAGAGCTACGATGAATCACGTCAGAGGTAGGCTATTAATGTCAGCTTGATATCAAGTGTATATATATATCACAGTTCAGAGTCAACTGCTCTCTTCTAATTCATTTTTTCATTATTGGCAATTCTACCTAATATTACAAGAACTTGGGATGTATGTGGGCTGTAAAAGTAAAATGAGAAACTTTCGCTGGATCAAAACTTGGACTATACAGTTACCAACTTTCTCATCTGCATAACAATTGCTACCTAGCTTCGGGTGAGCTATGGAATATAAGTATAGTGCAGTGGTCCGGCGTCCATCTTGTCCACACACACAGATCGCCTCGTGCTCGAGTGCTTAATGTCGCTCATTACCACTGTCCACACACACAGACCGCCTCCGTGGTCGAGTGCTTAATGTCTCTCACTACCACTGTCCACACACACACACAGACAGCCTCCGTGCTCGAGTGCTTAATGTCTCTCACTACCACTGTCCACACACACACAGACCGCCCCCGTGCTCGAGTGCTTAATGTCTCTCACTACCACTGTCCACACACACAGACCGCCTCCGTGCTCGAGTGCTTAATGTCGCTCACTACCACTGTCCACACACACAGACCGCCTCCGTGGTCGAGTGCTTAATGTCACTCACTACCACTGTCCACACACACAGACCGCCTCCGTGGTCGAGTGCTTAATGTCACTCACTACCACTGTCCACACACACAGACCGCCTCCGTGGTCGAGTGCTTAATGTCACTCACTACCACTGTCCACACACACAGACCGCCTCCGTGGTCGAGTGCTTAATGTCACTCACTACCACTGTCCACATACACAGACCGCCTCCGTGGTCGAGTGCTCAATGTCGCTCACTACCACTGTCCACACACACAGACCGCCTCCGTGGTCGAGTGCTTAATGTCACTCACTACCACTGTCCACACACACAGACCGCCTCCGTGGTCGAGTGCTTAATGTCGCTCATTACCACTGTAACCTATTAGTTTATACATATTTGTTTGAGCTCGATTGCCAAATAAGTTCTTACAACTTATATTAATCATTCTTGAGACCTTATTCCTGATGGAACACATCGCCATGAGGGAGAGAGAAGCGGCAATGTGGAATTTAAATGCCTTGCCTAAAACCCGAACAAACTAACATTGTCCTTCCACACTGTCTGCTCTGAAACCGCTTTGGTCTATTTGGATGAAACTTTGCATGGAGTAACTGGCTGATCAAACTGAGCTAAACTCGTTCACATCCGATGTAATGATGAAGCTACGAATATAAAATATTTCCGGGTAAACATTACATTTATGGTCGGGCTTTATATTTCCGGGTAAACATTACATTTATGGTCGGGGCTTTATGGTTCCTGGTAAACATTACATTTATGGTCGGGGCTTTATATTTCCTAGTAAACATTACATTTATGGTCAGGGCTTTATATTTCCTAGTAAACATTACATTTATGGTCGGGGCTTTATGGTTACTTGTAAACATTACATTTATGGTCGGGGCTTTATAGTTCCGTGTAAACATTACATTTATGGTCGGGGCTTTATATTTCCGTGTAAACATTATATATGTCGGGGCTTTATATTTCCGTGTAAACATTATATATGTCGGGGCTTTATATTTCCGTGTAAACATTATATATGTCGGGGCTTTATATTTCCGGCTAAGCATTATATATGTCGGGGCTTTATATTTCCGTGTAAACATTATATATGTCGGGGCTTTATATTTCCGTGTAAACATTATATATGTCGGGGCTTTATATTTCCGTGTAAACATTATATATGTCGGGGCTTTATATTTCCGTGTAAACATTATATATGTCGGGGCTTTATAATTCCGGCTAATCATTATATATGTCGGGGCTTTATAATTCCGGCTAATCATTATATATGTCGGGGCTTTATAATTCCGGCTAATCATTATATATGTCGGGGCTTTATAATTCCGGCTAATCATTATATATGTCGGGGTTTTATAATTCCGGCTAATCATTATATATGTCGGGGCTTTATAATTCCGGCTAAACATTATATATGTCGGGGTTTTATAATTCCGGCTAATCATTATATATATCGGGGCTTTATATTTCAAGGTAAGCATTATATGTATGGTCGGGGCTTTATATTTCCGGGTAAGCATTATATGTATGGTCGGGGCTTTATTATTCCAGCTAAGCATTATATATGTCGGGGCTTTATATTTCCGGGTAAACATTATATATATCTGGGCTTTATATTTCAAGGTAAGCATTATATGTATGGTCGGGGCTTTATATTTCCGGGTAAGCATTATATGTATGGTCGGGGCTTTATAATTCCGGCTAAGCATTATATATATCGGGGCTTTATATTTCCGGGTAAACATTATATATGTCGGGGCTTTATATTTCCGGGTAAACATTATATATATCTGGGCTTTATATTTCAAGGTAAGCATTATATATATGGTCGGGGCTTTATAATTCCGGCTAAGCATTATATATGTCGGGGCTTTATATTTCCGGGTAAACATTATATATGTCGGGGCTTTATATTTCCTGCTAAGCATTATATATGTCAGGGCTTTATATTTCTGGATAAGCATTATATATGTTGGGGCTTTATATTTCCGGGTAACATTATATATGTCGGGGATTTATATATCCGGGTAACATTATATATGTCGGGGCTTTATAATTCCGGCTAAACATTATATATGTCGGGGCTTTATATTTCCTGGTAAACATTATATATGTCGGGGCTTTAAATTTCCGGGTAAACATTATATATGTCGGGGCTTTATTTTTCCGGATGAACATTATATATGTCGGGGCTTTATATTTCCGTGTAAGCATTATATATGTCGGGGCTTTATATTTCCGGGTAAATATTATATATGTTGGGGCTTTATATTTCCGGGTAAGCATTATATATGTCGGGGCTTTATATTTCCGGGTAAATATTATATATGTTGGGGCTTTATATTTCCGGGTAAGCATTATATATGTCGGGGCTTTATATTTCCGGGTAAGCATTATGTATGTCGGGGCTTTATATTTCCGGGTAAGCATTATATGTATGGTCGGGGCTTTATATTTCCGGGTAAGCATTATATATGTCGGGGCTTTATATTTCCGGGTAAACATTATATATGTCGGGGCTTTATATTTCCGGGTAAGCATTATATAAGTCGGGGCTTTATATCTCCGGATAAGCATTATATATGTCGGGGCTTTATATTTCCGGGTAAACATTATTAAATTAGTTGGGAATTTATATTTACGGTAAGACATAACCTCGAACATATCATGCAAATACATTTAATATACTACTATGCGAAAACATGAACTCGGGCATATTGTGATTATAAAAGTAAGCAGTTTCTGTATTTACAGTATTGTACCGCTAGAACAGAAGCAAACCTCGTAATGACCCGAACATGATAAGCTTAAGTGGGAATATTCTACATCTAAATATCTATGTTTACGTTATCTGTTTCTGTGAAGCAGTGCTCTTATAGCACACTAAAGCATCTATGTTTAGGCTATCTGTTTCTGTGAAGCATTGCTCTTATAGCACACTAAAGCATCTATGTTTAGGTTATCTGTTTCTGTGAAGCATTGCTCATATAGCACACTAAAGCATCTATGTTTATTAGGTTATCTGTTTCTGTGAAACACTGCTCTTATAGCACACTAAAGCATCTATGTTTAGGTTATCTGTTTCTGTGAAACACTGCTCTTATAGCACACTAAAGCATCTATGTTTACATTATCTGTTTCTGTGAAGCATTGCTCTTATAGCACACTAAAGCATCTATGTTTATTAGGTTATCTGTTTCTGTGAAACACTTTTCTTATAGCACACTAAAGCATCTATGTTTAGGTTATCTGTTTCTGTGAAGCACTGCTCTTATAGCACACTAAAGCATCTATGTGTATTAGGTTATCTGTTTCTGTGAAGCATTGCTCTTATAGCACACTAAAGCATCTATGTTTATTAGGTTATCTGTTTCTGTGAAACACTGCTCTTATAGCACACTAAAGCATCTATGTTTAGGTTATCTGTTTCTGTGAAGCATTGCTCTTATAGCACACTAAAGCATCTATGTTTAGGTTATCTGTTTCTGTGAAGCACTGCTCTTATAGCACACTAAAGCATCTATGTGTATTAGGTTATCTGTTTCTGTGAAACACTGCTCTTATAGCACACTAAAGCATCTATGTTTAGGTTATCTGTTTCTGCGAAGCACTGCTCTTATAGCACACTAAAGTATCTATGTGTATTAGGTTATCTGTTTCTGTGAAGTACTGCTCTTATAGCACACTAAAGCATCTATGTGTATTGGGTTATCTGTTTCTGTGAAACACTGCTCTTATAGCACTCTAAAGCATCTATGTGTATTAGGTTATCTGTTTCTGTGAAGCACTGCTCTTATAACACACTAAAGCATCTATGTTTAGGTTATCTGTTTCTGTGAAACACTGCTCTTATAACAAACTAAAGCATCTATGTTTAGGTTATCTGTTTCTGTGAAGCACTGCTCTTATAGCACACTAAAGCATCTATGTTTAGGTTATCTGTTTCTGTGAAGCACTGCTCTTATAGCACACTAAAGCATCTATGTGTAGGTTATCTGTTTCTGTGAATCACTGCTCTTATAGCACACAAAAGCATCTATGTTTATTAGGTTATCTGTTTCTGTGAAGCACTGCTCTTATAACACACTAAAGCATCTATGTTTATTAGGTTATCTGTTTCTGTGAAGCACTGCTCTTATAGCACACTAAAGCATCTATGTGTATTAGGTTATCTGTTTCTGTGAGGCACTGTGTCCTCTAGTATATGTTTACGGTAAAATTTAGAGTTTTCTCTGTCCTCTAGTATATAATGTAGGTGTGCGTTTTCTATGTCCTCTAGTATATAATGTAGGTGTGCGTTTTCTATGTCCTCTGTATATAATGTAGGTGTGCGTTTTCTATGTCCTCTAGTATATAATGTAGGTGTGGTTTTCTATGTCCTTGTATATAATGTAGGTGTGGTTTCTATGCCTCTAGTATATAATGTAGGTGTGCGTTTTCTATGTCCTCTAGTATATAATGTAGGTGTGCGTTTTCTATGTCCTCTCGTATATAATGTAGGTGTGCGTTTTCTATGTCCTCTAGTATATAATGTAGGTGTGCGTTTTCTATGGCATCTAGTATATAATGTAGGTGTGCGTTTTCTATGGCCTCTAGTATATAATGTAGGTGTGCGTTTTCTATGGCATCTAGTATATAATGTAGGCGTGCGTTTTCTATGGCCTCTAGTATATAATGTAGGTGTGCGTTTTCTATGTCCTCTAGTATATAATGTAGGTGTGCGTTTTCTATGTCCTCTAGTATATAATGTAGGCGTGCGTTTTCTATGTCCTCTAGTATATAATGTAGGTGTGCGTTTTCTATGTCCTCTAGTATATAATGTAGGTGTGCGTTTTCTATGTCCTCTAGTATATGTACACGGTAAAACTTAGGAGTATAGTAGCTAATTTTCAAATTAAAATGTTATTAAAACAATTCAAATTAAATTGTGAAATTCAATACTAGCACTAGCGAGCAAATAACAAATGTTTTAAGATATCGGGAATGAGGTCTCGAGAGCGATTAAACTAATATTGTAAAGAGTTGTTTCGCAATCGAGCTCAAATAAATTTGTATAAACTAGACTATTGACACGCTAATCGTTTTTCAAACCTTTTTTTCATTGTGAACTATCGATTGCGTATTGTGATTGTAATGTATTGAACACATACTACGGAAACACATTCATCTACGTTCTCTGTGAACCTGTAGTGGCTGCTTATTCTCTACCGATGCGTGCTAGCGACATGTATTAATGAAATATTCACAATTATTCCGGGTGAATCGTGTCGTATTTTCGTACAAACACATTGTTTTTATAATCAAGTGAAGAATTAGGGAAGGATCTGTACAACCGACTATATTAAAATATAGTGAGCAATTGTGATTGATATTCAAGCTGAAATTTAAAGTAGTGACGAATTGTAAATGGCATTCATGTTGACTATGAATATAGTGACGACGTGTAATTCACAGTTTATAAGTCTGTGATCGCTTCAGGTGAAAAACGACCCGGAGTTCGCGCGCAGCTGTAGCCGTTACGATTGTGCCCTTAGGCAAGGCATTTAAAGTCCACATTGCCTCTTCTCTCTCTCTCCCTCGTGGCGATGGATTCCATCAGGAATGAGGTATCGAGAGTGATTAATATCAGTTGTAGAAACTTGTTTCGCAATCGAGCTCAAATAAATTCGTATAATCGAATTCACATTCATGCAAAGAGAACGTCTATTTCAAATTTAAATATGTTGACGGATTGTAAATTATTTAGTTCAACACTATTATTTGAATATATCATAGTCATTATGTGAAACCCCTTTCGGGGACCTAGACATGTGTTCATGGACAGGCGCTTGATTGACCTATGCGACTAACCAGTACTAAGCAATATGTGTGCGGTGTCTTGCTCAATGCAACTAGCTACATATGTGCCGTTACAAAATATCAAACCTCCAAATCCTATATCTACAACATCAAAATTAGTGGTTTTCCTTGTAATGGCTTTATCAATTTCACCGATTGGTTGTGTCTACATTGTTTATGCAGTTAAATCAGGTTTTACGCACTCACTTGTAGTCTCAGGCCGTGGAGTATCGCTAATATACAACGCATAAAACGGTAGTGCTTCGTGTAATAAATCCTCGTATTCTGCCAAACATCGTACAATACATAAACACGTGGAATTCATGAATTGATTCATTAAGCTCGTGTTTTGATACGAGTCCATTCATTTGCGCACCGTTGGTCCGTTGTATAATAAAGCAAAATTCCACTACAAAGCCAGACTAATTGATTAGTTGCTCAACTGTAAGAGAGCAGCCGATGAAGTTGAATGCAAATTGTTCAAAACCTCAATAGGAGATGCCAAATCTGTTGTAATTAAGTTTTATTGAGTTAGTCGACTTTTAATAACTTGGTGTGAATAGTTAACGGAATAGCTTCCGCTGCAGTTCTCCTGTACCAGTATCACAAACGATTTTATACAATAATAATTGTTGAGATTGATCGTGAAGATATGGACAGCGGGTTTTAGAGGAGCATTATGTAGTGTAAATATCAAGTAAACACTGGCGACCACTTACCCGCGCCAATTGGATTGCGCGCCAAATTGATTAGGCCACTTGTGTGAGTGAGAAATATTCTTGCAAAAAGCTATGATTATATTACACTGATAATGAAAACAAAGTGGATGTGGTCGTTACACAGATGATTGTTTACTTTGGCCCACTAGACGACAGCGGTGTTATGGTTGTAGTATCCTGAATAGGCGAAATATGAATTCTTTCTAAGTGTTCTTTTCTCTATACTGTTTGTATTTCTAGACGTTTCTGTCACATACTACATGTATATCAGACGTATATCACGTGTTTGTAAACGTTGTCACTTGTTTCGTAGACTCATTTATTTTTGTATAATGTAGTTGGGGTTGGGAAGGGGTGTGAGCTCCGTGACAGAGTGGTTACGGTCGTTGAATTCAAACCACTTGCCACTCACCGATGTAATCGAAAACCTCTGTGTTGGTGGTAGAACCATACAAATACAAATACATAGCATTTATAAAGCGCAAAAATTAAATATTATTCTATTGCGCTTCACAATTACAGATGCAATTTTAAACATTTACACATGACAATAATATATGGAAATATAAATAAAAATGTATACATATATAGATATAACTAGGATTCTAGTAATTGGATAAGAACATATTTTATCATGATATCTACACCATTACAGTATATAAGTGAGTGATTGGATTAGCGAAAAAAGTGGCAATATGAACCATAGACCCAAACACCATTAAATAAAAAACCATAACTATGAATAAGAAACTTGAAATAGTTGTCGCACGCGACAGTTCCAATATAAATTCAAAATTCTTACTGTGTGAAGGAAACACTTAAACTACTTAGACAAACACGTGAATAGCACTAAATATAAAAATGTGTTTATCGCCAATCGTTTGATTATATGGTAGATGTTAAAACTTCAAACACGAAAATGAGCAAAAACATTTCAATATTCGCATTTTATTTCTAAAATATGTAAATGTTGATGTTTTCATTAGTCTCATTCACGTGTACCCTAAAACAACCTACACAGCGGTATATGCAAAGAAATATATGTTTATTTTTGTAACGGAGGGATTCAAATGCTTGACTTTACAAGATCACGTGTCAATCATGTGACAAAACCGGAAAACACATTATGAAGAAGAAGAAGAAGAAGAATGCTTTATTAAGACTTAAACTTTACAGTTTCTCGTCTGTAACATTTAAACATATTTACAATATATATAGTACAATATTATGATATATGCAATCATGATGAGGATGGACAAATGATGTAATGATTATGGACATACATGGAAAAATAATGAAAATATAATCTCTATTCTAATGTAGAATAATCTCTAATCTAATGTAGAATAATCTCTAATCTAATGTAGAATAATCTCTAATCACATGTAGAATAATCTCTAATCTAATGTAGAATAATCTCTAATCTAATGTAGAATAATCTCTAATCTAATGTAGAATAATCTCTAATCTAATGTAGAATAATCTCTAATCACATATTCATATTGTTATCATGATCAAGATACTGTGAACTTTAATTTGTGAAAAATGAAAAACAATCCTTCTTAATTACAAGTACAACAGTAACCACACTTTTCTGCTTGCCTGTATACTGTGAGCCTTGCTACATCTCGAGGTGCATCCGTACGTTGTAGTAAATAGTCATATCTGTAACGTGCATCCGTACAATGTAGTAAATAGTCATATCAGTAACGTGCATCCGTACGTTGTAGTAAATAGTCATATCAGTAACGTGCATCCGTACGTTGTAGTAAATAGTCATATCAGTAACGTGCATCCGTACGTTGTAGTAAATAGTCATATCAGTAACGTGCATCCGTACGATGTAGTAAATAGTCATATCAGTAACGTGCATCCGTACGATGTAGTAAATAGTCATATCAGTAACGTGCATTCGTACGATGTAGTAAATAGTCATATCAGTAACGTGCATCCGTACGATGTAGTAAATAGTCATATCAGTAACGTGCATCCGTACAATGTAGTAAATAGTCATATCAGTAACGTGCATTCGTACGTTGTAGTAAATAGTCATCGATAATTAAGCAAACAACTCCACGAAAAAAATCGATACAATTAAACACTGCTGTATATTCCGACTAAACACAATACTGATCACACTAGTGCATATTTAACAATTTTATTGATTTTCAACGGCAAGTTGCAAACTATAATGTCAAATGTGTCAAAAACAAGATGTCATACAGCGACCAATCAAACTCCCTGCCATACAGCGACTAATCAAACTCCCTGTCATACAGCGACAAATCAGACTCCCTGTCATACAGCGACCAATCAGACTCCCTGTCATACAGCGACCAATCAGACTCCCTGTCATACAGCGACCAATCAAACTCCCTGTCATACAGCGACCAATCAAACTCCCTGTCATACAACGACTAATCAAACTCCCTGTCATACAGCGACCAATCAAACTCCCTGTCATACAACGACCAATCAAACTCCCTGTCATACAGCGACCAATCAAACTCCCTGTCATACAGCGACCAATCAAACTCCCTGTCATACAGCGACCAATCAATCACCCTGTCATACAGCGACCAGTCAAACTCCCTGTCATACAGCGACCAATCAAACTCCCTGCCATGCCGCGACCAATCAAGCTCCCTGTTATACAGCGACCAATCAAACTCCCTGCCATGCCGCGACCAATCAAACTCCCTGTCATACAGCGACCAATCAAACTCCCTGCCATGCCGCGACCAATCAAACTCCATGCCATGTGTTAGTACACCTGTGATGATATAAGAAAATACTGTATGTATTTTTTTTGAATTTGTATCAAATGCTCATCTATATGGTGGTAATAAAGAATAAAGAATATATATATATATATATATATATATACAATACATACTATATAATATATGTATTTACATCACGTGACTTGTTAGTTACATATTCAAGTGTGTTCATTGTATTAGTAACAGAGGATGAACATTATATTTAAGCAGAATATCGTATAATATCAAGTACATTTAACAAGAAGAAATTTTTTTATTTTTTTATTAGATACAAATTATTATGGTTATTTGCCTTTAACATAATTATGTAAATGGAAATTATTTATCAAGGAAGACATTATACTGTCGTTAGAGAGTTTCTGAGGTACAAAGCTCTTTTCAAATAATTTGCTAATTTAAATAAGATTATAATAATACGGTTTTAAATACGTATGTCGAATGTTAATGTATCATGGACAAACACAAACAAAGTGATATTCATCTTCTAAGTCATTGGTATTACAGTTAATGCAATATCGTTCATTTCTAGGTATTCTATTGAGCGCATAGCGACCAGTTTGTATTATTAGAGAGACCAGTTTGTATTATTAGAGAGTGGTCAGATAAGCGTAATCTAGATATATAAAACTACTATTAATTGGTAAAACATCCAAGTAAATCTCATACTCAATATGAAGTCTAAATAATTTATAATTCTCAAGTATTGGTGAAGTTTCGAGAGATCCGTACCATTGCTGTATGAATGAGTCAATTATGCGTTCTTTGAAAACACTGATGATGACAAGTATTATCTACGCGTTGTTCTTCAAAAACATAAGCAAAGCCATAGTCGCACAGCAACTTTTTAACACTTGCGGCCCAAGTGTTACGCTCCAGTCTGCAAGTGCTTGCTTGTAGACTGTTTCTAAAATTATATTATCCGTGTTAATAAGTTTACACCAATATTTAATTATTCGAATATAGCGTATAACATAGATTGGGTAGCGTCTTAGTTCACCATAAACAGCGGACATTAAGAAGTCTTTTGCAGAATTTTAAATGAATCCTTTCTATTCCGGTATATTTAGAAAAAACCCAGACCTCGGACCCATAGTTTAACGTAGAACCAACAATTGACAATGAATTGTGGGTTTCATTTGAACTTTTATGCAATTTAACCATAATATGTTAAGTGCTTTCAATGCTTTACCAGTTACATAGTTTTGATTCATGGAACAATTGCCGGTATAGTTAAACACTATCCCCAAATAATTAAAATTGTTTACGACTTGGAGCGGTGTTCCATTAAAAGTCCACTGTTCATTTTCAAGTAATCCACCTCTCTTTCTAAATACCATAATTTTAGTTTTAGCTATGCACCGAATAGAAGCAAATGTACGCTATAAAAATATGAATAGCACACTATTTGAAGTAAGTTCGGCATTTTTCCTCGACTGGTTTATAAAGTAGGCAGATCTACAGTAAGATCACTACGTATTCGTATCACAGTCTCTATTCCTGTACTTGCTTATCAGCAATCATTTTTTTAAAAGACATGATGAACATTAATTACTACGGTTCTAATGAGCTAATCTCTTAACAAACGATGTGATAATGTGTCGGTTTTCGTGCGCCTACAGACTCATTGCGCCTACCAATCTTGTAAACCTATGTGAACGTAAGTCAATTTTCTTGTTTTTCCTGAATCATTACCCGATCAATTCACGCGAACACGAAATTAAACATGTTACGTTAATAAACACTTCATGTTGATACGGCATTCGCTCTACAGATGTTATCAAGTACGAATTAAGTACCACTGACACTTCTTCAATAGTTGGTGTAAAACATTGCCATTTACAAAACGATTAGAAATACCATTTGAAGTCCACTTTTTAATAGCATTTATCTTGGACAGTGTTAAAGATATTGAGATATTTACAGAAATACTAGGACAGTATGTACCCTGAGTGTATACATGTGAGGATTCCCAAATAATGCTATACAGCTGACATGCGCATTCGGTGTTACGGGCATGCGCATTCGCAGTGTTAGGTAGCGTTCGTCGCGAGAAAAGGCGTGTCTTACAATTAACGCTATTCCAAGGATGATCTAATTATAAGATCCCCGCAAGACTATAAGTTGCAAATTTGGACTAATTTTAATATAAGTAATGAATCGCGGGCGAATAGTTTCCATTTGGGGTATGAACTACATTGGGTGTGTTTAAAGTTACCGTGGATCGGCCTCCACGTGGTTTTAGCTGGGTGTACGCCCATGCCTGACATACTGCTATATATGGACATTGAAGAATCTCCATGTGACGTAAGCTATCGGAGAGAAGGTAAATCCACCAGCAAACAAACAGTATGATATGAAGCTGCCTAACATTGGATTGTGTTAATAGCGTTGCGAGCTTTACGGTAACGCAAGTTGAGAAAAGAGTGTCGATGTTGATCTAAAAATTAATTTCGTTTACCGGAAGTGTGGGCTTCCGGACAGAGCTACCATCTACATGGAGGTACAGGAGAGATTCCCTGGCGCGAAAAAATGAAACCGAGGTACCTTGGGTTTCCCTGTTCTAATGTATATGGGTAATTATGGTGTTTGCTCTGTTGTAGCAGAACATCTACAATATTATGGTACAGTGTAAACATTTTTCGGCAAATAAAATACATGCCAATTGAACGAATGTAATATCACATCGTTAGCTATCTATACATTTGTAGTTTATTTTCAACATTCGCATTTGAAAAATACTCTATTAAAATCGAATCTAAAGAAAAATGGCTTCCAGTATCCATACGTTAAGCAGCAACGTGCGCGCAGCTGCACACTTGACGGCGGAGATGTTGTCAGTTTCCACATATATTGTCTAGTCCAGTCATTGAGTTATTGTCTAGTCCAGTCATTGAGTTATTGTCTAGTCCAGTCATTGAGTTATTGTCTAGTCCAGTCATCGAGTTATTGTCTCATTGAGTTATTGTCTCTTTGAGTTATTGTCTAGTCCAGTCATTGAGTTATTGTCTAGTCCAGTCATTGAGTTATTGTCTAGTCCAGTCATTGAGTTATTGTCTCATTGAGTTATTATCTCATTGAGTTATTGTCTCATTGAGTTATTGTCTAGTCCAGTCATTGAGTTATTGTCTAGTCCAGTCATTGAGTTATTGTCTAGTCCAGTCATTGAGTTATTGTCTAGTTCAGTCATTGAGTTATTGTCTCATTGAGTTATTGTCTAGTCCAGTCATTGAGTTATTGTCTTAGTCCAGTCATTGAGTTATTGTCTAGTCCAGTCATTGAGTTATTGTCTAGTCAGTCATTGAGTTATTGTCTGTGTCATTGAGTTATTGTCTAGTCCAGTCATTGAGTTATTGTCTAGTCCAGTCATTGAGTTATTGTCTAGTCCAGTCATTGAGTTATTGTCTAGTCAGTCATTGAGTTATTGTCTCATTGAGTTATTGTCTAGTCCAGTCATTGAGTTATTAACTCATTGAGTTATTGTCTAGTCCAGTCATTGAGTTATTGTCTAGTTCAGTCATTGAGTTATTGTCTCATTGAGTTATTGTCTAGTTCAGTCATTGAGTTATTGTCTAGTTCAGTCATTGAGTTATTGTCTCATTGAGTTATTGTCTAGTCCAGTCATTGAGTTATTGTCTAGTCCAGTCATTGAGTTATTGTCTAGTCCAGTCATTGAGTTATTGTCTAGTCCAGTCATTGAGTTATTGTCTCATTGAGTTATTGTCTAGTCCAGTCATTGAGTTATTGTCTAGTCCAGTCATTGAGTTATTGTCTCATTGAGTTATTGTCTAGTAGTCATTGAGTTATTGTCTAGTCCAGTCATTGAGTTATTGTCTAGTCTAGTCATTGAGTTATTGTCTAGTCCACTCATTAAGTTATTGTCTAGTACAGTCATTGAGTTATTGTCTAGTCCAGTCATTGAGTTATTGTCTCATTGAATTATTGTCTAGTTCAGTCATTGAGTTACTGTCTAGTCTAGTCATTGAGTTATTGTTTAGTCCAGTCATTGAGCTATTGTCTAGTCCAGTCATTGAGTTATTGTCTAGTCCAGTCATTGAGTTATTGTCTAGTCCAGTCATTGAGTTATTGTCTAGTCCAGTCATTGAGATATTGTCTAGTCCAGTCATTGAGTTATTGTCTAGTTCAGTCATTGAGTTATTGTCTAGTCCAGTCATTGAGTTATTGTATAGTCCAGTCATCGAGTTATTGTTTAGTCCAGTCATTGAGTTATTGTCTAGTCCAGACATTGAGTTAGTGTCTAGTCCAGTCATTGAGTTATTGTCTCGTTCAGTCATTGAGTTATTGTCTAGTTCAGTCATTGAGTTATTGTCTAGTTCAGTCATTGAGTTATTGTCTAGTCCAGTCATTGCGTTATTGTCTCATAGAGTTATTGTCTAGTCCAGTCATTGAGTTATTGTCTAGTTCAGTCATTGAGTTAGAGACTAGTCCAGTCATTGCGTTATTGTCTCATAGAGTTATTGTCTAGTCCAGTCATTGAGTTATTGTCTCGTTCAGTCATTGAGTTATTGTCTAGTTCAGTCATTGAGTTAGTGTGTCTAGTCTAGTCATTGAGTTATTGTCTAGTCCAGACATTGAGTTATTGTCTCATTGAGTTATTGTCTAGTTCAGTCATTGAGTTATTGTCTAGTTCAGTCATTGAGTTATTGTCTAGTCCAGCCATTGAGTTATTGTCTAGTCCAGACATTGAGTTGTTGTCTAGTTCAATCATTGAGTTATTGTCTAGTTCAGTCATTGAATTATTGTCTAGTTCAGTCATTGAGTTATTGTTTAGTTCAGTCATTGAGTTATTGTCTAGTTCAGTCATTGAGTTATTGTCTAGTCCAGTCATTGAGTTATTGTCTAGTCCAGTCATTGAGTTATTGTCTCATTGAGTTATTGTCTAGTCCAGTCATTGAGTTATTGTCTCATTGAGTTATTGTCTAGTCCAGTCATTGAGTTATTGTCTCATTGGGTTATTGTCTAGTCCAGTCATTGAGTTACTGTTTAGTTCAGTCATTGAGTTATTGTCTAGTCCAGTCATTGAGTTATTGTCTAGTGCAGTCATTGAGTTACTGTCTAGTTCAGTCATTGAGTTATTGTCTAGTTCAGTCATTGATTTATTATCTAGTTCAATCATCGAGTTATTGTCTAGTCCAGTCATTGAGTTATTGTCTCATTGAATTATTGTCTAGTCCAGTCATTGAGTTATTGTCTCATTGAGTTATTGTCTAGTTCAGTCATTGAGTTATTGTCTAGGTCAGTCATTGAGTTATTAACTCATTGAATTATTGTCTAGTCCAGTCATTGAGTTATTGTCTAGTTCAGTCATTGAGTTATTGTCTCATTGAGTTATTGTCTAGTTCAGTCATTGAGTTATTATCTAGTTCAGTCATTGAGTTATTGTCTCATTTAGTTATTGTCTAGTTCAGTCATTGAGTTATTGTCTAGTCCAGTCATTGAGTTATTGTCTAGTCCAGTCATTGAGTTATTGTCTAGTCCAGTCATTAAGTTATTGTCTAGTACAGTCATTGAGTTATTGTCTAGTCCAGTCATTGAGTTATTGTCTCATTGAGTTATTGTCTAGTTCAGTCATTGAGTTACTGTCTAGTCCAGTCATTGAGTTATTGTTTAGTCCAGTCATTGAGTTATTGTCTAGTCCAGTCATTGAGTTATTGTCTAGTCCAGTCATTGAGTTATTGTCTAGTCCAGTCATTGAGTTATTGTCTAGTTCAGTCATTGAGTTATTGTCTAGTCCAGTCATTGAGTTATTGTCTAGTTCAGTCATTGAGTTATTGTCTAGTCCAGTCATTGAGTTATTGTCTAGTCCAGTCATTGAGTTATTGTCTAGTCCAGTCATTGAGTTATTGTCTAGTTCAGTCATTGAGTTAGTGTCTAGTCCAGTCATTGAGTTATTGTCTCGTTCAGTCATTGAGTTATTGTCTAGTTCAGTCATTGAGTTATTGTCTAGTTCAGTCATTGAGTTATTGACTAGTCCAGTCATTGCGTTATTGTCTCATAGAGTTATTGTCTAGTCCAGTCATTGAGTTATTGTCTAGTTCAGTCATTGAGTTAGAGACTAGTCCAGTCATTGCGTTATTGTCTCATAGAGTTATTGTCTAGTCCAGTCATTGAGTTATTGTCTCGTTCAGTCATTGAGTTATTGTCTAGTTCAGTCATTGAGTTAGTGTGTCTAGTCTAGTCATTGAGTTATTGACTAGTCCAGACATTGAGTTATTGTCTCATTGAGTTATTGTCTAGTTCAGTCACTGAGTTATTGTCTAGTTCAGTCATTGAGTTATTGTCTAGTCCAGCCATTGAGTTATTGTCTAGTCCAGACATTGAGTTGTTGTCTAGTTCAATCATTGAGTTATTGTCTAGTTCAGTCATTGAATTATTGTCTAGTTCAGTCATTGAGTTATTGTTTAGTTCAGTCATTGAGTTATTGTCTAGTTCAGTCATTGACTTAGTGTCTAGTCCAGTCATTGAGTTAGTGTCTAGTCCAGTCATTGAGTTATTGTCTCATTGAGTTATTGTCTAGTCCAGTCATTGAGTTATTGTCTCATTGAGTTATTGTCTAGTCCAGTCATTGAGTTATTGTCTCATTGGGTTATTGTCTAGTCCAGTCATTGAGTTACTGTTTAGTTCAGTCATTGAGTTATTGTCTAGTCCAGTCATTGAGTTATTGTCTAGTGCAGTCATTGAGTTACTGTCTAGTTCAGTCATTGAGTTATTGTCTAGTTCAGTCATTGATTTATTATCTAGTTCAATCATCGAGTTATTGTCTAGTCCAGTCATTGAGTTATTGTCTCATTGAATTATTGTCTAGTCCAGTCATTGAGTTATTGTCTCATTGAGTTATTGTCTAGTTCAGTCATTGAGTTATTGTCTAGGTCAGTCATTGAGTTATTAACTCATTGAATTATTGTCTAGTCCAGTCATTGAGTTATTGTCTAGTTCAGTCATTGAGTTATTGTCTCATTGAGTTATTGTCTAGTTCAGTCATTGAGTTATTATCTAGTTCAGTCATTGAGTTATTGTCTCATTTAGTTATTGTCTAGTTCAGTCATTGAGTTATTGTCTAGTCCAGTCATTGAGTTATTGTCTAGTTCAGTCATTGATTTATTGTCTAGTCCAGTCATTGAGTTATTGTCTAGTTCAGTCATTGAGTTATTGTCTAGTCCAGTCATTGAGTTATTGTCTAGTTCATTCATTGAGTTATTGTCTTGTTCAGTCATTGAGTTATTGTCTAGTTCAGTCATTGAGTTATTGTCTAGTCCAGTCATTGAGTTATTGTCTAGTTCAGTCATTGAGTTATTGTCTAGTTCAGTCATTTAGTTATTGTCTAGTCCAGCCATTGAGTTATTGTCTAGTCCAGACATTGAGTTGTTGTCTAGTTCAATCATTGACTTATTGTCTAGTTCAGTCATTGAGTTATTGTCTAGTTCAGTCATTGAGTTATTGTCTAGTTCAGTCATTGAGTTATTGTCTAGTTCAGTCATTGACTTAGTGTCTAGTCCAGTCATTGAGTTATTGTCTAGTCCAGTCATTGAGTTATTGTCTCATTGAGTTATTGTCTAGTCCAGTCATTGAGTTATTGTCTCATTGGGTTATTGTCTAGTCCAGTCATTGAGTTACTGTCTAGTTCAGTCATTGAGTTATTGTCTAGTCCAGTCATTGAGTTATTGTCTAGTGCAGTCATTGAGTTATTGTCTAGTTCAGTCATTGAGTTATTGTCTAGTTCAGTCATTGATTTATTATCTAGTTCAGTCATCGAGTTATTGTCTAGTCCAGTCATTGAGTTATTGTCTCATTGAATTATTGTCTAGTCCAGTCATTGAGTTATTAACTCACTGAATTATTGTCTAGTCCAGTCATTGAGTTATTGTCTAGTTCAGTCATTGAGTTATTGTCTCATTGAGTTATTGTCTAGTTCAGTCATTGAGTTATTATCTAGTTCAGTCATTGAGTTATTGTCTCATTGAGTTATTGTCTAGTCCAGTCATTGAGTTATTGTCTAGTTTAGTCATTGAGTTATTAACTCATTGAATTATTGTCTAGTCCAGTCATTGAGTTATTGTCTAGTTCAGTCATTGAGTTATTGTCTCATTGAGTTATTGTCTAGTTCAGTCATTGAGTTATTATCTAGTTCAGTCATTGAGTTATTGTCTCATTGAGTTATTGTCTAGTTCAGTCATTGAGTTATTGTCTAGTCCAGTCATTGAGTTATTGTCTAGTTCAGTCATTGAGTTATTGTCTCATTAAGTTATTGTCTAATTCAGTCATTGAGATATTGTCTAGTCCAGTCATTGAGTTATTGTCTCATTAAGTTATTGTCTAGTTCAGTCATTGAGTTATTGTCTAGTCCAATCATTGAGTTATTGTCTCATTAAATTATTGTCTAGTCCAGTCATTGAGTTATTGTCTAGTCCAATCATTGAGTTATTGTCTGGTCCAGTCATTGAGGTATTGTCTCATTGAGTTATTGTCTCAATGAGTTATTGTCTAGTCCAGTCATTGAGTTATTGTCTAGTCCAGTCATTGAGTTATTGTCTAGTCCAGTCATTGAGTTATTGTCTAGTTCAGTCATTGAGTTATTGTCTAGTTCACTCATTGAGTTATTGTCTAGTTCAGTTATTGAGTTATTGTCTAGTCCAGTCATTGAGTTATTGTCTAGTCCAGTCATTGAGTTATTTTCTACTCCAGTCATTGAGTTATTGTCTCATTGAATTATTGTCTAGTCCAGTCATTGAGTTATTGTCTAGTCCAGTCATTGAGTTATTGTTTAGTCCAGTCATTGAGCTATTGTCTAGTCCAGTCATTGAGTTATTGTTTAGTCCAGTAATTGAGTTATTGTCTAGTCCAGTCATTGAGTTATTGTCTAGTCCAGTCAATGAGATATTGTCTAGTCCAGTCATTGAGTTATGTCTAGTTCAGTCATTGGGTTATTGTCTAGTCCAGTCATTGAGTTATTGTATAGTCCAGTCATTGAGTTATTGTCTAGTCCAGTCATCGAGTTATTGTCTAGTCCAGTCATTGAGTTATTGTCTAGTCCAGTCATTGAGTTAGTGTCTAGTCCAGTCATTGAGTTATTGTCTCATTGAGTTATTATCTAGTTCAGTCATTGAGTTAATGTCTAGTCCAGTCATTGTGTTATTGTCTAGTTCAGTCATTGATTTATTAACTCATTGAATTATTGTCTAGTCCAGTCATTGAGTTATTGTCTAGTTCAGGCATTGAGTTATTGTCTCATTGAGTTATTGTCTAGTTCAGTCATTGAGTTATTATCTAGTTCAGTCATTGAGTTATTGTCTCATTGAGTTATTGTCTCATTGAGTTATTGTCTAGTCCAGTCTTTGAGTTATTGTCTGGTTCAGTCATTGAGTTATTGTCTAGTCCAGTCATTGAGTTATTGTCTAGTCCAGTCATTGAGTTATTGTCTCATTAAGTTATTGTCTAGTTCAGTCATTGAGTTATTGTTTAGTCCAATCATTGAGTTATTGTCTCATTAAATTATTGTCTAGTCCAGTCATTGAGTTATTGTCTAGTCCAGTCATTGAGTTATTGTCTGGTCCAGTCATTGAGTTATTGTCTCATTGACTTAGTATCTCAATGAGTTATTGTCTAGTCCAGTCATTGAGTTATTGTCTAGTCCAGTCATTGAGTTATTGTCTAGTCCAGTCATTGAGTTATTCGTCCTCATTGAGTTATTGTTTAGTTCAGTCATTGAGTTATTGTCTAGTTCACTCATTGAGTTATTGTCTAGTTCAGTTATTGAGTTATTGTCTAGTCCAGTCATTGAGTTATTGTCTAGTCCAGTCATTGAGTTATTTTCCAGTCCAGTCATTGAGTTATTGTCTCATTGAATTATTGTCTAGTCCAGTCATTGAGTTATTGTCTAGTCCAGTCATTGAGTTATTGTTTAGTCCACTCATTGAGCTATTGTCTAGTCCAGTCATTGAGTTATTGTCTAGTCAGTCAATGAGATATTGTCTAGTCAGTCATTGAGTTATGTCTAGTTCAGTCATTGGGTTATTGTCTAGACCAGTCATTGAGTTATTGTATAGTCCAGTCATTGAGTTATTGTCTAGTCCAGTCATTGAGTTATTGTCTAGTCCAGTCATTGAGTTATTGTCTAGTCCAGTCATTGAGTTAGTGTCTAGTCCAGTCATTGAGTTATTGTCTCATTGAGTTATTATCTAGTTCAGTCATTGAGTTATTGTCTAGTCCAGTCATTGAGTTATTGTTGTGTTTGAATCATTGATTATTGTCTAGTCCAGTCATTGAGTTATTGTCTAGTTCAGTCATTGAGTTATGTCTCATTGAGTTATTGTCTAGTTCAGTCATTGACTTATTGTCTAGTTCAGTCATTGAGTTATTGTCTCATTGAGTCATTGTCTAGTTCAGTCATTGAGTTATTGTCTAGTCCAGTCATTGAGTTTGTGTCTAGTCCAGTCATTGAGTTATTGTCTCATTGAGTTATTGTCTAGTTCAGTCATTGAATTATTGTCTAGTCCAGTCATTGAGTTATTGTCTAGTCCAGTCATAGAGTTATTGTCTAGTCCAGTCATTGAGTTATTTTCTAGACCAGTCATTGAGTAATTGTCTCATTGAATTATTGTCTAGTCCAGTCATTGAGTTATTGTCTAGTCCAGTCATTGAGTTATTGTTTAGTCCAGTCATTGAGCTATTGTCTATTCCAGTCATTGAGATATTGTCTAGTCCAGTCATTGAGTTATTGTATAGTCCAGTCATTGAGTTATTGTCTAGTCCAGTCATTGAGATATTGTCTAGTCCAGTCATTGAGTTATTAACTCATTGAATTATTGTCTAGTCCAGTCATTGAGTTATTATCTAGTTCAGTCATTGAGTTATTGTCTCATTGAGTTATTGTCTAGTTCAGTCATTGAGTTATTATCTAGTTCAGTCATTGAGTTATTGTCTCATTGAGGTATTGTCTAGTTCAGTCATTGAGTTATTGTCTAGTGCAGTCATTGAGTTATTGTCTAGTCCAGTCATTGATTTATTGTCTAGTCCAGTCATTGAGTTATTGTCTAGTTCAGTCATTGATTTATTGTCTAGTCCAGTCATTGAGTTATTGCCTAGTTCAGTCATTGAATTATTGTCTAGTTCATTCATTGAGTTATTGTCTAGTTCAGTCATTGAGTTATTGTCTAGTCCAGTCATTGAGTTATTGTGTAGTTCAGTCATTGATTTATTGTCTAGTCCAGTCATTGAGTTATTGCCTAGTTCAGTCATTGAATTATTGTCTAGTTCATTCATTGAGTTATTGTCTAGTTCAGTCATTGAGTTATTATCTAGTTCAGTCATTGAGTTATTGTCTCATTGAGTTATTGTCTCATTGAGTTATTGTCTAGTCCAGTCTTTGAGTTATTGTCTGGTTCAGTCATTGAGTTATTGTCTAGTCCAGTCATTGAGTTATTGTCTAGTCCAGTCATTGAGTTATTGTCTCATTAAGTTATTGTCTAGTTCAGTCATTGAGTTATTGTTTAGTCCAATCATTGAGTTATTGTCTCATTAAATTATTGTCTAGTCCAGTCATTGAGTTATTGTCTAGTCCAGTCATTGAGATATTGTCTGGTCCAGTCATTGAGTTATTGTCTCATTGACTTAGTATCTCAATGAGTTATTGTCTAGTCCAGTCATTGAGTTATTGTCTAGTCCAGTCATTGAGTTATTGTTTAGTCCACTCATTGAGCTATTGTCTAGTCCAGTCATTGAGTTATTGTCTAGTCCAGTCAATGAGATATTGTCTAGTCATGACATTGAGTTATGTCTAGTTCAGTCATTGGGTTATTGTCTAGACCAGTCATTGAGTTATTGTATAGTCCAGTCATTGAGTTATTGTCTAGTCCAGTCATCGAGTTATTGTCTAGTCCAGTCATTGAGTTATTGTCTAGTCCAGTCATTGAGTTAGTGTCTAGTCCAGTCATTGAGTTATTGTCTCATTGAGTTATTATCTAGTTCAGTCATTGAGTTATTGTCTAGTCCAGTCATTGAGTTAATAACTCATTGAATTATTGTCTAGTCCAGTCATTGAGTTATTGTCTAGTTCAGGCATTGAGTTATTGTCTCATTGAGTTATTGTCTAGTTCAGTCATTGAGTTATTATCTATTTCAGTCATTGAGTTATTGTCTCATTGAGTTATTGTCTAGTTCAGTCATTGAGTTATTGTGTAGTCCAGTCATTGAGTTATTGTCTAGTCCAGTCATTGAGTTATTGTCTAGTGCAGTCATTGAGTTAGTGTCTAGTTCAGTCATTGAGTTATTGTCTAGTTCAGTCATTGACTTATTGTCTAGTTCAGTCATTGAGTTATTGTCTCATTGAGTCATTGTCTAGTTCAGTCATTGAGTTATTGTCTAGTCCAGTCATTGAGTTTGTGTCTAGTCCAGTCATTGAGTTATTGTCTCATTGAGTTATTGTCTAGTTCAGTCATTGAATTATTGTCTAGTCCAGTCATTGAGTTATTGTCTAGTCCAGTCATAGAGTTATTGTCTAGTCCAGTCATTGAGTTATTTTCTAGACCAGTCATTGAGTAATTGTCTCATTGAATTATTGTCTAGTCCAGTCATTGAGTTATTGTCTAGTCCAGTCATTGAGTTATTGTTTAGTCCAGTCATTGAGCTATTGTCTATTCCAGTCATTGAGATATTGTCTAGTCCAGTCATTGAGTTATTGTATAGTCCAGTCATTGAGTTATTGTCTAGTCCAGTCATTGAGATATTGTCTAGTCCAGTCATTGAGTTATTAACTCATTGAATTATTGTCTAGTCCAGTCATTGAGTTATTATCTAGTTCAGTCATTGAGTTATTGTCTCATTGAGTTATTGTCTAGTTCAGTCATTGAGTTATTATCTAGTTCAGTCATTGAGTTATTGTCTCATTGAGGTATTGTCTAGTTCAGTCATTGAGTTATTGTCTAGTGCAGTCATTGAGTTATTGTCTAGTCCAGTCATTGATTTATTGTCTAGTCCAGTCATTGAGTTATTGTCTAGTTCAGTCATTGATTTATTGTCTAGTCCAGTCATTGAGTTATTGCCTAGTTCAGTCATTGAATTATTGTCTAGTTCATTCATTGAGTTATTGTCTAGTTCAGTCATTGAGTTATTGTCTAGTCCAGTCATTGAGTTATTGTGTAGTTCAGTCATTGAGTTATTGTCTAGTTCAGTCATTGAGTTATTGTCTAGTCCAGTCATTGAGTTATTGTCTAGTTCAGTCATTGAGTTATTGTCTCATTGAGTTATTGTCTAATTCAGTCATTGAGTTATTGTCTAGTCCAGTCATTGAGTTAGTGTCTAGTCCAGTCATTGAGTTATTGTCTCATTGAGTTATTGTCTAGTTCCGTCATTGAGTTATTGTCTCATTGAGGTATTGTCTAGTCCAGTCATTGAGTTATTGTCTAGTCCAGTCATTGAGTTATTGTCTAATTGAGTTATTGTCTAGTTCAGTCATTGAGTTATTGTCTAGTCCAGTCATTGCGTTATTGTCTAGTTCAGTCATTGAGTTATTGTCTCATTGAGGTATTGTCTAGTCCAGTCATTGAGTTATTGTCTAGTCCAGTCATTGAGTTATTGTCTAGTCCAGTCATTGAGTTATTGTCTCATTGAGTTATTGTCTCATTGAGTTATTGTCTAATTCAGTCATTGAGTTATTGTCTAGTCCAGTCATTGAGTTAGTGTCTAGTCCAGTCATTGAGTTATTGTCTCATTGAGTTATTGTCTAGTTCAGTCATTGAGTTATTGTCTCATTGAGGTATTGTCTAGTCCAGTCATTGAGTTATTGTCTAGTCCAGTCATTGAGTTATTGTCTAATTGAGTTATTGTCTAGTTCAGTCATTGAGTTATTGTCTAGTCCAGTCATTGCGTTATTGTCTAGTTCAGTCATTGAGTTATTGTCTCATTGAGGTATTGTCTAGTCCAGACATTGAGTTATTGTCTAGTCCAGTCATTGAGTTATTGTCTAGTCCAGTCATTGAGTTATTGTCTCATTGAGTTATTGTCTAGTACAGTCATTGAGTTATTGTATAGTTCAGTCATTGAGTTATTGTCTCATTTAGTTATTGTCTAGTTCAGTCTTTGAGTTATTGTCTAGTTCAGTCATTGAATTATTGTCTCATTGAGTTATTATCTAGTCCAGTCATTGACTTATTGTCTCATTGAGTTATTGTCTAGTCCAGTCATTGAGTTATTGTCTAGTCCAGTCATTGAGTTATTGTCTCATTGAGTTATTTTCTCATTGAGTTATTGTCTAGTCCAGTCATTGAGTTATTGTCTAGTCCAGTCATTGAGTTATTGTCTCATTGAGTTATTGTCTCATTGAGTTATTGTCTAGTCCAGTCATTGAGTTATTGTCTAGTTCAGTCATTGAGTTATTGTCTAGTCCAGTCATTGAGTTATTGTCTAGTTCAGTCATTGAGTTATTGTCTCATTAAGTTATTGTCTAGTTCAGTCATTGAGATATTGTCTAGTCCAGTCATTGAGTTATTGTCTCATTAAGTTATTGTCTAGTTCAGTCATTGAGTTATTGTCTAGTCCAATCATTGAGTTATTGTCTCATTAAATTATTGTCTAGTCCAGTCATTGAGTTATTGTCTAGTCCAGTCATTGAGTTATTGTCTCATTGAGTTATTATCTCAATGAGTTATTGTCTAGTCCAGTCATTGAGTTATTGTCTAGTCCAGTCATTGAGTTATTGTCTAGTCCAGTCATTGAGTTATTGTCTAGTTCAGTCATTGATTTATTGTCTAGTTCAGTCATTGAGTTATTGTCTAGTCCAGTCATTGAGTTATTGTCTAGTCCAGTCATTGAGTTATTTTCTAGTCCAGTCATTGAGTTTTTGTCTCATTGAGTTATTGTCTCATTGAGTTATTGTCTAGTCCTGTCATTGAGTTATTGTCTAGTCCAGTCATTGAGTTATTGTCTAGTCCAGTCATTGAGTTATTGTCTAGTCCAGTCATTGAGTTATTGTCTAGTCCAGTCATTGAGTTATTGTCTAGTTCAATCATTGAGTTATTGTCTAGTCCAGTCATTGCGTTATTGTCTAGTTCAGTCATTGAGTTATTGTCTCATTGAGGTATTGTCTAGTCCAGACATTGAGTTATTGTCTAGTCCAGTCATTGAGTTATTGTCTAGTCCAGTCATTGAGTTATTGTCTCATTGAGTTATTGTCTAGTACAGTCATTGAGTTATTGTATAGTTCAGTCATTGAGTTATTGTCTCATTTAGTTATTGTCTAGTTCAGTCTTTGAGTTATTGTCTAGTTCAGTCATTGAATTATTGTCTCATTGAGTTATTATCTAGTCCAGTCATTGACTTATTGTCTCATTGAGTTATTGTCTAGTCCAGTCATTGAGTTATTGTCTAGTCCAGTCATTGAGTTATTGTCTCATTGAGTTATTTTCTCATTGAGTTATTGTCTAGTCCAGTCATTGAGTTATTGTCTAGTCCAGTCATTGAGTTATTGTCTCATTGAGTTATTGTCTCATTGAGTTATTGTCTAGTCCAGTCATTGAGTTATTGTCTAGTTCAGTCATTGAGTTATTGTCTAGTCCAGTCATTGAGTTATTGTCTAGTTCAGTCATTGAGTTATTGTCTCATTAAGTTATTGTCTAGTTCAGTCATTGAGATATTGTCTAGTCCAGTCATTGAGTTATTGTCTCATTAAGTTATTGTCTAGTTCAGTCATTGAGTTATTGTCTAGTCCAATCATTGAGTTATTGTCTCATTAAATTATTGTCTAGTCCAGTCATTGAGTTATTGTCTAGTCCAGTCATTGAGTTATTGTCTGGTCCAGTCATTGAGTTATTGTCTCATTGAGTTATTATCTCAATGAGTTATTGTCTAGTCCAGTCATTGAGTTATTGTCTAGTCCAGTCATTGAGATATTGTCTAGTCCAGTCATTGAGTTATTGTCTAGTTCAGTCATTGAGTTATTGACTAGTTCACTCATTGAGTTATTGTCTAGTTCAGTTATTGAGTTATTGTCTAGTCCAGTCATTGAGTTATTGTCTAGTCCAGTCATTGAGTTATTTTCTAGTCCAGTCATTGAGTTATTGTCTCATTGAGTTATTTTCTCATTGAGTTATTGTCTAGTCCAGTCATTGAGTTATTGTCTAGTCCAGTCATTGAGTTATTGTCTCATTGAGTTATTGTCTCATTGAGTTATTGTCTAGTCCAGTCATTGAGTTATTGTCTAGTTCAGTCATTGAGTTATTGTCTAGTCCAGTCATTGAGTTATTGTTTAGTCCAGTCATTGAGCTATTGTCTAGTCCAGTCATTGAGTTATTGTTTAGTTCAATCATTGAGTTATTGTCTAGTCCAGTCATTGAGTTATTGTCTAGTCCAGTCAATGAGATATTGTCGAGTCCAGTCATTGAGTTATGTATAGTTCAGTCATTGGGTTATTGTCTAGTCCAGTCATTGAGTTATTGTATAGTCCAGTCATTGAGTTATTGTCTAGTCCAGTCATGGAGTTATTATCTAGTTCCGTCATTGAGTTATTGTCTAGTCCAGTCATTGAGTTTTTGTCTAGTTCAGTCATTGAGTTATTAACTCATTGAATTATTGTCTAGTCCAGTCATTGAGTTATTGTCTAGTTCAGGCATTGAGTTATTGTCTCATTGAGTTATTGTCTAGTTCAGTCATTGATTTATTATCTAGTTCAGTCATTGAGTTATTGTCTCATTGAGTTATTGTCGCATTGATTTATTATCTAGTCCAGTCATTGAGTTATTGTTTCATTGAGTTAATGTCTAGTCCAGTCAATGAGTTATTGTCTAGTCCAGTCATTGAGTTATTGTATCATTGAGTTATTGTCTAGTCCAGTCATTGAGTTATTGTCTAATTCAGTCATTGATGTATTGTCTAGTCCAGTCATTGAGTTATTGTCTAGTTCAGTCATTGAGTTATTGTCT
>CM026403.1:72323772-72371339 GCA_014843695.1 Archivesica marissinica | reverse complement strand
AGTTATTGTCTCATTAAGTTATTGTCTAGTCCAGTCATTGAGTTATTGTCTAGTCCAATCATTGAGTTATTGTCTCATTAAATTATTGTCTAGTCCAGTCATTGAGTTATTGTCTAGTCCAGTCATTGAGTTATTGTCTAGTCCAGTCATTGAGTTATTGTCTCATTGAGTTATTATCTCAATGAGTTATTGTCTAATCCAGTCATTGAGTTATTGTCTAGTCCAGTCATTGAGATATTGTCTAGTCCAGTCATTGAGTTATTGTCTAGTTCAGTCATTGAGTTATTGACATCACTCATTGAGTTATTGTCTAGTCCAGTCATTGAGTTATTGTCTAGTCCAGTCATTGAGTTATTGTCTAGTCCAGTCATTGAGTTATTTTCTAGTCCAGTCATTGAGTTATTGTCTCATTGAGACCAAACACCCAAACACCACAAACCAAACACACAAACACACAAACACCAAAAACCACAACACACCACAAAACCAACAAAACACCACAAACACCACAAAAACACCACAAACACACAACACCACAAAAACCACAAACACCACAAGTATTATCTAGTCCAGACATTGAGTTATTGTCTAGTCCAGTCATTGAGTTATTGTCTAGTCCAGTCATTGAGTTATTAACTCATTGAATTATTGTCTAGTACAGTCATTGAGTTATTGTATAGTTCAGTCATTGAGTTATTGTCTCATTTAGTTATTGTCTAGTTCAGTCATTGATTTATTATCTAGTTCAGTCATTGAATTATTGTCTCATTGAGACCAATTATTATCTAGTCCAGTCATTGACTTATTGTCTCATTGAGTTAATGTCTAGTCCAGTCAATGAGTTATTGTCTAGTCCAGTCATTGAGTTATTGTATCATTGAGTTATTTTCACCATCATTGAGTTATTGTCTAATCCAGTCATTGATTTATTGTCTAGTCCAGTCATTGAGTTATTGTCTACACAAACACCACAAACACACAAAACACCACAAACACAACATTGAGTTATTGTCTCATTGAGTTATTGTCTAGTCCAGTCATTGAGTTATTGTCTAGTTCAGTCATTGAGTTATTGTCTAGTCCAGTCATTGAGTTATTGTCTAGTCCAGTCATTGAGTTATTGTCTCATTAAGTTATTGTCTACTTCAGTCATTGAGATATTGTCTAGTCCAGTCATTGAGTTATTGTCACCACAAACACACAAACACCACTCATTAAGTTATTGTCTAGTACAGTCATTGAGTTATTGTCTAGTCCAATCATTGAGTTATTGTCTCATTAAATTATTGTCTAGTCCAGTCATTGAGTTACTGTCTAGTCCAGTCATTGAGTTATTGTCTAGTCCAGTCATTGAGCTATTGTCACCATCATTGAGTTATTATCACCATCAATGAGTTATTGTCTAGTCCAGTCATTGAGTTATTGTCTAGTCCAGTCATTGATATATTGTCTAGTCCAGTCATTGAGTTATTGTCTAGTTCAGTCATTGAGTTATTGACTAGTCCACTCATTGAGTTATAACCACACAAACCACAAACACAAACACACAAACCAAACACCACACAACACCACAAACACACAAACACCACAAACACCACAAACACACAAACACCACAAAAACCACAAACACCACAAAACACCACAAATGTCTAGTCCAGTCATTGAGTTATGTCTAGTCCAGTCATTGAGTTATTGTCTAGTCCAGTCATTGAGATATTTTCTAGTCCAGTCATTGAGTATTGTCTCATTGAGTTATTCCAAACACAACAAACACCACAAACATTCATCATTGAGTTATTGTCTAGTCCAGTCATTGAGTTATTGTCTAGTCCAGTCATTGAGTTATTGTCACCATCATTGATTTATTGTCACATCATTGAATTATTTTCTAGTCCAGTCATTGAGTTATTGTCTAGTTCAGTCATTGAGTTATTGTCTAGTCCAGTCATTGAGTTATTGCCTCATTGAATTAATGTCTAGTCCAGTCATTGAGTTATTGCCTAGTCCAGTCATTGAATTATTGTCTAGTTCATTCATTGAGTTATTGTCTAGTCCAGTCATTGAGTTATTGTCTAGTCCAGTCATTGAGTTATTGTCTAGTCCAGACATTGAGTTATTGTCTAGTTCAATCATTGAGTTATTGTCTAGTTCAGTCATTGAGTTATTGTCTAGTTCAGTCATTGAGTTATTGTCTAGTCAAGTCATTGAGTTATTGTCTCATTGAGTTATTGTCTAGTTCAGTCATTGAGTTATTGTCTAGTCCAGTCATAGAGTTATTGTCTAGTCTAGTCATCGAGTTATTGTCCAGTCCTGTCATTGAGTTATTGTCTCATTGAGTTATTGTCTAGTCCAGTCATTGAGTTATTGTCGAATCCAGACATTGAGTTATTTTCTAGTTCAGTCATTGAATTATTGTCTAGTCCAGTCATTGAGTTATTGTCTAGTCCAATCATTGAGTTAATGTCTAGTCCAGACATTGAGTTATTGTCTAGTTCAATCATTGAGTTATCGTCTAGTTCAGTCATTGAGTTATTATCTAGTCCAGTCATTGAGTTATTGTCTAGTTCAGTCATTGAGTTATTGTCTAGTCCAGTCATTGAGTTTTTGTCTAGTTCAGTCATTGAGTTATTGCCTATTCCAGTCATTAAGTTATTGTCTAGTCAAGTCATTGAGTTATTGTCACATTAAGTTATTGTCTAGTTCAGTCATTGAGTTATTGTCTAGTTCAGTAATTGAGTTATTGTCTAGTTCAGTCATTGAGTTATTGTCTCATTGAGTTATTTTCTAGTCCATTCATCGAATTATTGTCTAGTCCAGTCATTGAATTATTGTCTAGTTCAATCATTGAGTTATTGTCTAGTCCATTCATTGAGTTATTGTCTAGTCCAGTCATTGAGTTATTGTCTAGTTCAGTCATTGAGTTATTGTCTAATCCAGTCATTGAGTTATTGTCTCATTGAGTTATTGTCTAGTTCAGTCATTCAGTTATTGTCTAGTCCAGGTATTGCATTATTGTCTAGTCAAGTCAGTGAGTTATTGTCTCATTGAGTTACTGTCTAGTTCAGTCATTGAGTTATTGTCTAGTCCAGTCATTGAGTTATTGTCTAGTCTAGTTATCGAGTTATTGTCCAGTCCAGTCATTGAGTTATTGTCTCATTGAGTTATAGTCTAGTCCAGTCATTGAGTTATTGTCTAGTCCAGTCATTGATTTATTATCTAGTTCATTCATTGAATTATTGTCTAGTTCAGTCATTGCGTTATTGTCTCATTGAGTTATTGACTAATCCAGTCATTGAGTTATTGTCTAGTCCAGTCATTGAGTTATTATCTAGTCTAGTCATTGAGTTATTGTCTAGTACAGTCATTGAGTTATTGTATCATTGAGTTATTGTCTAGTCCAGTCATTGAGTTATTGTCTAATTCAGTCATTGATGTATTGTCTAGTCCAGACATTGAGTTATTGTCTAGTTCAGTCATTGAGTTATTGTCTATTCCAGTCATTGAGTTATTGTCTAGTTCAGTCATTGAGTTATTATCTAGTCCAGTCATTGAGTTATTGTCTAGTCAAGTTATTGAGTTATTGTCTCATTGAGTTATTGTCTAGTTCAGTCATTGAGTTATTGTCTAGTCCAGTCATTGAGTTATTGCCTAGTTCAGTCATTGAGTTATTGCCTAGTTCAGTCATTGAGTTATTGTCTCATTGAGTTATTGTCTAGTCCAGTCATTGAGTTATTGTCTAGTCCAGTCATTGAATTATTGTCTAGTTCAGTCATTGAGTTATTGTCTAGTCTAGTCATTGTGTTATTGTCTAGTCCAGTCATTGAGATATTGTCTAGTCCAGACATTGAATTATTGTCTAGTTCAATCATTGAGTTATTGTCTAGTTCAATCGTTGAGTTATTGTCTAGTCCAGTCATGAGTTATTGTCTAGTCCAGTCATTGAGTTATTGTCTAGTCCAGTCATTGAGTTATTGTCTAGTCCAGTCATTGAGTTATTGACTAGTTCAATCATTGAGTTATTGTCTAGACAAGTCATTGAGTTATTGTCTCATTGAGTTATTGTCTCATTGAGTTATTGTCTAGTCCAGTCATTGCGTTATTGTCTCGTCCAGTCATTGAGTTATTGTCTAGTCTAGTCATTGTGTTATTGTCTATTCCAGTCATTGAGTTATTGTCTCATTGAGTTATTGTCTAGTCCAGTCATTGAGTTATTGTCTCATCGAGTTATTGTCTAGTCCAGTCATCGAGTTATTGTCTAGTCCAGTCATTGAGTTATTGTCTAGTTCAGTCATTGGGTTATTGTCTAGTCCAGTCATTGAGTTATTGTCTAGTCCAGTCATTGAGTTATTGTCTAGTTCAGTCATTGAGTTATTGTCTAGTCCAGTCATTGAGTTATTGTCTAGTCCAGTCATTGAGTTATTGTCCAGTCCAGTCAATGAGTTATTGTCTAGTCCAGTCATTGAGTTATTGTCTAGTCCAGTCATTGAGTTATTGTCTAGTTCAGTCATTGAGTTATTGTCTAGTCCAGTCATTGAGATATTGTCTAGTAAAGTCATTGAGTTATTGTCTCATTGAGTTATTGTCTCATTGAGTTATTGTTTTCTAGTTCAGTCATTGAGTTATTGTCTAGTCCAGTCATTGAGTTATTGTCTAGTCAAGTCATTGAGTTATTGTCTCATTGAGTTATTGTCTAGTTCAGTCATTGAGTTATTGTCTAGTCCAGTCATTGAGTTATTGTCTAGTCTAGTCATCGAGTTATTGTCTAGTCCAGTCATTGAGTTATTGTCTCATTGAGTTATTGTCTAGTCCAGTCATTGAGTTATTGTCTAGTCCAGTCATTGAGTTATTGTCTAGTTCAGTCATTGAGTTATTGTCTAGTCCAGTCATTGAGTTATTGTCTAGTCCAGTCATTGAGTTATTGTCTAGTCCAGTCATTGATTTATTGTCTAGTTCAGTCATTGAATTAGTTTCTAGTCCAGTCATTGAGTTATTGTCTAGTTCAGTCATTGAGTTATTGTCTAGTCCAGTCATTGAGTTTTTGCCTCATTGAGTTAATGTCTAGTCCAGTCATTGAGTTATTGTCTAGTCCAGTCATTGAATTATTGTCTAGTTCAGTCATTGAGTTATTGTCTAGTCCAGTCATTGAGTTATTGTCTAGTCCAGTCATTGAGTTATTGTCTAGTCCAGACATTGAGTTATTGTCTAGTTCAATCATTGAGTTATTGTCTAGTTCAGTCATTGAGTTATTGTCTAGTTCAGTCATTGAGTTATTGTCTAGTCAAGTCATTGAGTTATTGTCTCATTGAGTTATTGTCTAGTTCAGTCATTGAGTTATTGTCTAGTCCAGTCATAGAGTTATTGTCTAGTCTAGTCATCGAGTTATTGTCCAGTCCTGTCATTGAGTTATTGTCTCATTGAGTTATTGTCTAGTCCAGTCATTGAGTTATTGTCGAATCCAGACATTGAGTTATTTTCTAGTTCAGTCATTGAATTATTGTCTAGTCCAGTCATTGAGTTATTGTCTAGTCCAATCATTGAGTTAATGTCTAGTCCAGACATTGAGTTATTGTCTAGTTCAATCATTGAGTTATCGTCTAGTTCAGTCATTGAGTTATTATCTAGTCCAGTCATTGAGTTATTGTCTAGTTCAGTCATTGAGTTATTGTCTAGTCCAGTCATTGAGTTTTTGTCTAGTTCAGTCATTGAGTTATTGCCTATTCCAGTCATTAAGTTATTGTCTAGTCAAGTCATTGAGTTATTGTCACATTAAGTTATTGTCTAGTTCAGTCATTGAGTTATTGTCTAGTTCAGTAATTGAGTTATTGTCTAGTTCAGTCATTGAGTTATTGTCTCATTGAGTTATGTTCTAGTCCATTCATCGAATTATTGTCTAGTCCAGTCATTGAATTATTGTCTAGTTCAATCATTGAGTTATTGTCTAGTCCATTCATTGAGTTATTGTCTAGTCCAGTCATTGAGTTATTGTCTAGTTCAGTCATTGAGTTATTGTCTAATCCAGTCATTGAGTTATTGTCTCATTGAGTTATTGTCTAGTTCAGTCATTCAGTTATTGTCTAGTCCAGGTATTGCATTATTGTCTAGTCAAGTCAGTGAGTTATTGTCTCATTGAGTTACTGTCTAGTTCAGTCATTGAGTTATTGTCTAGTCCAGTCATTGAGTTATTGTCTAGTCTAGTTATCGAGTTATTGTCCAGTCCAGTCATTGAGTTATTGTCTCATTGAGTTATAGTCTAGTCCAGTCATTGAGTTATTGTCTAGTCCAGTCATTGATTTATTATCTAGTTCATTCATTGAATTATTGTCTAGTTCAGTCATTGCGTTATTGTCTCATTGAGTTATTGTCTAATCCAGTCATTGAGTTATTGTCTAGTCCAGTCATTGAGTTATTATCTAGTCTAGTCATTGAGTTATTGTCTAGTTCAGTCATTGAGTTATTGTCTCATTGAGTTATTGTCTAGTCCAGTCATTGATTTATTGTCTCATCTAGTTATTGTCTAGTCCAGTCATCGAGTTATTGTCTAGTCCAGTCATTGAGTTATTGTCTAGTTCAGTCATTGTGTTATTGTCCAGTCCAGTCATCGAGTTATTGTCTAGTCCAGTCATTGAGTCATTGTCTAGTTCAGTCATTGAGTTATTGTCTAGTTCAGTCATTGTGTTATTGTCCAGTCCAGTCATCGAGTTATTGTCTAGTCCAGTCATTGAGTTATTGTCTAGTCCAGTCATTGAGTTATTGTTTAGTCCAGTCATTGAGCTATTGTCTAGTTCAGTCATTAAGTTATTGTCTAGTCCAGTCATTGAGTTATTGTCTAGTCCAGTGATTGAGTTATTGTCTAGTTCAGTCATTGATTTATTGTCTAGTTCAGTCATTGAATTAGTTTCTAGTCCAGTCATTGAGTTATTGTCTAGTTCAGTCATTGAGTTATTGTCTAGTCTAGTCATTTAGTTTTTGTCTCATTGAATTAATGTCTAGTCAAAACATTGAGTTATTGTCTAGATCAGTCATTGAATTATTGTCTAGTTCAGTCATTGAGTTATTGTCTAGTCCAGTCATTGAGTTATTGTCTAGTCCAGTCATTGAGTTATTGTCTAATCCAGATATTGAGTTATTGTCTAGATCAATCATTGGGTTATTGTCTAGTTCAGTCATTGATTTATTGTCTAGTCCAGACATTGAGTTATTGTCTAATTCAGTCATTGAGTTATTGTCTCATTGAGTTATTGTCTAGTCCAGTCATTGAATTATTGTCTAGTTCTGTCATTGAGTTATTGTCTAGTCCAGTCATTAAGTTTTTGTCTCATTGAGTTAATGTCTAGTCCAGTCATTGAGTTATTGTCTAGTTCAGTCATTGAATTATTGTCTAGTTCAGTCATTGATTTATTGTCTAGTCCAGTCATTGAGTTATTGTGTAGTCCATTCATTGAGTTATTGTCTAATCCAGACATTGAGTTATTGTCTAATTCAATCATTGAGTTATTGTCTAGTCCAGACATTGAGTTATTGTCTAGTTCAGTCATTGAGTTATTGTCTAGTCAAGTCATTGAGTTATTGTCTCATTGAGTTATTGTCTAGTCCAGTCATTGAATTATTGTCTAGTTCTGTCATTGAGTTATTGTCTAGTCCAGTCATTGAGTTATTGTCTAGTCCAGTCATTGAGTTATTGTTTAGTTCAGTCATTGAATTATTGTCTAGTTCAGTCATTGAGTTAGTGTCTCATTGAGTTATTGTCTAGTCCAGTCATTGAGTTATTGTCTAGTCCAGTCATTGAGTTATTGTCTAGTCCAGTCATTGAGTTATTGTATCATTGAGTTATTGTCTAGTCCAGTCATTGAGTTATTGTCTAGTTCAGTCATTGAGGTATTGTCTAGTCCAGTCATTGAGTTATTGTCTAGTTCAGTCATTGAGTTATTGTCTAGTCCAGTCATTGAGTTATTGTCTAGTTCAGTCATTGAGTTATTGTCTAGTCCAGTCATTGAGTTATTGTCTAGTCAAGTCATTGAGTTATAGTCTCATTGAGTTATTGTCTAGTTCAGTCATTGAGTTATTGTCTAGTCCAGTCATTGAGTTATTGTCTAGTTCAGTCATTGAGTTATTGTCTAGTTCAGTCATTGAGTTATTGTCTCATTGAGTTATTGTCTAGTCCAGTCATTGAGTTATTGTCTAGTCCAGTCATTGAGTTATTGTCTAGTTCAGTCATTGAGTTATTGTCTAGTCTAGTCATTGAGTTATTGTCTATTCCAGTCATTGAGTTATTGTCTAGTCCAGACATTGAGTTATTGTCTAGTTCAATCATTGAGTTATTGTCTAGTCCAGTCATTGAGTTATTGTCTAGTCCAGACATTGAGTTATTGTCTAGTTCAATCATTGAGTTATTGTCTAGTCCAGTCATTGAGTTATTGTCTCATTGAGTTATTGTCTAGTCCAGTCATTGAGTTATTGTCTAGTCCAGTCATTGAGTTATTGTCTAGTTCAGTCATTGAGTTATTGTCTAGTCAGTCATTGAGTTATTGTCTAGTCCAGCAACTCATTGAGTTATTGTCTAGTTCAGTCATTGAGTTATTGTCTAGTTCCGTCATTGAGTTATTGTATAGTCCAGTCATTGAGTTATTGTCTAGTCCAGTCATTGAGTTATTGTTTAGTCCAGTCATTGAGCTATTGTCTAGTTCAGTCATTGAGTTATTGTCTAGTCCAGTCATTGAGTTATTGTCTAGTCCAGTCATTGAGTTATTGTCTAGTTCAGTCATTGATTTATTGTCTAGTTCAGTCATTGAATTAGTTTCTAGTCCAGTCATTGAGTTATTGTCTAGTTCAGTCATTGAGTTATTGTCTAGTCCAGTCATTTAGTTTTTGTCTCATTGAATTAATGTCTAGTCCAAACATTGAGTCATTGTCTAGTTCAGTCATTGAATTATTGTCTAGTTCAGTCATTGAGTTATTGTCTAGTCCAGTCATTGAGTTATTGTCTAGTCCAGTCATTGAGTTATTGTCTAGTCCAGATATTGAGTTATTGTCTAGTTCAATCATTGGGTTATTGTCTAGTTCAGTCATTGATTTATTGTCTAGTCCAGACATTGAGTTATTGTCTAATTCAGTCATTGAGTTATTGTCTAGTCAAGTCATTGAGTTATTGTCTCATTGAGTTATTGTCTAGTCCAGTCATTGAATTATTGTCTAGTTCTGTCATTGAGTTATTGTCATCCAGTCATTGAGTTATTGTCTAGTCCAGTCATTGAGTTATTGTCTAGTTCAGTCATTGAGTTATTGTCTAGTCCAGACATTGAGTTATTGTCTAGTTCAGTCATTGAGTTATTGTCTAGTCAAGTCATTGAGTTATTGTCTCATTGAGTTATTGTCTAGTCCAGTCATTGCATTATTGTCTAGTTCTGTCATTGAGTTATTGTCTAGTCCAGTCATTGAGTTATTGTCTAGTCCAGTCATTGAGTTATTGTCTAATCCAGACATTGAGTTATTGTCTAATTCAATCATTGAGTTATTGTCTAGTTCAGTCATTGAGTTATTGTCTAGTCCAGACATTGAGTTATTGTCTAGTTCAGTCATTGAGTTATTGTCTAGTCAAGTCATTGAGTTATTGTCTCATTGAGTTATTGTCTAGTCCAGTCATTGAATTATTGTCTAGTTCTGTCATTGAGTTATTGTCTAGTCCAGTCATTGAGTTATTGTCTAGTCCAGTCATTGAGTTATTGTCTAGTTCAGTCATTGAATTATTGTCTCATTGAGTTATTGTCTAGTCCAGTCATTGAGTTATTGTCTAGTCCAGTCATTGAGTTATTGTCTAGTCCAGTCATTGAGTTATTGTCTAGTCTAGTCATTGAGTTATTGTCTAGTCCAGTCATTGAGTTATTGTCTAGTTCAGTCATTGAGTTATTGTCTAGTTCAGTCATTGAGTTATTGTCTAGTCCAGTACTTGAGTTATTGTCTAGTCCAGTCATCGAGTTATTGTCTAGTCCAGTCATTGAGTTATTGTCTAGTCCAGTCATCGAGTTATTGTCTAGTTCAGTCATTGAGTTATTGTCTAGGCCACTCATTCAGATATTGTCTAGTCCACTCATTGAGTTATTGTCTAGTCCAGTCATTGAGTTATTGTCTAATTCAGTCATTGAGTTATTGTCTAGTTCAGTCATTGAGTTATTTTCTAGTTCAGTCATTGAGTTATTGTCTAGTCCAGTCATTGAGTTATTGTCGCATTGATTTATTATCTAGACCAGTCATTGAGTTATTGTCTCATTGAGTTAATGTCTAGTCCAGTCAATGAGTTATTGTCTAGTCCAGTCATTGAGTTATTGTATCATTGAGTTATTGTCTAGTCCAGTCATTGAGTTATTGTCTAGTTCAGTCATTGAGGTATTGTCTAGTCCAGTCATTGAGTTATTGTCTAGTTCAGTCATTGAGTTATTGTCTAGTCCAGTCATTGAGTTATTGTCTAGTTCAGTCATTGAGTTATTGTCTAATCCAGTCATTGATTTATTGTCTAGTCAAGTTATTGAGTTATTGTCTCAATGAGTTATTGTCTAGTTCAATCATTGAGTTATTGTCTAGTCCAGTCATTGAGTTATTGTCTAGTTCAGTCATTGAGTTATTGTCTAGTTCAGTCATTGAGTTATTGTCTCATTGAGTTATTGTCTAGTCCAGTCATTGAGTTATTGTCTAGTCCAGTCATTGAATTATTGTCTAGTTCAGTCATTGAGTTATTGTCTAGTCTAGTCATTGTGTTATTGTCTAGTCCAGTCATTGAGATATTGTCTAGTCCAGACATTGAATTATTGTCTAGTTCAATCATTGAGTTATTGTCTAGTTCAGTCATTGCGTTATTGTCTAATCCAGTCATTGAGTTATTGTCTAGTCCAGACATTGAGTTATTGTCTAGTTCAATCGTTGAGTTATTGTCTAGTCCAGTCATTGAGTTATTGTCTAGTCCAGTCATTGAGTTATTGTCTAGTCCAGTCATTGAGTTATTGTCTAGTCCAGTCATTGAGTTATTGTCTAGTTCAGTCATTGAGTTATTGTCTAGTCAAGTCATTGAGTTATAGTCTCATTGAGTTATTGTCTCATTGAGTTATTGTTGTCTAGTTCAGTCATTGAGTTATTGTCTAGTCCAGTCATTGAGTTATTGTCTAGTCAAGTCATTGAGTTATTGTCTCATTGAGTTATTGTCTAGTTCAGTCATTGAGTTATTGTCTAGTCCTGTCATTGAGTTATTGTATAGTCTAGTCATCGAGTTATTGCCTAGTCCAGTCATTGAGTTATTGTCTCATTGAGTTATTGTCTAGTCCAGTCATTGAGTTATTGTCTAGTCCAGTCATTGAGTTATTGTCTCATTGAGTTATTGTCTAGTCCAGTCATTGAGTTATTGTCTAGTCCAGTCATTGAGTTATTGTCTCATAGAGTTATTGTCTAGTCCAGTCATTGAGTTATTGTCTCATCGAGTTAATGTCTAGTCCAGTCATCGAGTTATTGTCTAGTCCAGTCATTGAGTTATTGTCTAGTTCAGTCATTGGGTTATTGTCTAGTCCAGTCATTGAGTTATTGTCTAGTCCAGTCATTGAGTTATTGTCTAGTCCAGTCATTGCGTTATTGTCTAGTCCAGTCATTGAGTTATTGTCTAGTCCAGTCATTGAGTTATTGTCTAGTTCAGTCATTGAGTTATTGTCTAGTCCAGTCATTGAGTTATTGTCTAGTCAAGTCATTGAGTTATTGTCTCATTGAGTTATTGTCTCATTGAGTTATTGTTTTCTAGTTCAGTCATTGAGTTATTGTCTAGTCCAGTCATTGAGTTATTTTCTAGTCAAGTCATTGAGTTATTGCCTCATTGAGTTATTGTCTAGTTCAGTCATTGAGTTATTGTCTAGTCCAGTCATTGAGTTATTTTCTAGTTCAGTCATTGAGTTATTGTCTAGTCCAGTCATTGAGTTATTGTCGCATTGATTTATTATCTAGTCCAGTCATTGAGTTATTGTCTCATTGAGTTAATGTCTAGTCCAGTCAATGAGTTATTGTCTAGTCCAGTCATTGAGTTATTGTATCATTGAGTTATTGTCTAGTCCAGTCATTGAGTTATTGTCTAGTTCAGTCATTGAGGTATTGTCTAGTCCAGTCATTGAGTTATTGTCTAGTTCAGTCATTGAGTTATTGTCTAGTCCAGTCATTGAGTTATTGTCTAGTTCAGTCATTGAGTTATTGTCTAATCCAGTCATTGAGTTATTGTCTAGTCAAGTTATTGAGTTATTGTCTCAATGAGTTATTGTCTAGTTCAGTCATTGAGTTATTGTCTAGTCCAGTCATTGAGTTATTGTCTAGTTCAGTCATTGAGTTATTGTCTAGTTCAGTCATTGAGTTATTGTCTCATTGAGTTATTGTCTAGTCCAGTCATTAAGTTATTGTCTAGTCCAGTCCTTGAATTATTGTCTAGTTCAGTCATTGAGTTATTGTCTAGTCTAGTCATTGTGTTATTGTCTAGTCCAGTCATTGAGATATTGTCTAGTCCAGACATTGAATTATTGTCTAGTTCAATCATTGAGTTATTGTCTAGTTCAGTCATTGCGTTATTGTCTAATCCAGTCATTGAGTTATTGTCTAGTCCAGACATTGAGTTATTGTCTAGTTCAATCGGTGAGTTATTGTCTAGTCCAGTCATTGAGTTATTGTCTAGTCCAGTCATTGAGTTATTGTCTAGTCCATTCATTGAGTTATTGTCTAGTCCAGTCATTGAGTTATTGTCTAGTTCAGTCATTGAGTTATTGTCTAGTCAAGTCATTGAGTTATAGTCTCATTGAGTTATTGTCTCATTGAGTTATTGTTGTCTAGTTCAGTCATTGAGTTATTGTCTAGTCCAGTCATTGAGTTATTGTCTAGTCAAGTCATTGAGTTATTGTCTCATTGAGTTATTGTCTAGTTCAGTCATTGAGTTATTGTCTAGTCCAGTCATTGAGTTATTGTCTCATTGAGTTATTGTCTAGTCCAGTCATTGAGTTATTGTCTAGTCCAGTCATTGAGTTATTGTCTCATAGAGTTATTGTCTAGTCCAGTCATTGAGTTATTGTCTCATTGAGTTATTGTCTAGTCCAGTCATTGAGTTATTGTCTAGTCCAGTCATTGAGTTATTGTCTAGTTCAGTCATTGAGTTATTGTCTAGTCCAGTCATTGAGTTATTGTCTAGTCCAGTCATTGAGTTATTGTCTAGTCCAGTCATTGAGTTATTGTCTAGTCCAGTCATTGAGTTATTGTCCAGTCATTGAGTTATTGTCTAGTCCAGTCATTGAGTTATTTTCTAGTCAAGTCATTGAGTTATTGTCTCATTGAGTTATTGTCTAGTTCAGTCATTGAGTTATTGTCTAGTCCAGTCATTGAGTTATTGTCTAGTCTAGTCATCGAGTTATTGTCTAGTCCAGTCATTGAGTTATTGTCTCATTGAGTTATTGTCTAGTCTAGTCATTAAGTTATTGTCTAATCCAGTCATTGAGTTATTTTCTAGTTCAGTCATTGAATTATTGTCTAGTTCAGTCATTGAGTTATTGTCTCATTGAGTTATTGTCTAGTCCAGTCATTGAGTTATTGCCTAGTCCAGTCATTGAGTTATTGTCTAGTCTAGTCATTGAGTTATTGTCTAGTCCAGTCATTGAGTTATTGTCTCATTGAGTTATTGTCTAGTCCAGTCATTGAGTTATTGTCTCATCGAGTTATTGTCTAGTCCAGTCATTGAGTTATTGTCTAGTTCAGTCATTGAGTTATTGTCTAGTCCAGTCATCGAGTTATTGTCTAGTCCAGTCATTGAGTTATTGTCTAGTTCAGTCATTGAGTTATTGTCTAGTTCAGTCATTGAGTTACTGTCTAGTCCAGTCATTGAGTTATTGTCTAGTCCAGTCATCGAGTTATTGTCTAGTCCAGTCATTGAGTTATTGTCTAGTTCAGTCATTGAATTATTGTCTAGTCCAATCATTGAGTTATTGTCTAGTCCAGTCATTGAGATATTGTTTAGTCCAGTCATTGAGCTATTGTCTAGTTCAGTCAATGAGTTATTGTCTAGTCCAGTCATTGAGTTATTGTCTAGTCCAGTCATTGAGTTATTGTCTAGTCAAGTCATTGAGTTATTGTCTAGTCCAGTCATTGAGTAATTGTCTAGTTCAGTCATTGAGTTATTGTCTAGTCCAGTCATTGAGTTATTGTCTCATCGAGTTATTGTCTAGTCCAGTCATCGAGTTATTGTCTAGTCCAGTCATTGAGTTATTGTCTAGTTCAGTCATTGAGTTATTGTCTAGTCCAGTCATTGAGTTATTGTCTAGTTCAGTCATTGAGTTATTGTCTAGTCCAGTCATTGAGTTATTGTCTAGTCCAGTCATTGAGTTATTGTCTAGTCCAGTCATTGAGTTATTGTCTAGTCCAGTCATTGATTTATTGTCTAGTTCAGTCATTGAGTTATTGTCTAGTCCAGTCATTGAGTTATTGTCTAGTCAAGTCATTGAGTTATTGTCTCATTGAGTTATTGTCTCATTGAGTTATTATTTTCTAGTTCAGTCATTGAGTTATTGTCTAGTCCAGTCATTGAGTTATTGTCTAGTCAAGTAATTGAGTTATTGTCTCATTGAGTTATTGTCTAGTTCAGTCATTGAGTTATTGTCTAGTCCAGTCATTGAGTTATTGTCTAGTCTAGTCATCGAGTTATTGTCTTGTCCAGTCATTGAGTTATTGTCTCATTGAGTTATTGTCTTGTCCAGTCATTGAGTTATTGTCTAGTCCAGTCATTGAGTTATTTTCTAGTTCAGTCATTGAATTATTGTCTAGTTCAGTCATTGAGTTATTGTCTCATTGCGTTATTGTCTAGTCTAGTCATTGAGTTATTGTCTAGTCCAGTCATTGGGTTGTTGTCTAGTCCAGTCATTGAGTTATTGTCTAGTTCAGTCATTGAGTTATTGTCTAGTTCAGTCATTGAGTTAGTGTCTAGTCCAGTCATTGAGTTATTGTCTAGTCCAGTCATTGAGTTATTGTCTAGTCCAGTCATTGAGTTATTGTCTCTTTGAGTTGTTGTCTGGTCCAGTCATTGATTTATTGTCTAGTCCAGTCATTGTGTTATTGTCTCATTGAGTTATTGTCTAGTCCAGTCATTGAGTTATTGTCTAGTCCAGACATTGAGTTATTGTCTAGTTCAGTCATTGAGTTATTGTCTAGTTCAGTCATTGAGTTATTGTCTAGTCCAGTCATTGAGTTATTGTCTAGTCCAGTCATTGAGTTATTGTCTAGTTCAGTCATTGTGTTATTGTCTAGTCCAGTCATTGAGTTATTGTCTAGTTCAGTCATTGAGTTATTGTCTAGTCCAGTCATTGAGTTATTGTCTAGTCCAGTAATTGAGTTATTGTTTAGTCCAGTCATTGAGCTATTGTCTAGTTCAGTCATTGAGTTATTGTCTAGTCCAGTCATTGAGTTATTGTCTAGTCTAGTCATTGAGTTATTGTCTAGTCCAGTCATTTAGTTATTGTCTAGTCCAGTCATTGAGTTAGTGTCTAGTCCAGTCATTGAGTTATTGTCTAGTCCAGTCATTTAGTCATTGTCTAGTCCAGTCATTGAGTTATTGTCTAGTCCAGTCATTGAGTTATTGTCTAGTTCAGTCATTTAGTTATTGTCTAGTCCAGTTATTTAGTTATTGTCTAGTCCAGTCATTGAGTTATTGTCTAGTCCACTCATTTAGTTATTGTCATTGAGTTATTGTCTAGTCCAGTCATTTAGTTATTGTCATTGAGTTATTGTCTAGTCCAGTCATTTAGTTATTGTCTAGTCCAGTCATTGAGTTATTGTCTAGTCCAGTCATTTAGTTATTGTCATTGAGTTATTGTCTAGTCCAGTCATTTAGTTATTGTCATTGAGTTATTGTCTAGTCCAGTCATTGAGTTATTGTCTAGTCCAGTCATTGAGTTATTGTCTAGTCCAGTCATTTAGTTATTGTCTAGTCCAGTCATTGAGTTATTGTCTAGTCCAGTCATTTAGTTATTGTCATTGAGTTATTGTCTAGTCCAGTCATTTAGTTATTGTCATTGAGTTATTGTCTAGTCCAGTCATTGAGTTATTCACCAGTCATTGAGTTATTGTCTAGTCCAGTCATTTAGTTATTGTCATTGAGTTGACCTCAACCTTTTATTGGCTTTACCCATTTATATGTAGTGCATATTTCTTTTTAGTTAGATACGTTATAACTACTCCAAATGATTATATTATATATATATATATATATATATATATATATATATATATATGCAAGTATTTACGACATAGATAGTTGTGTCCCCTGAAGCTGCAAACCGACATTATCAATAACATAAGATAACATAACATAAGGTTTATTGTCATATATAAGGCCTCCATCCCATAATACAATCATTCCGAACATATTCGTCATGTTAAATAAGTTATAATATGTGTGTTCATTTAAATTATGCACATAAATATACGTACAATGTATAAATGAACAACAATATAAATGACAGATTCCGGTAATTGCATAATTAACGCCATGCTCGCATAAATGTATATAGTATCAAGTACTGAGCGTTTATATAAAGTTCTCCCTAAAGGCAAATGCTTTAGTAAAACAGTTTGAGATTGCATATATACCGTTACTGTTTCCGTCAGACATAATTGTATACAACACCTGTCCATTGGTTATCCCGTTTAACCAACTAGTGTTGAAGCAGTCCAGCCTAAAGCTGTCGTATAATCCACAAACAAGAAACATATGATATGCATCTTCCACAGAGTAAATATCGTTCTGAAGGCAGTACGGACAATACCGATAGTCGCTGTCTATGTTCGAGTGCCTTCCCTTCTCAATCATAAGAATATGACCAGAGCATCTGAAGCATATGCATATGTCTTTTACGCATATATTATAACTTGAGGGTCAAGTATCGTTCAGTATCAAGGAGAGTTTTATAGTGTCTGTAGTGGATTGCCTTTGAGGAAGCATCAATATGTGCCTGTATGTTCAGTATTGCACAGTCTGTTAATCTATTTGTAAATAGTCTGTAAAACATACTCGCATCACCAATGTCTTGAGCTATCCACACATATCCAAATCCGTTCTCAAACAGTACTTGTTTTATACATGTAGCCCATGTTCGTCTGCCCGGTTCATCAATATTGTTTAACATTATATAACACTGTCTTGGATATCTATCATTTGTCATTTGGAGTAGCTTACCCCAATACGTGATGCATCTTATCATATAGTTTATTTATATTGGATACCGCCCACACACTTCACTATGGTGTCTCTCGTCATAGTCCACCACATCTTAGGCGTGAAGAATGCACCTAGTATTTATAGTATGGTACCACCTCTAGCCGTTTCCCGTTGTAGAACCATGTTTCGTATGCACGCAAGGGCCCGCCGTTACGAAAAACCATCACTTTAGATTTATCACAGTTCCGCTGCATACCTGTATCATTAGAACATGATTCAATGTGGTTGATCTGTCTCTGTAAATTTATACACGTATCAGCAAAACTTGACACATCGTCGGCAAACATAAACGCATATAAATGACCAGTTACATCGGATAAATGTATTCCATGGATGGAATTTGTTCTTACGTAATTGATAAGGTCATTCATAAACAGGGAAAATATTATTGGAGATGAAACACAACCTTGTTTAGTCCCGATGTTACACCGAAATAAGTGTGTTAGTCCGTTAGACACTTAACGCACGACTTTAGATGATCGTACATTGATTGGAAGATGGCTATGAATGTCCCATGAATACCATTTCTTGCAAGACACTGCCATAGTTTGATATGAGACCAACTATCAAAGGCCTTACGGTAATCCACATAGAACACGTAGACCCTACCCCGTTTACGTGATATGTATTTTTGTAAGAGTGCTTGAAGATTAAAGAGGTTGTCTATAGTGCTATATTCACGTCTAAAACCAGCCTGATACTCGTCTATAATATGTTCCTTTCACACCACAAAGTAAATCGTCTAGACAGTACATTAATGAATATTTTACTGATGTTGACAAGAAATGGCCCTATAGTTATTAGGATCATATTTGGAGCCTTTTTTATGTATAGGTGAAATAATACTTACCACTGTTAATTATAGTTAAACAGAGTTGTCATATATACGACAGAATAACGCATAGTGTACATTTAAACATTTATAATTCCACCAATGCCTGGAGCACAGATATAAACATCTTGTGTTGTAAGTTAGATGGTTTTGTCGTATTTATTTTCCCCCAGAATTGTCTCGGATTTTTCCTACACTTCATCAATTCTTCTCAATACCGTAACGCTTCGATTTACATAATACGTGTTTGAACGCATTTTCATTACGAATATATTCTCCTAAATCATTGGCTATATTTGTTTGTCGAAATTTCCGTAGTAGACTTTTATATTTTGCCTGTTTCAACCGGGAGCACTCATTGTCCCACCATTCTGGTTGCGATTTCGGTTTAGTAGTACCAAAACGTTGTTTCTTCATACACGACCCAGCGTGCTTATATACATATATACATTCATCTAATTTGTGCAAGACATTAGGTTCGGACACAGACTGTTTGTATACATTTCTGTGTCGACAACTCATTCCACTTATAATGATAGGCCGTTCTCAAGCTCCTAGTGTGTGGGACGGTGGATGCAACTTTAAGTGTACAAAACAACGGGAAGTGGTCGGCAAAGTCTACGGTATCAATTTCAAAGTTTGTAATATATTCAAATAATGGTGGGTATGAAGTCTTGTAAATCGCCTATTCGGGCATTAAGGTCGCCGCTCACGAGATAGTATGGAAAATCAGACATAATAGCAATACTTTTCTCGTTCAAGATTTGAATACCATCGGTGTCCACGGTGTTATAAATGACCGACCACGATGTATTCAGCTTTTGTCTTTTGTATTAATTAAATTAGCATTGCTCATTAAATTAAGGGTAGCTATATATATCAACTATATCAATAATTATAACAAATTTAATTATTGTAAGTGTTCTATATCACATATGATGACAGATTTAATGATTACTTATTATTTTAGGGATGAAACAACACTTCGCAGATTAGTTCACTTGGCTATCGACACCAACACTTATAATGCACCGATGTCCTATCATGTTGGCCACACTAATGTTCCTGTTTCTATTAAGTACGATAACATAAGACATACAATGAAATCAAGTGCCATCATGAGAGTGTTCCGTCTGTATTTCAAGCTTAAGTTCCTCTTAAGTTTAATAATTATGCTCAATTCGGTCTGTAACTGCTGCCTTCCTTTCATAATTAGTTTCACTATACGTGAGCATGAATTAATATGCAATACTCTATCATGTCCGCTAACCCGTCGTAAGCATCCAATTAGTAGCAGACAACATAGTAATATACAGTTTTCCATTAATCGTATTATCCTCATTACACTGCTTTTTATAATTGTCCAGGTTTGAAACATATCTTGTCTGATTCTGTTGTCTGGCGACGTTTATAAATGTCCAGGTTTGGAACATATCTTGTCTGATTCTGTTGTCTGGCGACGTTTATAATTGTCCAGGTTTGGAACATATCTTATCTGATTCTGTTGTCTGGCGACGTTTATAATTGTCCAGGGTTGGAACATATCTTGTCTGATTCTGTTGTCTGGCGACGTTCACCAAAATCCCGAGACTTTATCGAATGACTATCGAATATCGACCACGTCCTCTATATCTTCAACCAGCAGCTATGTTGATCTTTCAAACCATCTCTCTTTCCTTCACTACAATGTACTAGTATTTGTCCAAAGTTAGATTTACTATACACTGAATTAAATGATTTTGACATCCTAGCTTTTTCTGAAACGTGGTTGGGACCTCATATCACAACTAATGATTTAATGCTTCATTCTTTTTCAACTTCTGAGAGAACAGATCGTGCTGACAAGTATGGAGGTGTAATTCTTCATGCTAAAGAGTATATTCATTACATAAGAAGACCAGATCTTGACATTTATGGTGTCGAATGTATTTGGGCTGAAGTTGTGCTTTCCAGCAAACACATTCTGTTTCGTGTATTTTATCGACCACCGAATACAAATGTGTTGCATCACTCTATGTTATTAGACTCTATTCATCTTGCTTTTGATACAGGTATAGAAAATGTCATAATAACTGGGGACTTTAATCTCAATATATCAAATGCAATATCTTCCATGCAGGTGAATTCCATTTGTGATCAGTTTCCTTGCATCAGGTTGTTGATGCACCAACTCACTTCACTGAGTCATCTTCCTCTACAATTGATCTTATTTTTAGTTCAAATAGAAACATTATTTACTCAAGTGGTGTTTGGTGATCCCTTTCTCTTGCAGGACGTGAGATACCACTGCCCAATGTATGGTCTTCTTAACTTAACTTAACAAAAACGTACATGTTTCTATCGCCATGTTTGGATCTTTGACAGAGGAAATTACGATTCACTTAGGCAAATGGCCTCGGAATTCGAATGTGACACATTAAAAAATGTGGATACGAATGAACTGAGAAAGCAGATAAGAAAACGCAGACGACTCTATCGTAAGGCAAGGCAACGTGATTCAGTATACCATTGGGAGATATTTCGACACCTTAGAAACTGCATTATTTCTAAGCTTCTAGAGGCAAAGGAACAGCACATCGACAACCTAGCTGAACGGTTGATGTCTGGAAATCAAAATTCAAAGAACTGGTCTTAAATCATTCATCAAACCTATTACATCTACTTCAATACCTCCTCAATACTACCTCCATGTTTAATGATCAAACGAGAATTGATGAAACCTTGGCTTCTCCGCTTCCAGATATACCCCCACGGACTATGCGAGCTATTACTCCTGAAGAAGTAGAGTGTGTATTAAAGTCACTCACCCTTGGCAAAGCTGCTTGTCCTGGTGTAATTAACAATCGTCTACTTCGTGAACTTCCGAGCTATGTAGTCCTCTATGTTCACTGTTTAACAATTCACTTCACATTTCTACAGTACCTGCTATCTGGAAGGATGCAAACGTTACTCCGCTATTCAAATCTGGTGATCGTTCTCTAGTCAACAACTATCGTTCAATATCTCTCAACAATACTTTAAATTATGTAATAGAAAACATTGTATTTAAGCAGACTTTCAAGTTTCTAAATGCCAATAACATCATTACCTCTTTACAATCTGGATTCGTTCCTGGTGACTCCACTGTTAACCAATTAACTTATATGTATGGTGTCTTCGCACAAGCTGTTGACTCCGGTAAAGTGGTCAGAACGGTCTTCTGTGACATCGGTAAAGCCTTTGGTCGTGTCTGGTACAAATGGTTATTTTTTAAACTTAACTCGATCGATATTTCTGGACTCTTGCTATCCTGGTTCTCGTCTTATTTGCATAACAGAAAGCAACGAGTTGTTCTTCCCGGTTGTAAATCCTCGGATAATTTTCTCACTGCAGGTGTCCCACAAGGATCAATTCTCGGGCCTCTTCTTTTCCTTATTTATATTATTTTGCTGATGATACCAGCCTTTATATGTGAACATAAAGTCACGGATTCTGCTCTCCTGAACTCTGATCCCCAAACGATAACCGTATGGGCTTCAAAATGGCTTGTTAAGTTCAATCCTACTAAATCTGAATCGTTACTGATATCGCGCAAGAACCAAAGAGATAACTACCATCCACCACTTCAAATGCAGACTCAACAGTTAACTGAAGTCCGTCATCATAAACACCTAGGTGTGCATCTGTCACATGATCTTCGCTGGTCCACACACATAGAATACATGAAAAGTAAAGCTTGGAAAAGGATAAACATAATGAAGAAATTAAAATTTCAACTTGATAGAAAGTCACTTAAGGTAATATATCTGCCATTTATTCGACCTATTCTTGAATATGGTGGTGTGCTTTTTGACAATAGTATCCAATATGAAAAAAACGATTTGGAACAAATACAACAAGAAGCTGCAAGAATTGTTACCGGTACTACGAAACTTGTATCAATTGCAAAACTTATGACAGAAGTTGGATGGGAGTCACTTGAGACAAGACGGTTCAGCATAAACTAATTCTCTTCTTTAAAATGAAGAACAATCTTACTCATTCCTGTCTTTCAAATCTTGTCCCGTCATCTGTTGGTAATGCTCATCGTTATCCACTAAGAAATGCAGAAACTAATTATACAGAACATATTCACACGTACAGATGTTATTACAAGTCATTTCTTCCAGTTCTGACACAAAATACAGAGACAGAGAGACAGAGAGACAGAGAGACAGAGAGACAGACAGACAGACAGACAGACAGACAGACAGACAGACAAGACAGCCAGACAGCCAGACAGACAGACAAGACAGACAGACAGACAGACAGGCAGACAGGCAGACAGACAGACAGACAGACAGACTGTAGCAGCTTTCAAACGTCTGTTAAACAATGACCTACCAAAAGTGCCTAACTACTTCTATACAGGAGCACGGAAACTACAAATAATTCACACAAGATTACGTACCCACTGCAGTTCTCTCTCATTTGACTTGTTTGACAAGAACATCATTGATTCGCCATATTGCGAATGTGGAGCAATCGAAAACTGTCGCCACTATTTCCTTGTTTGTCCAAGATACACAACTTTAAGAACAGAACTGCTGAATTCCATTTCTCATATTTGTAATCCTACAATAGACGTCATCCTGCAAGGAAATCCGTTGCTTACAAATGATTCTAACGCGGTCGTATTCAACGTTATACACGATTATATTAGAGAGACAAGGCGGTTTTAGCATACTTCATATGATTTGTGCCAGTGTGCGAATGCAGATACTACAGTACTATTAATACTTGTCTTGCTTATTATCATCGTGTTTATGTCGTGATTCTCGCGTGTCGCTTCCTTAAGAACCATCACGGCGTGTTATTCATTCATCCTTTACAATTCTTTAAGAACCATCGCGGCGTGTTATTCATTCATCCTTTACAATTCTTTAAGAACCACCGCGGCGTGTTATTCATTCATCCTTTACAATTCTTTAAGAACCACCGCGGCGTGTTATTCATTCATCCTTTACAATTCTTTAAGAACCATCACGGCGTGTTATTCATTCATCCTTTACAATTCTTTAAGAACCATCGCGGCGTGTTGTTCATTCATCCTTTACAATTCTTTAAGAACCATCGCAGCGTGTTATTCATTCATCCTTTACAATTCTTTAAGAACCATCACGGCGTATTATTCATTCATCCTTTACAATTCTTTAAGAACCATCGCGGCGTGTTGTTCATTCATCCTTTACAATTCTTTAAGAACCATCACGGCGTGTTATTCATTCATCCTTTACAATTCTTTAAGAACCACGCGGCGTGTTATTCATTCATCCTTTACAATTCTTTAAGAACCATCACGGCGTGTTATTCATTCATCCTTTACAATTCTTTAAGAACCACGCGTCGTGTTATTCATTCATCCTTTACAATTCTTTAAGACCCATCGCGTCGTGTTATTCATTCATCCTTTACAATTCTTTAAGAACCATCGCGTCGTGTTATTCATTCATCCTTTACAATTCTTTAAGAACCATCACGGCGTGTTATTCATTCATCCTTTACAATTCTTTAAGAACCATCACGGCGTGTTATTCATTCATCATTTACAATTCTTTAAGAACCATCGCGGCGTGTTGTTCATTCATCCTTTACAATTCATTTCCCTTTGTCCTTCCTTTTTTCTTCTTTTTTATCATCTTCCATTTGTTAGTTTTTTTCTGTTAATTGTTTTTCCCCACAACTTTTCAAGCTCTGTACTCTTTATCACAACACTAATTTAGATATCATGAATGTGTAAGCATTACATCTTCCCTATACATAACAAAAAGTATTATTGAACTTGTAAATAGTCATGCCATGAAATGTTTGTGTACATTATTTAGGAAGGAGGGGACAACCATAAGCTGTATAGCTTTCTGTCCAATTCCTTATTTCAATTGTTGTAAATAATCATGTACATGATAGAAAATAAATATGTTTAAACCGAAGCTATATAACCACTCTCAATGCTAACAACTGTATATTGTAACATCCTCATGGAAAGGAATTTACATAAGCTCTCAGCTTGTTTTCCAATCCATTTCAAATATCCTGTGTATTGTATAATGTATATATATTGAATGAACCAAATAAAATATGGTTAAACTAAAGTTATATATCAACATAGTTTGGAATCCACATATTTTAATGGCCGCTAACGCAGTTATGTTGTTTTTCCCATGCATGCGGCTGTTCCATCTAATTTGAAATAATTAGACCAATCAAGAAAATAAAATTAGTGCAAGTGCACGTGTTAAATTTCGAATCTTATTCTAGATAAATGAAGATAACTAATTAACGCCAGTAACATAATACATGCATATATACTAACTTGAATAAGAAGCGTAACGTGTTCATGACGCGGGAACCATTAGTGGACGTGTTCATGACGCGGGAAACATTAGTGGACGTGTTCATCACGCGGGAAACATTAGTGTACGTGTTCATGACGCGGGAAACATTAGTGGACGTGTTCATGACGCGGGAAACATTAGTGGACGTGTTCATGACGCGGGAAACATTAGTGGACGTGTTCATGACGCGGGAAACATTAGTGGACGTGTTCATGACGCGGGGAACATTAGTGGACGTGTTCATGACGCGGGGAACATTAGTGGACTACATATTGTCTAATGGATTACAGATGCAATAAACCATTGGACTTTTAATGATAACAGAGTAAATATATTATGTAGTACTAACATAAATTATAATTGTGATATGCTCCAAATTAAGTAACATGACTGACATGAGGTATACAACACAGGTATACAACACAGGTATATAACACAGGTATACAACACAGCTATACAATACATGTATACAACACAGCTATACAACACAGGTATACAACATAGGTATACAGCACAGGTATACAACACAGGTATACAACACAGGTATACAACACAGCTATACACACAGCTATACAACACAGGTATACAACACAGGTATACAACACAGGTATACAACACAGCTATACAACACAGCTATACAACACAGCTATACAACACAGGTATACAACACAGGTATACAACACAGGTATACAACACAGGTATACAACACAGCTATACAACACAGGTATACAACACAGGTATACAACACAGGTATACAACACAGGTATACAACACAGGTATACAACACAGGTATACAACACAGGTATACAACACAGGTATACAACACAGGTATGCAACACAGGTATACAACACAGGTATACAACACAGGTATACAACACAGGTATACAACACAGGTATACAACACAGGTATACAACACAGGTATGCAACACAGGTATACAACATAGGTATACAACACAGCTATACAACACAGGTATACAACACAGGTATACAACACAGGTATACAACACAGGTATACAACACAGCTATACAACACAGGTATACAACACAGGTATACAACACAGCTATACAACACAGCTATACAACACAGGTATACAACACAGGTATACAACACAGGTATACAACAGCGGTGTGTTTCTTTCTGACGGCAGTATACAATCTGCCTTCCTTTGCACACACACTAACTAACATCTGATGATCGGTATAGATTAAATAATTAAAAAGCAGACACAGTTTTTATGATATATCAAACCAACTTGGCAGGTATGTATATATAGAAACTGTAATATATCGGAGCCATGAACTGGGAAAAGTATAAAAATGTCGGATCACAGCAGTTTCACGTTTTCATCAATTATATAAAATAAATAATCTAGGTCGAGAATCTTGTTTGAAAGAAAGCATTTCAGAAAACATTCATCGAGATCTTCGTATCTGCATTTCCAACAGTTCGCGGGAGTGGTAAAGTAATACAGTCAAACCTGTGTTGGTGGTCACCGCCATTAAACAGTCAAACCTGTGTTAGTGGTCACCTCCATTAAACAGTCAAACCTGTGTTAGTGGTCACCTCCATTAAACAGTCAACCCTGTGTTAGTGGTCACCTCCATTAAACAGTCAAACCTGTGTTAGTGGTCACCTCCATTAAACAGTACAACCTGTGTTAGTGGTCACCTCCATTATACAGTACAACCTGTGTTAGTGGTTACCTCCATTATACAGTACAACCTGTGTTAGTGGTCACCTCCATTATACAGTTAAACCTGAGTTAGTGGTCACCTCCATTATACAGTACAACCTGTGTTAGTGGTCACCTCCATTGTACAGTTAAACCTGAGTTAGTGGTCACCTCCATTTTACATATTGGATCCTTTTGATGCTTATATCTTACTTAAAGCACACTTATATAACAAATTAAAATGGTTAATTGCGTGCATTTACGCGTAGGATTTAAAGCGACATTACATCGTAAAAAGCAAATAAAATGCATTTGTTCACGTATTGCTGCAACAAATTCTGCTCAATACATTCGAACATTGAATCAATAAACAGTGGTCTACAAACTTCAAACGTGATTTCATATAACGGTCATCCACGCTCCTGTATTGACGTTTCTTTGTCATTGGAGTCAATACTAAACGCGCGATACTTTCCTTTAGAGAAAATTTAACTAAGATTAGGCACACATGTGAGATATAACGGTAAATCTGTAACATAAATCATTTTATTCCGGATACACGCATTGTATTACGCATGGATGTCGACCCTGTTTACTTTATTTTGTTATGTCAACAAACCGCGTATGTATACGACGTTTGTTTATTTGTTGAAATACTCAGTTTTTGATGCAAATATTTGGAATAACATTATAGGAAATTACATTCTGCAGACATTTGCATTTTCACCTATGTAGTGTCACTTTAACATAATACTCTGTCATATTGACTGCACGTACGATGTTATGACGTCACGACAGTGTTTTAAAGTCTTTAAGCTGATTTCATACTTATTTTCAAGATACCCCTATACGTCATATCTGCACAGTGTTATATATATGTATTGTCATTAATTGTCTCATTCCCCTTTTCTACTCTACTAGCCAATTCCATGCATCGATGATTGGGCTTATTTACCCTCGCCTCCGGCGAACCATGTGGGCGAGCGATTCCATATATCATCATATTCCATAATATATTATATATAGCTTCTCTACTGTTCAGCGTTAACATTACTATATAATTCCAATGTTGTGCAGGTTTCACTTATAGTGCTATCCTTTGATTGTATTTGATGTTGAGGGCCTCATGGTAGATTAACTTTTGTTAAATGAGTTTTCTGGTAAAATATAGTCTTTTTTATTATTATTATTATTATTATTATTATTATTATTATTATTATTATTATTATTATTTAAGGAAAATTGCGAAACATTTACAGAACTTGTATTCCTGTATTCTGGTGTTATGGTGTAACATTACACATTACCTAGAAGTAAACACACACATATGAAAGAGTGTTAACCCTTTCAACACTACCTACCTCTAAATAGGCTTACAAAAAGTGTAGATCCAGATGAGCCGTCTCATCAGGATCTGTACTTTTTGCCAGTACTAATAGTTACTATTTTTAGACAAAATTACCCATTATGATTAATGAACTTTTCCAAACGTAATTTGTTTAATAATTTATTTGTCTAAAAACAACATGCACCAGTCCATGTCCAGTCAGACTGAGGAACGAACCTGCGATCCTCTTGCACATTATTATGTCAAATGCACATTTAGACATTATATTATTTTTCAGCTACCAAGCTGATGGAAGTGAACAACAAGACACACATTGTGTTGGATGCAGAGGGGGAGGGAGATAACCGGGAAACGTGGAACAAGAAAATAGATTTTTTACTCTCTGTGATAGGCTTTGCCGTAGACCTGGCAAACGTTTGGCGATTTCCATTCTTGTGCTACAAAAATGGCGGAGGTAAGTTGGTATTAACACTCGATCTGGCAAATAATGGCGGAGGTAAGTTGGTATTAACTCTCGATCTGGCAAATAATGGCGGAGGTAAGTTGGTATTAACTCTCGATCTGGCAAATAATGGCGGAGGTAAGTTGGTATTAACTCTCGATCTGGCAAATAATGGCGGAGGTAAGTTGGTATTAACTCTCGATCTGGCAAATAATGGCGGAGGTAAGTTGGTATTAACTCTCGATCTGGAAAATAATGGCGGAGGTAAGTTGGTATTAACTCTCGATCTGGCAAATAATGGCGGAGGTAAGTTGGTATTAACTCTCGATCTGGCAAATAATGGCGGAGGTAAGTTGGTATTAACTCTCGATCTGGCAAATAATGGCGGAGGTAAGTTGGTATTAACTCTCGATCTGGCAAATAATGGCGGAGGTAAGTTGGTATTAACTCTCGATCTGGCAAATAATGGCGGAGGTAAGTTGGTATTAACTCTCGATCTGGCAAATAATGGCGGAGGTAAGTTGGTATTAACTCTCGATCTGGCAAATAATGGCGGAGGTAAGTTGGTATTAACTCTCGATCTGGCAAATAATGGCGGAGGTAAGTTGGTATTAACTCTCGATCTGGCAAATAATGGCGGAGGTAAGTTGGTATTAACTCTCGATCTGGCAATAATGGCGGAGGTAAGTTGGTATTAACTCTCGATCTGGCAAATAATGGCGGAGGTAAGTTGGTATTAACTCTCGATCTGGCAAATAATGGCGGAGGTAAGTTGGTATTAACTCTCGATCTGGCAAATAATGGCGGAGGTAAGTTGGTATTAACTCTCGATCTGGAAAATAATGGCGGAGGTAAGTTGGTATTAACTCTCGATCTGGCAAATAATGGCGGAGGTAAGTTGGTATTAACTCTCGATCTGGCAAATAATGGCGGAGGTAAGTTGGTATTAACTCTCGATCTGGCAAATAATGGCGGAGGTAAGTTGGTATTAACTCTCGATCTGGCAAATAATGGCGGAGGTAAGTTGGTATTAACTCTCGATCTGGCAAATAATGGCGGAGGTAAGTTGGTATTAACTCTCGATCTGGCAAATAATGGCGGAGGTAAGTTGGTATTAACTCTCGATCTGGAAAATAATGGCGGAGGTAAGTTGGTATTAACTCTCGATCTGGCAAATAATGGCGGAGGTAAGTTGGTATTAACTCTCGATCTGGCAAATAATGGCGGAGGTAAGTTGGTATTAACTCTCGATCTGGAAAATAATGGCGGAGGTAAGTTGGTATTAACTCTCGATCTGGCAAATAATGGCGGAGGTAAGTTGGTATTAACTCTCGATCTGGCAAATAATGGCGGAGGTAAGTTGGTATTAACTCTCGATCTGGCATATAATGGCGGAGGTAAGTTGGTATTAACTCTCGATCTGGCAAATAATGGCGGAGGTAAGTTGGTATTAACTCTCGATCTGGCAAATAATGGCGGAGGTAAGTTGGTATTAACTCTCGATCTGGAAAATAATGGCGGAGGTAAGTTGGTATTAACTCTCGATCTGGCAAATAATGGCGGAGGTAAGTTGGTATTAACTCTCGATCTGGCAAATAATTAATGATGTCAATGTCTGCATAATAAAAATGGCCGTTTTCAAATCGTTGTAGTAGTCGATATGGTGAAATGTGTATCCATTATTGTACTATATATATATGACGAGGTATTACAGTTCTGTGTTGGCGAATGATCCAGCAAGCATTTATGACGATTTATGACGAATAATACGCATAACGTTTCCTCTGTTTTTATCGTTGTTGCCTTTGCACCACATGCTATGCATTTTCATCCGTTTTCTCATCTTACATTTATTAAATATCGACAGATATCCTACAGTATATCATATGGATACGCTACTGTTATCAATTAATTAACACTATTTTGATAAAATTACAATTTATCCCACCGCAACATCTGGTTAGAGAACAACAGTAAAAACAAAGGATTCCAGCAAAAAGGATCAATACACATTTCGGGATAAATCGGACTTTATCTTTCAAGGGAGGTAATAGAAAACCAGTAATGTCTCTCATTGCATTTGTGTGTTATAGTATTGCGGCGGAATGTTTGTTTTAGCGATTGATCCGATAAACATTCTTGTGATATAAAAAAGTCGGAGTTAAGTTGGTGTTAACAGTTGTCCTGAATGTGCTACATATAGACTCCTGTTTTTAACTGAATGAATAATTGTATCCATTTTATACGATTTGTGCTTGAACTCTCGCTAATAGCGTGAGGGTTTCAGCTCCTGTTTTAATGGCCACGACGTGTATTTTGGGGGCTGTTGGCTTACATGGGGGTTTCAGCTCCTGTTTTAATGGCCACGACGTGTATTTTGGGGGCTGTTGGCTTACATGGGGGTTTCAGCTCCTGTTTTAATGGCCACGACGTGTATTTTGGGGGCTGTTGGCTTACATGGGGGTTTCAGCTCCTGTTTTAATGGCCACGACGTGTATTTTGGGGGCTGTTGGCTTACATGGGGGTTTCAGCTCCTGTTTTAATGGCCACGACGTGTATTTTGGGGGCTGTTGGCTTACATGGGGGTTTCAGCTCCTGTTTTAATGGCCACGACGTGTATTTTGGGGGCTGTTGGCTTACATGGGGGTTTCAGCTCCTGTTTTAATGGCCATGACGTGTATTTTGGGGGCTGTTGGCTTACATGGGGGTTTCAGCTCCTGTTTTAATGGCCATGACGTGTATTTTGGGGGCTGTTGGCTTACATGGGGGTTTCAGGGCCTGTTTATGTGAGTGAAAATGTTGTTTTATTTTAATAGATGTCAAGCGTATTAAATGCATTTACATAGTAATATTATTTCATCTACTATAAAAGAGACTGACTAGAAGTTATTCACATTCAAACCGTAGGTGACCGAAATCGCACTGAACATGTTTTGAAAGTTATCCGAACATGTTTTGAAAATGATCATTGTCAAAGCCTAAAACTAGCACTGAGAAATGTGGAATTTGCATTGTAGAGCGACCAGATATGTAAAACTGCACGTGTAATGTTCCTATTTATAGTTTACATTACAAACATCCGTTCGTTGTCTTGGAATGACATAATCGCTGTATAAAATGATATTGATTGATAAATGATACGATATGCATTGACGTCAGTCGGTGGCAAATCACTGTTTTACATTGACGTCAGTCGGTGGCAAATCACTGTTTTACATTGACGTCAACGGTGGCAAATCACTGTTTTACATTGACGTCAGTCGGTGGCAAACCACTGTTTTACATTGACGTCAGTCGGTGGCAAATCACTGTTTTACATTGACGTCAGTCGGTGGCAAACCACTGTTTTACATTGACGTCAGTCGGTGGCAAACCACTGTTTTACATTGACGTCAGTCGGTGGCAAACCACTGTTTTACATTGACGTCAGTCGGTGGCAAATCACTGTTTTACATTGACGTCAGTCGGTGGCAAACCACTGTTTTACATTGACGTCAGTCGGTGGCAAACCACTGTTTTACATTGACGTCAGTCGGTGGCAAACCACTGTTTTACATTGACGTCAGTCGGTGGCAAATCACTGTTTTACATTGACGTCAGTCGGTGGCAAACCACTGTTTTACATTGACGTCAGTCGGTGGCAAATCACTGTTTTACATTGACGTCAGTCGGTGGTACCACTGTTTTACATGGACGTTTGTGTTGAAGGTGCCTTCTTGATACCGTACGGCTTGATGCTGATTTTCGGCGGCATACCATTGTTCTACATGGAACTTGCGCTTGGGCAATTCTACAGAACAGGCGCCATCACGTGTTGGGGACGAATATGTCCTTTATTCAAAGGTACGTTTTTAGTAAAAGAATTATGAAATAACTGAACACGAGTCTTGTCTAGATCTGACCACATTAAACACAGTCAAAGCTCGTGTACACTTAGTTTATATACACATTTTATGCAAATTTATTTTAGCTGGATTGCGAAACAAGTTCTTAAAACTTATATCAATCACTCTCGAGACCTGGTGGAATCCATCGCCACGAGGGAGAGAGAAGAGATAGACAACGTGGGATTTAAATGCATTGCCTAATGGTACAATTGTAACGACTCCAGCGGGGCTCGAACTCCAGGCCTTTTGCATCTGAAGCGAACGCACTACCATTGCTCTATACCAAACTCTCCATTAAAATATGTATTTATTACAGAACATTTCTGACATAGTGAGGAGAAACATTACTGACGTTAGTACATACTCTACCGCTTTGCAAAGCTCTTAAATATTTACATAGCTAAATGTATGTATAGGATAATGTGTGAGGCTTATATCTTGCTTAAAGCACTTATACAGCAAGATCCTACTCATTAAGTCCCAATGGCGACGCGAGGGGATAAAAAATGCCGGCTGTATCTCCCTGCAGAGGGGTGCAACTCCCCCGAAAATGGAGCCACCTGTTTGCCGTGGGTGGCATCCCGTAAGCCAGAGAAGAGGATCCTGGTGGTTGAGGTGACTACACTGTTACGACTTTGTAGTTCCCAACACACTACTCTGGCCCCTGATACGGTGTGGAAATGGTGTGGACATGGTGGTGGTAATATTCCCGGTCACGCCAAGCCCTAGGACAAGCCATGTTTGTGTTTACATGTCCAACCTTTTTCAAGTTATTGCTTTGCTATTTTCAAACCTTCTATAATACTTTAAACTGTATATACGTCATATTTTTCGTTCACAATATATACCTCTTCTATGATTGCCATATATGACTTTTTTCAATTAGCCCATTACACGTTTACTAAGTATGTTACACACAACTGTCCTAGCAGGCGGTGACTCGGGGCTAATCGGGCGGGTACGTTAACGATCCATCCTGAACTGTGTCGGTCATGGCCGATCTGGTGATGTTTGGATCGTGAACTATTCGTCCGAGTATATCACTTGAGTATCCCTGGCGCGTGTGAGCCGGATATTCCGCTCCGTTTACGTGTCCCCTTATTGGAGTCCATGGAGGGTGGGGGCTACAGGTGATGAACTTATATGACCGCATAACGAACTGGACTGTGATGACACGGGAGGTGAGAACTCTTCTCACCAACCATCAAATTCAACCTACCCAAGATTTTTAATCATAGAATCCACAGACACAAGTAAAACAAGTACGACCCTCTCCTTAAAAAAACAACTAAAAACATGCAAGTGTTATCCACATCACTCTCTCAACTCATCAAGAGGGGTAATTTGTTGCCCTGATCTTGCTGGCGTTGCTGACCTTGCTGACCTTGCAAAGACTGAGAGTGTGGATGGGCTTCGAGAACAACATGTCACTGCAGCTAGACGCATTCAAATTAAAAGACAATAGAGAAATACAAACAATACAAACAAACGTTCTCACATTTTGCACTCCAATCCTACCACGTACACTCAAAATTGGCTATTTACTTACCAAAGTGGACATGTATGTCCCAAATCCACTTCAACTGCAACTGCTACAACTGTTGTAAATTTGGACACAACGAGACCAATTGTAAAACTGAAAAGTTGTGTCACATGTGTGCTGGCAATCGTCACTCTCACAACGACGTCACGTGTCGACATCCAATATCCTGTGTGAATTACAGCAATTCAGTCAAGTCTCGCAACTGCAAGACCTGGAAGATAAAGCGTGAAGTTCTCCTGGTCAAATTCACACAGAGTGTTGCATTCCCAGAGGCTAGGGAAATTGTCAATTCCAGATACAATACACCAGCAGCAACATATTCCTCTATCACAAAATCACATGCAAATAAATCAACCCAGTGCATCGATGCATCTACGCAAACCTCTGATTCAAATCGTGAGAAATCAAATTCTCCTGGTTTGCAAACACCTCAGTCTACTATTCCAAAAGCACCACCTGTAAAACAAAATGTTCCTCTTCATAAATCGTCAACACAGTCTGTAAAAACATCAACATCATCGGGTAATACTAAACCCATTTATACATATTCGGGTAATTCTAAACCCATTTATACATATTCGGGTAATTCTAAACCCATTTATACATATTCGGGTAATTAAGTCTAAACCCGGTGAACCAAACACCAAGAAATAAAATGAATTTAAACTAAAAAACCGATAGGCGGAGGAAGGGTGATGATGATCCCTTGCTCAGTCTAAATCGGTATAACGCCCTGAGCGAAATGGAGGATGAGGATGATACCCCATCACTCCATAAAGATAGCAAGAAGATTACGAGGCTGGATCATCAATATCTCATGCAACATTAATAAACATGTTTCTATATTCATTGTATACTTTGTTCCATAATTTTTAAATAAATCAAATGGATAATAAACCAGATATTATTCAGTGGAATTGCCGTGGTTTAAGACCCAATTATAATGAAATGTTTCTGTTATTGAATCAAGGAACGTCTGTACTTTGTCTTCAAGAAACCTTTTTAAAACCAACTAACAACATTTCCTTCATAAAATGTTCTATGTATAACTATACCGTTCCAGATGTAGAACGAGCATGTGGTGGTTCATCCATCATTGTCAGTAATAAAACTCTTCACCGGTCTGTCAAACTAAATACTAACCTACAAGCTGTTGCTATTTCGGCCACACTACACTAAGTTATCACCATCTGTTCACTTTATATTCCACCAAGCAGTAAACCAGCAATAGCTGAATTAGATAATTTAGTTCAACAGCTTCCAAAACCTTTCATAATTATAGGTTATCTTAATGGACACCATAATCTATGGGGTGTAAAGATATAAACCCAAGAGGTGAACTTATTGAACATTTTATAGATGGACACGATCTTTGTATTTTGAATGACATTCTTATACTTATCTGCATCCTGCAACTGGAAATTATTCATCACTTGATTCAACTATATACCATCCATCTATCTTTCTGGATTTTGAATGGAAAGTAGGAGATGACTTTTGCGCAAATTATCACTTTCCAATTTTGTTTAAATGTTTACAACCAGTGGCAAATGATAATATTCAGCACTGGAAATTAAATAAAGCTGATTGGCACACATTTGAAGAAATGTGTAAAGATCTAATATCTGTTGACAATTTAATTCATACGGAAGATCCTTTTACAAATATTTTACATGGAATAGCAGAAGAATGTATACCAAATTCTGCGGCGAATTCAGCAAAACTTAAGAAGCCTTGGTTTAATGATGACTATAAAACCGCCATTAGAAAACGTCGTACAGTTTTTAAAAAAATTAATGTTAGGCCCACAAAAGAACATTTAAACTGGTTTAATATAGTTCGTGCGAAAGCTAGCAGAGCATTGAAACTCTCTAAAGGGATTTCTGGAAAAGTTATGGGTCTAAACTTAACTCTAGAACTTCAATAATTAAAACGTTTGGGGATATGGTGAGGAAAATTAGTGGAAAATCGAAATCCAACTCTTTAGGACATTTAAATATAAATTTAAATAAAAACACCACCTCAAGGGAAGATATTGTAAACACTTTAGCAGATTCAAACTCCAAAGGAAAAGTGAACACTATGTTTCGACAACTCAGAAAATTACAATCAGATATTTTCTGTCGATGCAATAAATAAAGCACACGATACCGCTGTTGGTCCTGATGAAATACACTTATCAAGTATTGAAACATTTGCCCACATATTCACTAATTGCACTTTTATATGTTTTTAATAAAATATGGAAATCTGGAATATTACCCGATTCCTGGAAAGAAGCCACTGTAATCCCAATACCCAAACCAGGAAAAGATAACACTAATCCAAACAATTGTCGCCCTATCGCATTAACGAGCTGTGTTTGTAAAACTATGGAACGCATGATTAACTCCAGACTAGTTTGGTATCTGGAGTCCAACAATTTATGTTCCGAATTCCAACGTGGATTTCGGAATGAACGAAGTACCAATGACCATTTAATACGATTGGAAACGTTTATCCGTGATGCTTTTATCAAGAAACAACACGTAGTTTCTATATTTATCGATCTTGAAAAAGCTTACGATACAACATGGTATTATGAAAGACTTACGCGAGTTAGGCCTTAAAGGACACATGCCAAAATTGATATCTGACTTTCTCGTGGATAGACAATTTAAAGTTAGAGTGGGTTCTACCCTCTCTAGCAATCATGAACAAGCAATGGGTGTTCCGCGAGGCAGTATTTTATCTGTTACACTTTATAATATTAAAATACATAACATTGTGAAATGCCTTGGCAAAGATACTGAGTGTTCTGTATATGTAGATGGTTTTGTTATATGTTATCGTTCAAAGTCTATGGCTACTATTGAAAGCCATCTTCAACTTTGTTTAAATAAATTCCAGACATGGGCTTTAAATAATGGTTTTCGATTTTCGAAGGTCATAACCAATTGTATTCACTTTTGTCAGTCAAGAAAATTACACAATGACCCTGTATTAACTCTTGATGGAGTCCCCATTCCTGTTGTTCCCGAGACTAAATTTCTTGGAGTAATTTTTGATAAAAAACGTTTGTTTATTCCTCACTTGAAAGCAAGATGCCTCAATGCAATGAACCTTATCAAAGTAGTAGCTCATACGGACTGAGGAGCTGATCAAAAGGTCCGCATTGGACTGTATATAGTGCTAGTTTGTTCCAAACTCGAGTATGGATCAATTGTGTATTGTATGGATCAGCCAGACCGTCATATATCAAAACACATGACCCAATACATCACCAATAGCTAGTTTATATGTCGAAGCAAATGAACCATCCCTTTACCTCAGACGTGAAAACTTATCTCTACAATATGGTTTTAAGCTTAAATCAACCCCAAGAAATCCAGCGTACACAGTCATGTTTGATCTAGGCAATAAAACTTCCTATGAGGCGATGTGTCCTCTTGCGCTACGCATCGAGGACGCTATTCATAATGTAGATTTTAACATCGACAGTGTTCATGAAATTCTATATCAGATATAGCTCCTTTTGACCTGTTTAAACCTAATGCTATTTTATAACTTCATAATAACCTGAAATCATATACTAACCCGCTAATGTTTAGATCAAAATTAAATGAAATCAGAACCATGTTTTCAGATTATACACCAATATACACAGATGGATCTAAAGCCGACAACACAGTTGGCTGTGCTGTCAGTAAATTACATAATTCTAAATTACGGCTTCCTGATCATGCGTCTATATTTTCAACAGAAATAGAGGCTATTGATTTAGCTTTAAATTTTGCTGATGCATCACGTTATAGAAAATGTATGATCCTTTCTGATTCTTTATCTGTACTGCAATCAGTAGACAACATGAACGTCAAAAAAAACCTTATTCACAAATTACTTATTAAGCACACATATATTACATCGACTAAGCATGTTGTATATTGCTGGATACCAAGTCATATTGGTATTCGTGGCAATGTGGTCAAAGTGCAAAAGATGCACTTAAACTAGACTGTGTAAATTTTAAAATACATGTACCATACACTGATGCTAGGCAATCGATTATTTCTTACATTACTTCAAAATGGCAAACCACTTGGAATAACATACAATTCAATAATCTACAATTAATGAAGCCAAACATTGGTAAATCATATTTTGTTTATCACCCAACCGTAGAGAGGAAACAGTAATGTCACGACTGAGACTTGAACACACCCGTTTCACACACTCATACCATACCGTTCCTTTATAACTGTTGAACACATCTTAATTCGCTGTGTATATTTAGCGCTCATTAGCCAAAGATATTATACAGTTATGACAATGAAGGAGCTTTTTGACACTGTTGGTTTTAAATACATCATTGCATTTTTAAAGGAATCACATCTTTTCCATCAATTGTAAAGTTTTACTGGTATATATACAGTTTTATGACTGACTTTTTTTATCATTTTTAAAGCTTGATAAATTTTGTTGCAATTGACCTTTCATCATTACAATTTTACTACACACAGTATGTTATCTAGATATATTTTTAACTATCTTGTATACAATATATTTAACCCGGCGCGATATAGCCGAAACTGCGCTGATGCGCCGTTAAACCAAATACACACACACACTCACTTACTAATTAAAATTGTGAATTACGTACATTTACGCGTAGGATTTAAAATAGTACTATTGCCTTTAGACAGTAGTCCAATATTAATAACAATGGAGTGCAAGTACAAAGTTATGATGTCACGACAATGTTTCAAAATGGATTAGTTTTCTAACTATGAGTACATGTGGGTGTTTCCAATAATGTTAACGTGGGCATTCATATAAAAAGTGAAATTCATCTTCTAAAACCTTACATAGCTTGCACTTTCATTTAGTGATATTTTCTGTAATTTATGGCATCTATCTTCCTCTAATGGCAAACGCCTGGCGGGGATGTAGACATGTAACGTATATGCTATTCTAAACATTTTAATATTAATAATATCCAACATATTTGTTGTTGTTTACATATAGCACTATGTTATACTCTTAAATCTTTTAAATTTGTAAATGCTTCATGATAAATCTGACATGCTTTCGCTTAAATACTATAACAATAAACTCAAGATGTTAGAGCTTATTTTCACGCCATACTAATACGCTGCTTTTATTGGACAGTATATTTAGATAACCACGCTGCTTTTATTGGACAGTATATTTAGATAACCACGCTGCTTTTATTGGACAGTATATTTAGATAACCAATCAAAACGCCAAATGTTTTAATTTAAACATAAAGTCGAAACTTAAGATATGTCGTGAAACGAACACTTTTTTAAAACAATAACATGTATGGGATGACTTGTTTGATATCGAGCACTTGTGCGGATGTGAATAACAAAATGGAAAATAACGAGCAACATCATTTATTTCTCATTACAGGAATCGGCTGGGCAGTAGTATTAATTGCATTTTATACAGACTTTTTCTACAATGTTGTTATTGCTTGGGCGCTACACTTTTTCTTCGCCTCCTTCACGAGAAATCTACCGTGGGATACATGCAACAATGACTGGAATACGCCATTGTGCTACGAGGGGATCATGGATCCACCGGAAGTGAATACCAGTGGCACAAACATCACAACAATGACGTCGAACATGACTGAGCAAAGAGTGTCGCCAGCTCACGAATATTTTGAGTAAGTAGTGTCGTTAGTAATATTATCCGAGAGTCCTATGTATCTTGCATTATCTTTCAAAAAATAAAATGACTAATAATCTGATTGAGGCGTCGCTCTGATTAACAAAGGGGCGACGATAAATAAACATATCCCAAAATAAGAGAACAATATGGTCGCTTAAAGACCTATTGACCGGCTCCTGTGATTTGTGTGGACTTTGCCCACAGGAGTTTAACGTTTCCGTGAGTGTGCAAAAAATAAAAAATAAGATCTGGTTTCCAGATTCCCGCTCACCCAAAATAATAATAAAATAATAGTACAAACAATTATTTGCAGGATTTAAGTTGAGAGTTTTTGCTCTTCGTTTGTACTGTAGGTGGGTGAGGTAAGGTGAAAACTCATATTTGGTTTATTTAGTGTTGAGACTGATATATAAGTAACGTTGTTTAGATGGAAATGGTTATATTCAAAACTCAAAACTCAAACTGCCCCCCCCCCGAATATGTTAAGGTAAAAGGGACACAAATCATAATCTATTCTTTGACCCTGTTAAATCAACAAGATCGACAGAGTTGTCCCTCATCAATTAACCATGCTTTGTATTAAACCTACGTATCATACTTTTATAGAGAAGCCTTTTTCTGTAAATCGATGCACTTTGTTTTTAATGAACTTCTCCTTATCAAAATGCTACAAAAATGTAACTGTTTTTCAGGCGCGGAATGTTGCAGTTACACAAAAGTGGAGGTATATTTGCCATCGGTAAGATCAACTGGCAACTGATGCTGTGCCTGCTGGGAGTGTATCTCATATGTTACTTTAGTTTGTGGAAGGGAATCCACACGTCCGGAAAGGTTAGTGAGTCACTCAATAAAAATTCAATTCAAATTTGATGTATTGTCTGATTCTTACAAAACAAGTGGTGTATGTCAAATGTTACTAGAGTTTGTGGAATTAAATCAACACTTGCAAATGGTTAACTGACAGTGGAACTTCCAAATGGTTAACTGACAGTGGAACTTCCAAATGGTTAACTGACAGTGGAACTTCCAAATGGTTAGCTGACAGTGGAACTACTAAATGGTTAACTGACAGTGGAACTTCCAAATGGTTAGCTGATAGTGGAACTACTAAATGGTTAACTGACAGTGGAACTTCTAAATGGTTAACTGACAGTGGAACTTGCAAATGGTTAACTGATAGTGGAACTTCCAAATGGTTAACTGACAGTGGAACTTCCAAATGGTTAATTGACAGTGGAACTTCCAAATGGTTAACTGACAGTGGAACTTCCAAATGGTTAACTGACAGTGGAACTTCCAAATGGTTAACTGACAGTGGAACTTGCAAATGGTTAACTGACAGTGGAACTACTAAATGGTTAGCTGACAGTGGAACTACTAAATGGTTAACTGACAGTGGAACTTGCAAATGGTTAACTGACAGTGGAACTTCCAAATGGTTAACTGATAGTGGACCTTCTAAATGGTTAACTGACAGTGGAACTTCCAAATGGTTAACTGACAGTGGAACTTCCAAATGGTTAACTGACAGTGGAACTACTAAATGGTTAACTGACAGTGGAACTTGCAAATGGTTAACTGACAGTGGAACTTGCAAATGGTTAATTGACAGTGGAACTTCCAAATGGTTAACTGACAGTGGAACTTCCAAATGGTTAACTGACAGTGGAACTTCCAAATGGTTAACTGACAGTGGAACTACTAAATGGTTAACTGACAGTGGAACTTGCAAATGGTTAACTGACAGTGGAACTTCCAAATGGTTAACTGACAGTGGAACTTCCAAATGGTTAACTGATAGTGGAACTTCCAAATGGTTAACTGAGAGTGGAACTTCCAAATGGTTAACTGACAGTGGAACTTCTAAATGGTTAACTGACAGTGGAACTTGCAAATGGTTAACTGACAGTGGAACTGGCAAATGGTTAACTGGCAGTGGAACTTGCAAATGGTTAGCTGACAGTGGAACTTCCAAATGGTTAACTGACAGTGGAACTTCCAAATGGTTAACTGACAGTGGAACTTCCAAATGGTTAGCTGACAGTGGAACTTCCAAATGGTTAGCTGACAGTGGAACTTCCAAATGGTTAACTGACAGTGGAACTTCCAAATGGTTAACTGACAGTGGAACTTCCAAATGATTAACTGACAGTGGAACTTCCAAATGATTAACTGACACACATCGGTTAGATCAGACTAGTGTATCTCAAATGTTTCTTTAGTTTGTGGAGTGGAATCCAAAAGGCGATCAGTTTGCTCACAATAGTGCATCTCATATGCTACTTGAGTTTATAGAACGGAATCCACACTTCCGGAAGACTTTGTGACATACATCCGGTTAGCTCATACTAGCGCATGTCATATGCTACTTGAGTTAATAGAACGGAATCCACACTTCCGGAAGACTTTGTGACATACATCCGGTTAGCTCATACTAGCGCATGTCATATGCTACTTGAGTTAATAGAACGGAATCCACACTTCCGGAAGACTTTGTGACATACATCCGGTTAGCTCATACTAGCGCATGTCATATGCTACTTGAGTTTATAGAACGGAATCCACACTTCCGGAAGACTTTGTGACATACATCAGGTTAGCTCATACTAGCGCATGTCATATGCTACTTGAGTTTATAGAACGGAATCCACACTTCCGGAAGACTTTGTGACATACATCCGGTTAGCTCATACTAGCGCATCTCATATGCTACTTGAGTTAATAGAACGGAATCCACACTTCCGGAAGACTTTGTGACATACATCCGGTTAGCTCATACTAGCGCATGTCATATGCTACTTGAGTTTATAGAACGGAATCCACACTTCCGGAAGACTTTGTGACATACATCCGGTTAGCTCATACTAGCGCATCTCATATGCTACTTGAGTTAATAGAACGGAATCCACACTTCCGGAAGACTTTGTGACATACATCCGGTTAGCTCATACTAGCGCATGTCATATGCTACTTGAGTTTATAGAACGGAATCCACACTTCCGGAATACTTTGTGACATACATCCGGTTAGCTCATACTAGCGCATGTCTTATGCTTATGCAATGCAATCCACGCTTCCGTAACAGTTAGTGACATACATCCGGTTAGCTCATATGCTATGTCTGTTTATGGAATGGAATCCACACTTCCGGAAAGGTTAGTGACATACATCCGGTTAGCTCATATGCTATGTATGTTTATGGAATGGAATCCACACTTCCGTAACGGTTAGTGACATACATCCGGTTAGCTGTGATTTACTAATGTTAAGCTAGAATACATGAACACGATAGTCGTGTATAGATAGGCGAAAGTGCAGGTTGGGCGTGTCCTGTTTATGTGTCAACACTCGGTATAATAAAACGTGAAGCATGATAGGAACAGTTTAGAATCGGCGACAGGAAGCCGATTGACGTGGTCTGGAACTGGAGAGTCTGCTGTATCTTGCAATTTCCAATATCCACAAAATAATAAAATGACTATTGTATAATACTATAATTTCACAAACACTTGAATTCACGATTTTGAACATGTTCAATTAATTCGCGGAGTTTGAATGTGCGCATCCGTGAAGGTGACTTGTTTATGTAGATCGTCTATAAATGTATTAACTTTCTAAATGCTGATAATAGATATAACTCCATTAACTCTACATTCGGACACATTATTCACGATATTCATAAATTCGCAAGTCGATCGCGAAAATTAGCGAAATATAAAATCTGGCGAATGAATGTTCGCCCCGATTATGCAGACGATAAATAAATGTATCAACAAAAACTAAAGAGGAAAATAATGGACTGTTTTATTGTAAAGAATTACACAAATTTCACCATGACTACTAAGTACTAGTGTCATAACGCTATAGTGTTATAAAACGTCACTACTTAATTCGGGATGACAGATGGATCTGTAGCCCAGTGGTATCACGCTGGACTGGCAATCCAGGGATCGCAGGTTCGATCCCCCGTCTGACCCTAATAAAATTAACAGTCTTTCAGATGGGACGTTAAACCGATGTCTCGTGTCGGTGCTTTACACCTTGCACAAAGTACCAGAGGAGACTCTGGAATGGGTCTCTGTCTGTATCACTGCACTATCCTCCAAACATCTAAAATGACTAATCTCTTCAGGAGGCGTCGCTCATATATGGGCAACCGGTAGCGACGATAAATAAACATAAAACACACAAATTAATTCGGGATGGTACTGAGATTTGAAGATGAAGGCAAGTTGTTTAGTTGGAACAGTCAATCTGGATAACTGTGGAGTTAGGGAGGTACTACGTTTAGGGTACTATGTTTAGAGTACTATGTTTAGGGTACTATGTTTAGAAGGTATACAATGTGTACAGCTGCCACTATAAATATTTCGTGCAAATTGGGGTTTTGCACACTAGTAGCACGCCATCCAATATTATTTGATATGCTATGTTTGATTGAGTTTCTCACAAAACATTACCGTCTGTTTCACACGATCTCATCTGCTAGATCCACTTTCCCGCTTTATTATCATCGCAGACTCGTATAGAACACCAGGAATGCATTAGGCAACACAAAATCTCGTCCGATACTGGCGTGTTTAAAATTGCTTTTGGGTTACAATCTTGAAACCACACACCATCAAATGCAAATGAGGCCAATAATACTCTATGGGTTTAGTGCGAACGCGCGTAATTCATCAGTTGATAGTGTGACGTCATAACGCTTTCAACTCCATTCTGGTCATAAAAGAGACATGTTGTATTTAGATCTCGGAAATACAAATATTTAGTTTCGTCTTGGTCGCTATTAACCATTAGTCCATCGGATAGAAATGGTGACAGCTCGTTTGTTTAAATCGCAGACCATTTTGTCTTCCTATTGAAACGTATTATAATATAATACTGGATTTAGTAAAGTATCCGTATGTTGATCTGGCTGATTCACTGCAAAAGCATTGTATGTGCCATTTAAAAACGTGACGTCGTAGTCTCACAACCCGGAACTAACGTTGGAACACAGCCGACCATGTCCGGACATGCGCAGTTTGATGACAATTCTGATATGAATAGTGATATATATCGCATATGTATAGTGATATATATCGCATATGTATAGTGATATATATCGCATATGTATAGTGATATATATCGCATATCTATAGTGATATATATCGCATATGTATAGTGATATATATCGCATATGTATAGTGATATATATCGCATATCTATAGTGATATATATCGCATATGTATAGTAATATATATCGCATATGTATAGTGATATATATCGCATATGTATAGTGATATATATCGCATATGTATAGTAATATATATCGCATATCTATAGTGATATATATCGCATATCTATTATTTCATGTAAGCTTTGAATTGACCGTTTCATTGTCGGGATTCAAAGTCGCAACCCTTGGTCGATGAATGGCTTAGCTATCAAAAAGCAGTCTTAATGTTTACAACATCACAGTGGCATAGAATGTGTGTGTCTATCTCCAAGAGTCATTCAGATTTACTTCAGATGTTCGAACTCAAAACCTGCGAGCATCCACAAACCACAAAACGAACCTTTTAGAAAATGCTTCTTATACTAGTATTCGTCGTTTGTTGAAGGCCTCATTTGCGTGTCTAAATGAGCTGTCTCCTTAATAAAGTCATTATTATTATTATTATTATTATCATCATCATCATTATTAGTATAGGTCACGGACCACTGTGTGCTGTCATTTATTTAGTTGCCAAGCTAAACAATTGGAATTAGCATACATATTGATGTGACAATCAACGTTTGTAGTTGATACGGGCATGTTCCTTCATAGATTACACAGTTATTATGCCGTCCATTCACTGTGCAAATACTAGCTATGAAAGCAGCCAGCACATTTGGGAAAACAAAATAATTATATTCGCATTATGATGGTTCGATTACACATGAAATATTATATTTGTAAACGCTGCCTCTTGGCACTGTTAGCAAGGTTCCTGCCAGAGTCAATAAACGCTGCCTCGTGGCACTGTTAGCAAGGTTCCTGCCAGAGTCAATAAACGCTGCCTCGTGGCACTGTTAGCAAGGTTCCTGCCAGAGTCAATAAACGCTGCCTCGTGGCACTGTTAGCAAGGTTCCTGCCAGAGTCAATAAACGCTGCCTCGTGGCACTGTTAGCAAGGTTCCTGCCAGAGTCAATAAACGCTGCCTCGTGGCACTGTTAGCAAGGTTCCTGCCAGAGTCAATAAACGCTGCCTCGTGGCACTGTTAGCAAGGTTCCTGCCAGAGTCAATAAACGCTGCCTCGTGGCACTGTTAGCAAGGTTCCTGCCAGAGTCAATAAACGCTGCCTCGTGGCACTGTTAGCAAGGTTCCTGCCAGAGTCAATAAACGCTGCCTCGTGGCACTGTTAGCAAGGTTCCTGCCAGAGTCAATAAACGCTGCCTCGTGGCACTGTTAGCAAGGTTCCTGCCAGAGTCAATAAACGCTGCCTCGTGGCACTGTTAGCAAGGTTTCTGCCAGAGTCAATAAACGCTGCCTCGTGGCACGGTTAGCAAGTTTACTGCAGAGTCAATACACGCTGCCTCGTGGCACTGTTAGCAAGGTTCCTGCCAGAGTCAATAAACACTGCCTCTTGGTACTGTTAGCAAGGTTCCTGCCAGAGTCAATAAACGCTGCCTCTTGGCACTGTTAGCAAGGTTCCTGCCAGAGTCAATAAACGCTGCCTCGTGGCACTGTTAGCAAGGTTCCTGCCAGAGTCAATAAACGCTGCCTCGTGGCACTGTTAGCAAGGTTCCTGCCAGAGTCAATAAACGCTGCCTCGTGGCACTGTTAGCAAGGTTCCTGCCAGAGTCAATAAACGCTGCCTCTTGGCACTGTTAGCAAGGTTCCTGCCAGAGTCAATAAACACTGATCCAATTTAACATTTCTAATATATCGGTAAGCATGTTATGGAGAACTGACATGGATTATCCAGTAAATAATATTACTGCCCTTGAGTACTCCCTAATAGAAACGTAGATAGGTTCTATTATGTGTTTTCCTCCGTTTTTATCGTTGTTTCTTGTGCACAACATGCTAGCAATGTTATTTGTTTCTTGTCAGTATCAAATTACTATATCTAGACAGATATCCTACAGTATATGTAATGGGTACTTATTTGTATAACATTTTTTTCAGTTAATTAACACGATTTTAATAAAATCACATTTATCATACCGCAACATCTTGTTAGGGAGCAACAGAACACACACAGGATTCCAACTTATAGGACATATTTACATTTTGGGATAAATCAAACTTTATCTGCCAAGGGGGGTAATTTCCTGCTGTTCATCATCCGTCATCTCTAAGCCCCTAAGTGTTCTTGTGGTGGCTTACTGAGCAAGGTACAACTAAACAAGTTTATGGCGATGAAGTATGCCTGAGCATGAATACAAATAAGTGTTAATATCGCGGTGACGCAAGTGTTCATATCGCGGTAACGCAAGTGTTCATATCGCGGTGACGCAAGTGTTCATATCGCGGTGACCAAGTGTTCATATCGCGGTGACGCAAGTGTTCATATCACGGTGACGCAAGTGTTCATATCGCGGTGACGCAAGTGTTCATATCACGGTGACGCAAGTGTTCATATCGCGGTGACGCAGGTGTTCATATCGCGGTGACGCAAGTGTTCATATCACGGTGACGCACGTGTTCATATCGCGGTGACGCAAGTGTTCATATCGCGATGACGCAAGTGTTCATATCGCGGTGACGCAAGTGTTCATATCGCGGTGACGCAAGTGATCATATCGCGGTGACGCAAGTGTTCATATCGCGGTGACGTTTTGCTAAACAGGAAAACAACTACACATAATGCAGTGACGTATTGGTTTTACTGAGCAAGAAAACAACTACACATAATGCAGTGACGTATTGGTTTTACTGAGCAAGAAAACAACTAAGCTTTCTTATGGTGGAGAAGTATGGGGTTTTACTGAGCAAGAATACAATTATACTTACTCATGACGGTGAAGTATGTGTTTTACTGAGCAAGATAATAACTAAGCTTTCTTATGGTGGAGAAGTATGGGGTTTTACTGAGCAAGAATACAATTACACTTACTCATGACGGTGAAGTATGTGTTTTACTGAGCAAGAAAACAACTAAGCTTTCTTATGAAAGTGAAGTATGGCTTTTTCAGAGCAAGAAAACAATACTTGATGTGTTTCTCTTTAAAGGTTGTATGGTTTACGGCCCTGTTTCCCTATGCAGTTCTCTTCATTTTGATGATCCGTGGTGCCACACTGCCAGGGGCTGCAAGCGGTATTAGATTCTATCTGAAACCAAACCTTACCAGGCTCGCAACTTCAGAGGTATAACAATGTATTGTCACCATTTCTCTTAGCCTCGGAAGTATGTGAACACTCTGATATATTATAGATAGCACACTGCCCGTGTGATGTTAAATATAGATAGCACACTGCCCGTGTGATGTTAAATATAGATAGCACACTGCCCGTGTGATGTTAAATATAGATAGCACACTGCCCGTGTGATGTTAAATAGAGATAGCACACTGCCCGT
>CM026403.1:72303250-72322772 GCA_014843695.1 Archivesica marissinica | reverse complement strand
AATATAAACATGGTAAATATATAAGCAAACTGATACAACTGCAATGCTTGTTTATATACAATACAATAACAAATATAAACATGGTAAATATATAAGCAAAATGATACAACTGCAATGCTTGTTTATATACAATACAATAACAAATATAAACATGGTAAATATATAAGCAATATGATACAACTGCAATGCTTGTTTATATACAATACAATAACAAATATAAACATGGTAAATATATAAGCAATATGATACAACTGCAATGCTTGTTTATATACAATACAATAACAAATATAAACATGGTAAATATATAAGCAATATGATACAACTGCAATGCTTGTTTATATACAATACAATACAAATATAAACATGGTAAATATATAAGCAATATGATACAACTGCAATGCTTGTTTATATACAATACAATACAAATATAAACATGGTAAATATATAAGCAAACTGATACAACTGCAATGCTTGTTTATATACAATACAATAACAAATATAAACATGGTAAATATATAAGCAAACTGATACAACTGCAATGCTTGTTTATATACAATACAATACAAATATAAACATGGTAAATATATAAGCAAAATGATACAACTGCAATGCTTGTTTATATACAATACAAATATAAACATGGTAAATATATAAGCAAACTGATACAACTGCAATGCTTGTTTATATACAATACAATTACAAATATAAACATGGTAAATATATAAGCAAACTGATACAACTGCAATGCTTGTTTATATACAATACAATTACAAATATAAACATGGTAAATATATAAGCAAACTGATACAACTGCAATGCTTGTTTATATACAATACAATTACAAATATAAACATGGTAAATATATAAGCAAACTGATACAACTGCAATGCTTGTTTATATACAATACAATTACAAATATAACATGGTAAATATATAAGCAAACTGATACAACTGCAATGCTTGTTTATATACAATACAATTACAAATATAAACATGGTAAATATATAAGCAAACTGATACAACTGCAATGCTTGTTTATATACAATACAATTACAAATATAAACATGGTAAATATATAAGCAAACTGATACAACTGCAATGCTTGTTTATATACAATACAATTACAAATATAAACATGGTAAATATATAAGCAAACTGATACAACTGCAATGCTTGTTTATATACAATACAATACAAATATAAACATGGTAAATATATAAGCAAAATGATACAACTGCAATGCTTGTTTATATACAATACAATACAAATATAAACATGGTAAATATATAAGCAAAATGATACAACTGCAATGCTTGTTTATATACAATACAATAACAAATATAAACATGGTAAATATATAAGCAAAATGATACAACTGCAATGCTTGTTTATATACAATACAATAACAAATATAAACATGGTAAATATATAAGCAAAATGATACACTGCAATGCTTGTTTATATACAATACAATAACAAATATAAACATGGTAAATATATAAGCAAAATGATACAACTGCAATGCTTGTTTATATACAATACAATTACAAATATAAACATGATAAATATATAAGCAATATGATACAACTGCAATGCTTGTTTATATACAATACAATAACAAATATAAACATGGTAAATATATAAGCAAAATGATACAACTGCAATGCTTGTTTATATACAATACAATAACAAATATAAACATGATAAATATATAAGCAAAATGATACAACTGCAATGCTTGTTTATATACAATACAATAACAAATATAAACATGATAAATATATAAGCAATATGATACAACTGCAATGCTTGTTTATATACAATACAATAACAAATATAAACATGGTAAATATATAAGCAATATGATACAACTGCAATGCTTGTTTATATACAATACAATAACAAATATAAACATGGTAAATATATAAGCAAACTGATACAACTGCAATGCTTGTTTATATACAATACAATAACAAATATAAACATGGTAAATATATAAGCAAAATGATACAACTGCAATGCTTGTTTATATACAATACAATAACAAATATAAACATGGTAAATATATAAGCAAAATGATACAACTGCAATGCTTGTTTATATACAATACAATTACAAATATAAACATGATAAATATATAAGCAATATGATACAACTGCAATGCTTGTTTATATACAATACAATAACAAATATAAACATGGTAAATATATAAGCAAAATGATACAACTGCAATGCTTGTTTATATACAATACAATAACAAATATAAACATGATAAATATATAAGCAAAATGATACAACTGCAATGCTTGTTTATATACAATACAATAACAAATATAAACATGATAAATATATAAGCAATATGATACAACTGCAATGCTTGTTTATATACAATACAATAACAAATATAAACATGGTAAATATATAAGCAATATGATACAACTGCAATGCTTGTTTATATACAATACAATAACAAATATAAACATGGTAAATATATAAGCAAACTGATACAACTGCAATGCTTGTTTATATACAATACAATACAAATATAAACATGGTAAATATATAAGCAAAATGATACAACTGCAATGCTTGTTTATATACAATACAATTACAAATATAAACATGGTAAATATATAAGCAATATGATACAACTGCAATGCTTGTTTATATACAATACAATAACAAATATAAACATGGAAATATATAAGCAATATGATACAACTGCAATGCTTGTTTATATACAATACAATTACAAATATAAACATGGTAAATATATAAGCAAATGATACAACTGCAATGCTTGTTATATACAATACAATTACAAATATAAACATGGTAAATATAAGCATATACAAAATGATACAACTGCAATGCTTGTTTATATACAATACAATAACAAATATAAACATGGTAAATATATAAGCAAATGATACAACTGCAATGCTTGTTTATATACAATACAATTACAAATATAAACATGGTAAATATATAAGCAATATGATACAACTGCAATGCTTGTTTATATACAATACAATTACAAATATAAACATGATAAATATATAAGCAAAATGATACAACTGCAATGCTTGTTTATATACAATACAATTACAAATATAAACATGGTAAATATATAAGCAAAATGATACAACTGCAATGCTTGTTTATATACAATACAATTACAAATATAAACATGGTAAATATATAAGCAAAATGATACAACTGCAATGCTTGTTTATATACAATACAATTACAAATATAAACATGGTAAATATATAAGCAAAATGATACAACTGCAATGCTTGTTTATATACAATACAATTACAAATATAAACATGATAAATATATAAGCAAAATGATACAACTGCAATGCTTGTTTATATACAATACAATTACAAATATAAACATGATAAATATATAAGCAAACTGATACAACTGCAATGCTTGTTTATATACAATACAATTACAAATATAAACATGATAAATATATAAGCAAAATGATACAACTGCAATGCTTGTTTATATACAATACAATTACAAATATAAACATGATAAATATATAAGCAAAATGATACAACTGCAATGCTTGTTTATATACAATACAATTACAAATATAAACATGATAAATATATAAGCAAACTGATACAACTGCAATGCTTGTTTATATACAATACAATTACAAATATAAACATGATAAATATATAAGCAAAATGATACAACTGCAATGCTTGTTTATATACAATACAATTACAAATATAAACATGATAAATATATAAGCAATATGATACAACTGCAATGCTTGTTTATATACAATACAATTACAAATATAAACATGATAAATATATAAGCAAACTGATACAACTGCAATGCTTGTTTATATACAATACAATTACAAATATAAACATGATAAATATATAAGCAATATGATACAACTGCAATGCTTGTTTATATACAATACAATTACAAATATAAACATGATAAATATATAAGCAATATGATACAACTGCAATGCTTGTTTATATACAATACAATTACAAATATAAACATGATAAATATATAAGCAAAATGATACAACTGCAATGCTTGTTTATATACAATACAATTACAAATATAAACATGATAAATATATAAGCAAAATGATACAACTGCAATGCTTGTTTATATACAATACAATTACAAATATAAACATGATAAATATATAAGCAATATGATACAACTGCAATGCTTGTTTATATACAATACAATTACAAATATAAACATGATAAATATATAAGCAAAATGATACAACTGCAATGCTTGTTTATATACAATACAATTACAAATATAAACATGATAAATATATAAGCAATATGATACAACTGCAATGCTTGTTTATATACAATACAATAACAAATATAAACATGATAAATATATAAGCAATATGATACAACTGCAATGCTTGTTTATATACAATACAATTACAAATATAAACATGATAAATATATAAGCAAAATGATACAACTGCAATGCTTGTTTATATACAATACAATTACAAATATAAACATGATAAATATATAAGCAAAATGATACAACTGCAATGCTTGTTTATATACAATACAATTACAAATATAAACATGATAAATATATAAGCAAAATGATACAACTGCAATGCTTGTTTATATACAATACAATTACAAATATAAACATGATAAATATATAAGCAAAATGATACAACTGCAATGCTTGTTTATATACAATACAATAACAAATATAAACATGATAAATATATAAGCAAACTGATACAACTGCAATGCTTGTTTATATACAATACAATAACAAATATAAACATGATACTGAATACTGTAAGAATAAAATCTAGAAGCAAATGGGTTGGGTAACAAGTGTTACCAACATTAACGAGTGCCCTCCCCAATAAACCAGATTGATGTTAACAAGATGACGTAGCGATGTGTACTGTACTAACTATATTCTTTTAACGTGACGGTAGCGATGTGTACTGTACTAACTATATTCTTTTAACGTGACGGTAGCGATGTGTACTGTACTAACTATATTCTTTTAACGTGACGGTAGCGATGTGTACTGTACTAACTATATTCTTTTAACGTGACGGTAGCGATGTGTACTGTACTAACTATATTCTTTTAACGTGACGGTAGCGATGTGTACTGTAATAACTATATTATTTTAACGTGACGGTACGATGTGTACTGTAATAACTAATTTTTTAACGTGACGGTACCGATGTGTACTGTAATAACTACATTATTTTAACGTGACGGTACCGATGTGTACTGTAATAACTACATTATTTTAACGTGACGGTACCGATGTGTACTGTAATAACTACATTATTTTAACGTGACGGTACCGATGTGTACTGTAATAACTACATTATTTTAACGTGACGGTACCGATGTGTACTGTAATAACTACATTATTTTAACGTGACGGTACCGATGTGTACTGTAATAACTACATTATTTTAACGTGACGGTACCGATGTGTACTGTAATAACTACATTATTTTAACGTGACGGTACCGATGTGTACTGTAATAACTACATTATTTTAACGTGACGGTACCGATGTGTACTGTAATAACTACATTATTTTAACGTGACGGTACCGATGTGTACTGTAATAACTACATTATTTTAACGTGACGGTACCGATGTGTACTGTAATAACTACATTATTTTAACGTGACGGTACCGATGTGTACTGTAATAACTATATTATTTTAACATGAAGATAATAAATAACCAGTATTAGAAAGGACAAAAAAGAGAAGAATTGATAGCGCGTGCACTCATCTATGCAACAGCAGCAGCAGCAACAACAACAACAACAACTACTACAACAACAACAACAACAACAACAACTCTACCATTCTGCAATCCGCAATTTAATCAGTGTGTTTAAGGAAACATTTAAACAACCAGTTGTTCTTATTTATTTTATGAAAGATATAAGAACATTATCAGTTTAAGGCAAGACTTAGAAACCGTTGTACATCATAGCAATCTTAACGGTGACCACTGAAAGACCGTAAGGGAAGAATATGAGTAATTAACGTTGCTGTTTGGCAATTTTTAGCGGAATACTAAATGTGCCTATATTTGTTTCTAAATCGACACAGAATTTTAACTCTATGGCAAGTCACAGTTTCTTTTTGGCATGAGTATATGTTTATTTTCCACCTATGACATATGCATTTAGGCTACAACGTTCAGCTGTGTTATATAATAATAATACAATGCAATATAGTTACAAATAAGAACACCAGGGGACATAACTCTACAAGAACACCAGGGGGCATAACTCTACAAGAACACCAGGGAACATAACTCTACAAGAACACCAGGGAACATAACTCTACAAGAACACCAGGGAACATAACTCTACAATAACATCAGGGACCATAACTCTACAAGAACACCAGGGAACATAACTCTACAAGAACACCAGGGAACATAACTCTACAATAACACCAGGGAACATAACTCTACAAAACACCAGGGGGCATAACTCTACAAGAACACAAGGGAACATAACTCTACAATAACACCAGGGAACATAACTCTACAAGAACACCAGGGAGCATAACTCTACAAGAACACCAGTGGGTATAACTCTACAAGAACTCCCAGTGAACATAACTCTACAATAACACCAGGGAACATAACTCTACAATAACACCAGGGGGCACAACTCTACAAGAACACCAGGGGGCATAACTCTACAAGAACACCAGGGGCATAACTATACAAGACACTAGGGAGCATAACTCTACAAGATGACCAGAGAGCATAACTCTACAAGATGACCAGGGTGCATAACTCTACAAGAACACCAGGGGGCATAACTCTACAAGAACACCAGGGGATAACTCCACAAGAACTCCAGGGGGCATAACTCTACAAGAACACCAGGGAGCATAACTCTACAAGAACACCAGGTGGCATAACTCTACAAGAACACCAGGGAACATAACTCTACAATAACACCAGGGAGCATAACTCTACAAGAACACCAGGGAACATAACTCTACAAGAACACCAGGGAACATAACTCTACAAGAACACCAGGGGGCATAACTCTACAAGAACATCAGGGGGCATAACTCTACAAGAACACCAGGGAACATAACTCTACAAGAACACCAGGGGGCATAACTCTACAAGAACACCAGGGGACATAACTCTACAAGAACACCAGGGAACATAACTCTACAAGAACACCAGGGGGCATAACTCTACAAGAACACCAGGGGGCATAACTCTACAAGAACAACAGGGGGCATAACTCTACAAGATGACCAGGGGGCATAACTCTACAAGAACACCAGGGAGCATAACTCTACAAGAACACCAGGGGGCATAACTCTACCAGAACACCAGGGGACATAACTCTACAAGAACACCAGGGGCATAACTCTACAAGAACACCAGGAGCATAACTCTACCAGAACACCAGGGGGCATAACTCTACAAGAACACCAGGGGGCATAACTCTACAAGAACACCAGGGAACATAACTCTACAAGAACACCAGGGAACATAACTCTACAATAACATCAGGGACCATAACTCTACAAGAACACCAGGGAACATAACTCTACAAGAACACCAGGGAACATAACTCTACAATAACACCAGGGAACATAACTCTACAAGAACACCAGGGGGCATAACTCTACAAGAACACAAGGGAACATAACTCTACAAGAACACCAGGGGGCATAACTCTACAAGAACACCAGGGAGCATAACTCTACAAGAACACCAGTGGGTATAACTCTACAAGAACTCCCAGGGAACATAACTCTACAATAACACCAGGGAACATAACTCTACAATAACACCAGGGGGCATAACTATACAAGAACACCAGGGGGCATAACTCTACAAGAACACCAGGGGCATAACTCTACAAGAACACCAGGGAGCATAACTCTACAAGATGACCAGGGAGCATAACTCTACAAGATGACCAGGGTGCATAACTCTACAAGAACACCAGGGGGCATAACTCCACAAGAACTCCAGGGGGCATAACTCTACAAGAACACCAGGGAGCATAACTCTACAAGAACACCAGGGGGCATAACTCTACAAGAACACCAGGGAACATAACTCTACAATAACACCAGGGAGCATAACTCTACAAGAACACCAGGGAACATAACTCTACAAGAACACCAGGGAACATAACTCTACAAGAACACCAGGGGGCATAACTCTACAAGAACATCAGGGGGCATAACTCTACAAGAACACCAGGGAACATAACTCTACCAGAACACCAGGGGGCATAACTCTACCAGAACACCAGGGGGCATAACTCTACCAGAACACCAGGGGGCATAACTCTACCAGAACACAAGGGGGCATAACTCTACAAGAACACCAGGGAACATAACTCTACCAGAACACATGGGGGCATAACTCTACAAGAACACCAGGGGGCATAACTCTACAAGATGACCAGGGAGCATAACTCTACAAGAACACCAGGGGGCATAACTCTACAAGATGACCAGGGAGCATAACTCTACAAGAAGTTATCCGACCTGAATAGCTCGACAATTCATTTGTTTGTGTTGTGTGTTTAGCTTCGCACAAAATCTTAGGTCACATGGCGACTCCCCAGCTGTTGTTGGTGGAGGCAGACACCGGGTGCCTCTCTGAGCAGTATTTCAGCTGGATAACTTACTTGAAATTATTTGACACACCCAGTGGCATTCGAACCTACAGCGGTGTAGGGCAAGTGCTTTGAAGTCAGCGACCGTAACCACTCAGCCACGGAGGCCCCCGTATTAGACACGAACATTAAGGAGCTTATGTTAATGATTGTACAGGGTAAATATGGTTTCAACAAATTACCTCCTCAGAATATCATGACGAAAAGGTAAATGTGGTATTGTACCTTTAACCATGCACGTTTCTCAATTGTTCGTTTTTGTTTGTTTATGGTCGCATCGGCTAGTATTGGTGGTGGGGGACTATGCTTGATAGCTTCCTTACTTGAAAGAATTCGACGTCCCGAGTGGGATTCGAACTTACAACAGTGGGGGGGGGTTACAGTCCATTTGGTGTGTGTGGAGGTGTATGTTTAATCTCAATTTAGTTCGCAGATAACATCGGGAGGGGTTGAGGCCACAATGATCAGATGGGCATGCACTTGTCAGGTTGATATATTGAACACGAGAATATGCACTTGTCAGTTTGATATATCGAACACGAGAATATGCACTTGTCAGTTTGATATATCGAACACGAGAATATGCACTTGTCAGGTTGATATATCGAACACGAGAATATGCACTTGTCAGTTTGATATATCGAACACGAGAATATGCACTTGTCAGCTGGAGATATCGAACACGAGAATATGCACTTGTCAGCTGGAGATATCGAACACGAGAAAATGCACTTGTCAGTTTGAGATATCGAACATGAGAATATGCACTTGTCAGTTTGATATATCGAACACGAGAATATGCACTTGTCAGCTTGAGATATCGAACACGAGAATATGCACTTGTCAGGTTGATATATCGAACACGAGAATATGCACTTGTCAGTTTGATATATCGAACACGAGAATATGCACTTGTCCGGTTGATATATCGAACACGAGAATATGCACTTGTCCGGTTGATATATCGAACACGAGAATATGCACTTGTCAGCTGGAGATATCGAACACGAGAATATGCACTTGTCAGGTTGATATATCGAACACGAGAATATGCACTTGTCAGTTTGATATATCGAACACGAGAATATGCACTTGTCAGCTGGAGATATCGAACACGAGAATATGCACTTGTCAGCTGGAGATATCGAACACGAGAATATGCACTTGTCAGGTTGATATATCGAACACGAGAATATGCACTTGTCAGTTTGATATATCGAACATGATAACATGCACTTGTCAGTTTGATATATCGAACACGAGAATATGCACTTGTCAGTTGATATATCGAACACGAGAATATGCACTTGTCCGGTTGATATATCGAACACGAGAATATGCACTTGTCAGTTTGATATATCGAACACGAGAATATGCACTTGTCAGTTTGATATATCGAACACGAGAATATGCACTTGTCCGGTTGATATATCGAACACGAGAATATGCACTTGTCAGCTGGAGATATCGAACACGAGAATATGCACTTGTCAGTTTGATATATCGAACACGAGAATATGCACTTGTCAGCTGGAGATATCGAACACGAGAATATGCACTTGTCCGGTTGATATATCGAACACGAGAATATGCACTTGTCAGGTTGATATATCGAACACGAGAATATGCACTTGTCAGTTTGATATATCGAACACGAGAACATGCACTTGTCAGGTTGATATATCGAACACGAGAATATGCACTTGTCAGCTGGAGATATCGAACACGAGAATATGCACTTGTCAGTTTGATATATCGAACACGAGAACATGCACTTGTCAGGTTGATATATCGAACACGAGAATATGCACTTGTCAGTTTGATATATCGAACACGAGAACATGCACTTGTCAGGTTGATATATCGAACACGAGAATATGCACTTGTCAGCTGGAGATATCGAACACGAGAATATGCACTTGTCAGTTTGATATATCGAACACGAGAACATGCACTTGTCAGGTTGATATATCGAACACGAGAATATGCACTTGTCAGCTGGAGATATCGAACACGAGAATATGCACTTGTCAGTTTGATATATCGAACACGAGAACATGCACTTGTCAGCTGGAGATATCGAACACGAGAATATGCACTTGTCAGGTTGATATATCGAACACGAGAATATGCACTTGTCAGTTTGAGATATCGAACACGAGAATATGCACTTGTCAGTTTGATATATCGAACACGAGAACATGCACTTGTCAGCTGGAGATATCGAACACGAGAATATGCACTTGTCAGTTTGAGATATCGAAGACGTAGGCATTGTCGGTTTACAACAGCTCGTGAATGACACCTGCAGTCGACTGTTTGTGACGTAATCCAGTTGAACGAGACTTGTAGGAGGAAATCAGGGACGTAAAATGATGACGATAAGTGAGAAAGTTGTCAGTGGCCTGCGGATGTTGGAGAATTGAGCTTACTACCCAGGACATGTGGGTGGCTTAAGGTGGCACCCGCAGCTTAGGTAATACGGCGACTCTCCAACAATCATTGGCGGAAGAAGATATCGCGTGTTGTCCCTTATCACACGATTGTCCCTCCGAACAGTATTTCAGGTACGGACGGACGGACGGACACCCGGGTAGAACCACCTATCTACCACAAGCTGAATAGCTTCCTCACATGAAATAAGTCCACACATCCAGTGGGATTCGAACCTACAGCGGTGAGTTGGCGCCAAGCGTTAGAGCAAATTGTCATGTTGCCACTAAATTGTCATGACGCCACTAAATTGTCATGGCATCACTACGCAAAGCAGCGTATATTTATGTTATAAACAGCGTTACAATTGCTTCGAAACTTCTTTTAAATGGCTTTATCATTAACGTTATGTAACAATTCAAATAAAAATATGCATACCCATTAGGTTAATTTATAGTTATTATTATAATTATAAGGATTATTCTCTCGACCAATCAATCAGGTGTTAATATACGTGTGTGCATATAAGACACTATGTGATGGCTGTATGAAACTGAATACAGGCAACGTGGGATATACATCGAGTGTGCTACTTACAGTATATAATACGTTAGTCGGACAATATTCTTTCTAAAGTTTAGCCTACCTTGTCACCTTGTCTTATCATCATGCTATTTATCATTTCATGCCAGAAATCCTGCTCAACACAACATGTAACGAGAGGATCATGCACGCATAGTGCCTTCAACGTCACTCGTATCTGTTAAGTTGCTAAAGTTTGGAATAACGAAGAAGTCACGTCCAAGTCTCGGAATGTATATACATACAGTGTCAGAGAAATACGCTCGGTAGTATATTGTACTGTAGTGTTGAAACTTGAATTCAGCGCACAACCCCCTACTTAAAGCGCCATAAACGCGCTTACTTAGAGTGCACTGCACAGCAAGATATTGTGTCGGTGGGTAGAAATCGTGACAACGGTCTCATATATCCGTTTTCAATAATACATTACGCAGATTTTTAGTATTTAGTAACAGAATAACAGGAGCGTAGAAGGCTTTGTTATTGTGAGGTTCACATTATTTTCAAAGTTAAATTTACAACAATATACAACATTCATAGATTAATAGAGCTGTGGTAGCATGTTCGCTTCAGGTGCGAATTGCCTGGAGTTGGATTGTGCCCTTAGGCAATGCATTTTAATTCCACGTTGTCTCTTCTCTCTCCCTCATGGCGAAATAACTTGTTTCGCAATCGAGCTAAAATAAATGTGTATAAATTGATTCGTACAAACGGTCACAAGTTTACTGTTTGCCAACACATTTACCAAATGCAAATATCCGTGTTGATGCTGCATTGCAGGTATATAACAATACAAACAGTTATTCTATATACCGTTAATTTGGGTAAAACTACATGGAAATGATACTCTATGTAAAGCCCCAATATGTGGGGGGTCCATGGTCGGACTAGACAATGTTAGTTAATACAAATTTATATTAGCTCCATTACGAAACACTCTCGAGAACTCATTCCTGATGGAATCTATCGCCACGTGGGAGAGAGAAGAGGAAATGTGGATTTTAAACGCCTTGCCTAAGGACACAATCGTACCGGCTCAAGCGTGGCTCGAACTACGAGTCGTTCGCACCTGAAGCGAAAGCTCTAACACTGCGCTATCACGACTTCATGTTAAAGCTCTAACACTGCGCTATCACGACTTCATGTTAAAGCTCTAACACTGCGCTATCACGACTTCGGGTTAAAGCTCTAAAGCAGCGCTATCACGACTTCATGTTAAAGCTCTAACACTGCGCTATCACGACTTCATGCTAAAGCTCTAACACTGCGCTATCACGACTTCATGTTAAAGCTCTAACACTGCGCTATCACGACTTCATGTTAAAGCTCTAACACTGCGCTATCACGACTTCAAGTTAAAGCTCTAACACTGCATTATCACGACTTCATGTTAAAGCTCTAACACTGCGCTATCACGACTTCAAGTTTAAGCTCTAACACTGCACTATCACGACTTCGGGTTAAAGCTCTAACACTGCGCTATCACGACTTCAGCTCTAACACTGCGCTATTACGACTTCGGGTTAAAGCCCTAACACTGCGCTATCACGACTTCCACTGCGCTATCACTACTTCCACTGCGCTATCACGACTTCATGTTAAAGCTCTAAAACTGCGCTATCACGACTTCAGCTCTAACACTGCATTATCACGACTTCAAGTTAAAGCACTAACACTGCGCTATCACGACTTCAAGTTAAAGCTCTAACACTGCGCTATCACGACTTCAAGTTAAAGTTCTAACACTGCGCTATCACGACTTCATGCTAAGGCTCTAACACTGCGCTATCACGACTTCATGTTAAAGCTGCGCTATTAATTGTTCAAACTGACGACAGAAAACATAGAGACTTTAAACTGAACATTTCACTGAACAGTATTTCACATTTATATTGCTTGTTAGGAGCAGTATTTCACATTTATATTGCTTGTTAGGAACAGTATATCACAGTTATATTGCTTGTTAGGAACAGTATTTCACATTTATATTGCTTGTTAGGAACAGTATTTCACATTTATATTGCTTGTTAGGAGCAGTATTTCACATTTATATTGCTTGTTAGGAACAGTATTTCACAGTTATATTGCTTGTTAGGAACAGTATTTCACATTTATATTGCTTGTTAGGAGCAGTATTTCACATTTATATTGCTTGTTAGGAACAGTATTTCACATTTATATTGCTTGTTAGGAGCAGTATTTCACATTTATATTGCTTGTTAGGAACAGTATTTCACATTTATATTGCTTGTTAGGAACAGTATTTCACATTTATATTGCTTGTTAGGAACAGTATTTCACAGTTATATTGCTTGTTAGGAACAGTATTTCACAGTTATATTGCTTGTTAGGAACAGTATATCACATTTATATTGCTTGTTAGGAGCAGTATTTCACATTTATATTGCTTGTTAGGAGCAGTATTTCACATTTATATTGCTTGTTAGGAACAGTATTTCACATTTATATTGCTTGTTAGGAGCAGTATTTCACATTTATATTGCTTGTTAGGAACAGTATTTCACATTTATATTGCTTGTTAGGAACAGTATTTCACATTTATATTGCTTGAACAACCATTAATTGCTGTAGGAACAACACATTAGGAACAGTATTTCACAGTTATATTGCTTGTTAGGAACAGTATTTCACATTTATATTGCTTGTTAGGAGCAGTATTTCACATTTATATTGCTTGTTAGGAACAGTATTTCACATTTATATTGCTTGTTAGGAACAGTATTTCACATTTATATTGCTTGTTAGGAGCAGTATTTCACATTTATATTGCTTGTTAGGAACAGTATTTCACATTTATATTGCTTGTTAGGAACAGTATTTCACAGTTATATTGCTTGTTAGGAACAGTATTTCACATTTATATTGCTTGTTAGGAACAGTATTTCACATTTATATTGCTTGTTAGGAGCAGTATTTCACAGTTATATTGCTTGTTAGGAACAGTATTTCACATTTACATTGCTTGTTAGGAACAGTAGTTCAGTAATTTATTATTATCTTTGCAGCATTGACTAACGACAACTCGCATAGAATTTCATCGCATTATAAAATAATGTTCAAACGAAGGAATAGAAATGATAATAATAACAAAAACACTAAATAGTTTTATATATCAGCGTTTATAATTATTCTATACTAGTTAGTCAATGCTCTGTGCATGGTTCAGTAGAAGCGGGTTTTGTTACGCGAGTGTACGGGTTCCCGTCTGATGCATGATGTACTCTTGTCGCGTATTGACTGTCCGATTAGGGCAGTGGTTAGCGCACTCGCTTCTCACCAATGTAACTCGGGTTCGATCCTCGGACCGGGAAGTATGTGAGATGGTACAGTGGTTGACAGGTCGGACAGATGGCTTTTCTACGGGTACTCCGGTTTCCTTCCATACGAATGATGAAGAATAATAAAGACTTTACATTTAAAGACCTAGAGTGAACTGCATGGGCCGACCTAGATTATGGACACGTCTGGAAGATGAACTGCATGGGCCGACCTAGATTATGGACACATCTGAATGGTGAACTGCATGGGCCGACCTAGATTATGGACACGTCTGGAAGGTGAACTGCATGGGCCGACCTAGATTATGGACACGTCTGAATGGTGAACTGCATAGGCCGACCTAGATTATGGACACGTCTGGAAGGTGAACTGCATGGGCCGACCTAGATTATGGACACGTCTGGAAGATGAACTGCATGGGCCGACCTAGATTATGGACACATCTGAATGGTGAACTGCATGGGCCGACCTAGATTATGGACACGTCTGGAAGGTGAACTGCATGGGCCGACCTAGATTATGGACACGTCTGGAAGGTGAACTGCATGGGCCGACCTAGATTATGGACACGTCTGGAAGGTGAACTGCATGGGCCGACCTTAGATTATGGACACGTCTGGAAGGTGAACTGCATGGGCCGACCTTAGATTAGGACACGTCTGGAAGGTGAACTGCATGGGCCGACCTTAGATTACGGACACATCTGGAAGGTGAACTGCATGGACCGACCTTAGATTAGGGACACGTCTGGAAGGTGAACTGCATGGGCCGACCTTGATTAGGGGCAAGACTGACAGGTGAACTGCATGGGCCGACCTTTGATTAGGGACAAGTCTGGAAGGTGAAATACATGGGCCGACCTTAGATTAGGGACACGTCTGGAAGGAGAACTGCATGGGCCGACCTTAGATTAGGGACAAGACTGACAGGTGAACTGCATGGGCCGACCTTAGATTAGGGACACGTCTGGAAGGTGAACTGCATGTGCCCACCTTAGATTAGGGACAAGACTGACAGGTGAACTGCATGGGCCGACCATAGATTACGGACACGTCAGGAAGGTGAACTGCATGGTACGACCTTAGATTACGGACAAGTCTGGCGGGTGAACTGCATGTTACGACCTTAGATTAGGGACAAGACAGACAGGTGAACTGCATGGGCCGACCTTAGATTACGGACACGTCTGGAAGGTGAACTGCATGGACCGACCTAGATTACGGACACGTCAGGAAGGTGAACTGCATGGTACGACCTTAGATTACGGACAAGTTTGGCGGGTGAACTGCATGTTACGACCTTAGATTAGGGACAAGACAGACAGGTGAACGGCATGTGCCGACCTTAGATTAGGGACACGTCTGGAAGGTGAACTGCATGGGCCGACCTTAGATTAGGGACACGTCTGGAAGGTGAACTGCATGTGCCGACCTTAGATTAGGGACACGTCTGGAAGGTGAACTGCATGGGCCGACCTTAGATTAGGGACACGTCTGGAAGGTGAACTGCATGGGCCGACCTTAGATTAGGGACACGTCTGGAAGGTGAACTGCATGTGCCGACCTTAGATTAGGGACACGTCTGGAAGGTGAACTGCATGGGCCGACCTTAGATTAGGGACAAGTCTGGCGGGTGAACTGCATGGTACGACCTTAGATTAGGGACACGTCTGGAAGGTGAACTGCATGGGACGACCTTAGATTACGGACACGTCTGGAAGGTGAACTGCATGGGCCGACCTTAGATTAGGGACACGTCTGGAAGGTGAACTGGGCCGACCTTAGATTACGGACAAGTCTGGAAGGTGAACTGCATGGGCCGACCTTAGATTAGGGACAAGTCTGGCAGGTGAACTGCATGTACGACCTTAGATTAGGGACACGTCTGGAAGGTGAACTGCATGGGCCGACCTTAGATTAGGACACGTCTGGAAGGTGAACTGCATGGGCCGACCTTAGATTAGGGACAAGACTGAAGGTGAACTGGGCCGACCTAGATTAGGGACAGTCTGGAAGGTGAACTGCATGGGCCGACCTTAGATTAGGGACACGTCTGGAAGGTGAACTGCATGGACCGACCTTAGATTAGGGACACGTCTGGAAGGTGAACTGCATGGGCCGACATTAGATTAGGGACACGTCTGGAAGGTGAACTGCATGGGCCGACCTTAGATTAGGGACACGTCTGGAAGGTGAACTGCATGTGCCGACCTTAGATTAGACACGTCTGGCGGGTGAACTGCATGGGCGACCTTAGATTAGGGACACGTCTGGAAGGTGAACTGCATGTGCCGACCTTAGATTAGGGACACGTCTGGAAGGTGAACTGCATGGGACGACCTTAGATTAGGGACACGTCTGGAAGGTGAACTGCATGGTACGACCTTAGATTAGGGACACGTCTGGAAGGTGAACTGCATGGGATGACCTTAGATTACGGACACGTCTGGAAGGTGAACTGCATGGGCCGACCTTAGATTAGGGACAAGACTGACGGGTGAACTGGGCCGAACTAGATTACGGACAAGTCTGGAAGGTGAACTGCATGGCCCGACCTTAGATTAGGGACACGTCTGGAAGGTGAACTGCATGGACCGACCTTAGATTAGGGACACGTCTGGAAGGTGAACTGCATGGGCCGACCTTAGATTAGGGACACGTCTGGAAGGTGAACTGCATGGGCCGACCTTAGATTAGGGACACGTCTGGAAGGTGAACTGCATGTGCCGACCTTAGATTAGGGACACGTCTGGAAGGTGAACTGCATGGGCCGACCTTAGATTAGGGACAGTCTGGCAGGTGAACTGCATGGTACTACCTTAGATTAGGGACACGTCTGGAAGGTGAACTGCATGGGCCGACCTTAGATTACGGACACGTCTGGAAGGTGAACTGCATGGGCCGACCTTAGATTACGGACATCTGGAAGGTGAACTGCATGGGCCGACCTTAGATTAGGGACACGTCTGGAAGGTGAACTGCATGGGCCGACCTTAGATTACGGACACGTCTGGAAGGTGAACTGCATAGGCCGACCTTAGATTAGGGACACGTCTGGAAGGTGAACTGCATGGGCCGACCTTAGAATAGGGACACGTCTGGAAGGTGAACTGCATGGGCCGACCTTAGATTAGGGACACGTCTGGAAGGTGAACAGCATTGGCCGACCTTAGATTAGGTACACGTCTGGAAGGTGAACTGCATGGGCCGACCTTAGATTAGGGTCACGTCTGGAAGGTGAACTGCATGGGCCGATCTTAGATTAGGGACAAGACTGACAGGTGAACTGCATGGGCCGACCTTAGATTAGGGACACGTCTGGAAGGTGAACTGCATGTGCCGACCTTAGATTAGGGACAAGACTGACAGGTGAACTGCATGGGCCGACCATAGATTACGGACACGTCAGGAAGGTGAACTGCATGGTACGACCTTAGATTACGGACAAGTCTGGCGGGTGAACTGCATGTTACGACCTTAGATTAGGGACAAGACAGACAGGTGAACTGCATGGGCCGACCTTAGATTACGGACACGTCTGGAAGGTGAACAGCATGGACCGACCTAGATTACGGACACGTCAGGAAGGTGAACTGCATGGTACGACCTTAGATTACGGACAAGTATGGCGGGTGAACTGCATGTTACGACCTTAGATTAGGGACAAGACAGACAGGTGAACTGCATGTGCCGACCTTAGATTAGGGACACGTCTGGAAGTTGAACTGCATGGGCCGACCTTAGATTAGGGACACGTCTGGAAGGTGAACTGCATGTGCCGACCTTAGATTAGGGACACGTCTGGAAGGTGAACTGCATGTGCCGACCTTAGATTAGGGACACGTCTGGAAGGTGAACTGCATGGGCCGACCTTAGATTAGGGACACGTCTGGAAGGTGAACTGCATGTGCCGACCTTAGATTAGGGACACGTCTGGAAGGTGAACTGTATGTGCCGACCTTAGATTAGGGACACGTCTGGAAGGTGAACTGCATGGGCCGACTTTAGATTAGGGACAAGTCTGGCGGGTGAACTGCATGGTACGACCTTAGATTAGGGACAAGTCTGGCGGGTGAACTGCATGGTACGACCTTAGATTAGGGACACGTCTGGAAGGAGAACTGCATGGGCCGACCTTAGATTAGGGACAAGACTGACAGGTGAATTGCATGGGCCGATCTTAGATTACGGACACATCTGGAAGGTGAACTGCATGGGCCGACCTTAGATTAGGGACAGGTCTGGTAAGTGAACTGCATGGGCCGACCTTAGATTACGGACACATCTGGAAGGTGAACTGCATGGGCCGACCTTAGATTAGGGACACGTCTGGAAGGTGAACTGCATGGGCCGACCTTAGATTACGGACACATCTGGAAAGTGAACTGCATATGCCGACCTTAGATTAGGGACACGTCTGGAAGGTGAACTGCATGGGCCGACCTTAGAATAGGGACAGGTCTGGAAGGTGAACTGCATGGGCCGACCTTAGATTAGGGACACGT
>CM026403.1:72285907-72302250 GCA_014843695.1 Archivesica marissinica | reverse complement strand
TCTGGAAGGTGAACTGCATGGGCCGACCTTAGATTAGGGTCACGTCTGGAAGGTGAACTGCATGGGCCGATCTTAGATTAGGGACAAGACTGACAGGTGAACTGCATGGGCCGACCTTAGATTAGGGACACGTCTGGAAGGTGAACTGCATGTGCCGACCTTAGATTAGGGACAAGACTGACAGGTGAACTGCATGGGCCGACCATAGATTACGGACACGTCAGGAAGGTGAACTGCATGGTACGACCTTAGATTACGGACAAGTCTGGCGGGTGAACTGCATGTTACGACCTTAGATTAGGGACAAGACAGACAGGTGAACTGCATGGGCCGACCTTAGATTACGGACACGTCTGGAAGGTGAACGCATGGACCGACCTAGATTACGGACACGTCAGGAAGGTGAACTGCATGGTACGACCTTAGATTACGGACAAGTATGGCGGGTGAACTGCATGTTACGACCTTAGATTAGGGACAAGACAGACAGGTGAACTGCATGTGCCGACCTTAGATTAGGGACACGTCTGGAAGTTGAACTGCATGGGCCGACCTTAGATTAGGGACACGTCTGGAAGGTGAACTGCATGTGCCGACCTTAGATTAGGGACACGTCTGGAAGGTGAACTGCATGTGCCGACCTTAGATTAGGGACACGTCTGGAAGGTGAACTGCATGGGCCGACCTTAGATTAGGGACACGTCTGGAAGGTGAACTGCATGTGCCGACCTTAGATTAGGGACACGTCTGGAAGGTGAACTGTATGTGCCGACCTTAGATTAGGGACACGTCTGGAAGGTGAACTGCATGGGCCGACTTTAGATTAGGGACAAGTCTGGCGGGTGAACTGCATGGTACGACCTTAGATTAGGGACAAGTCTGGCGGGTGAACTGCATGGTACGACCTTAGATTAGGGACACGTCTGGAAGGAGAACTGCATGGGCCGACCTTAGATTAGGGACAAGACTGACAGGTGAATTGCATGGGCCGATCTTAGATTACGGACACATCTGGAAGGTGAACTGCATGGGCCGACCTTAGATTAGGGACAGGTCTGGAAGTGAACTGCATGGGCCGACATTAGATTCGGACACTCTGGAAGGTGAACTGCATGGGCCGACCTTAGATTAGGGACACGTCTGGAAGGTGAACTGCATGGGCCGACCTTAGATTACGGACACATCTGGAAAGTGAACTGCATATGCCGACCTTAGATTAGGGACACGTCTGGAAGGTGAACTGCATGGGCCGACCTAGATATAGGGACAGGTCAGGAAGGTGAACTGCATGGGCCGACTTTAGATTAGGGACACGTCTGGAAGGTGAACAGCATGGGCCGACCTTAGATTAGGTACACGTCTGGAAGGTGAACTGCATGGGCCGACCTTAGATTAGGGACACGTCTGGAAGGTGAACTGCATGGGCCGACCTTAGATTACGGACACATCTGGAAGGTGAACTGCATGGACCGACCTTAGATTAGGGACACGTCTGGAAGGTGAACTGCATGGGCCGACCTTGATTAGGGGCAAGACTGACAGGTGAACTGCATGGGCCGACCTTTGATTAGGGACAAGTCTGTAAGGTGAACTACATGGGCCGACCTTAGATTAGGGACACGTCTGGAAGGAGAACTGCATGGGCCGACCTTAGATTAGTGACAAGACTGACAGGTGAACTGCATGGGCCGATCTTAGATTACGGACACATCTGGAAGGTGAACTGCATGGGCCGACCTTAGATTAGGGACACGTCTGGTAAGTGAACTGCATGGGCCGACCTTAGATTAGGGACACGTCTGGAAGGTGAACTGCATCGGCCGACCTTAGATTAGGGACACGTCTGGAAGGTGAACTGCATGGGCCGACCTTAGATTAGGGACACGTCTGGAAGGTGAACTGCATGGGCCGACCTTAGATTAGGGACACGTCTGGAAGGTGAACTGCATGGGCCGACCTTAGATTACACGTCTGGAAGGTGAACTGCATTGGCCGACCTTAGATTAGGCACAAGACTGACAGGTGAACTGCATGGGCCTACCTTAGATTAGGGACACGTCTGGAAGGTGAACTGCATGGGCCGACCTTAGATTACGGACACGTCTGGAAGGTGAACTGCATGGGCCGACCTTAGATTACGGACACATCTGGAAGGTGAACTGCATGGGCCGACCTTAGATTAGGGACACGTCTGGAAGGTGAACTGCATGGCCGACCTTAGATTACAGACACATCTGGAAGGTGAACTGCATAGGCCGACCTTAGATTAGGGACACGTCTGGAAGGTGAACTGCATGCCGACCTTAGAATAGGGACACGTCAGGAAGGTGAACTGCATGGGCCGACTTTAGATTAGGGACACGTCTGGAAGGTGAACAGCATGGGCCGACCTTAGATTAGGTACACGTCTGGAAGGTGAACTGCATGGGCCGACCTTAGATTAGGGACACGTCTGGAAGGTGAACTGCATGGGCCGATCTTAGATTAGGGACAAGACTGACAGGTGAACTGCATGGGCCGACCGTAGATTAGGGACACGTCTGGAAGGTGAACTGCATGTGCCGACCTTAGATTAGGGACAAGACTGACAGTTGAACTGCATGGGCAGACCATAGATTACGGACACGTCAGGAAGGTGAACTGCATGGTACGACCTTAGATTACGGACAAGTCAGCCGGGTGAACTGCATGTTACGACCTTAGATTAGGGACAAGACAGACAGGTGAACTGCATGGGCCGACCTTAGATTACGGACACGTCTGGAAGGTGAACTGCATGGACCGACCTAGATTACGGACACGTCAGGAAGGTGAACTGCATGGTACGACCTTAGATTACGGACAAGTCTGGCGGGTGAACTGCATGTTACGACCTTAGATTAGGGACAAGACAGACAGGTGAACTGCATGTGCCGACCTTAGATTAGGGACACGTCTGGAAGTTGAACTGCATGGGCCGACCTTAGATTAGGGACACGTCTGGAAGGTGAACTGCATGTGCCGACCTTAGATTAGGGACAAGACTGACAGGTGAACTGCATGGGCAGACCATAGATTACGGACACGTCAGGAAGGTGAACTGCATGGTACGACCTTAGATTACGGACAAGTCTGGCGGGTGAACTGCATGTTACGACCTTAGATTAGGGACACGTCTGGAAGGTGAACTGCATGTGCCGACCTTAGATTAGGGACACGTCTGGAAGGTGAACTGCATGGGCCGACCTTAGATTAGGGACACGTCTGGAAGGTGAACTGCATGGGCCGACCTTAGATTAGGGACACGTCTGGAAGGTGAACTGTATGTGCCGACCTTAGATTAGGGACACGTCTGGAAGGTGAACTGCATGGGCCGACTTTAGATTAGGGACAAGTCTGGCGGGTGAACTGCATGGTACGACCTTAGATTAGGGACACGTCTGGAAGTTGAACTGCATGGGATGACCTTAGATTACTGACACGTCTGGAAGGTGAACTGCATGGGCCGACATTAGATTAGGGACACGTATGGAAGGTGAACTGCAAGTGCCGACCTTAGATTAGGGACACGTCTGGAAGGTGAACTGCATGGGCCGACCTTAGATTAGGGACAAGTCTGGCGGGTGAACTGCATGGTACGACCTTAGATTAGGGACACGTCTGGAAGGTGAACTGCATGGGATGACCTTAGATTACGGACACGTCTGGAAGGTGAACTGCATGGGCCGACCTTAGATTAGGGACAAGACTGACAGGTGAACTGGGCCGAACTAGATTACGGACAAGTCTGGAAGGTGAACTGCATGGGCCGACCTTAGATTAGGGACACGTCTGGAAGGTGAACTGCATGGGCCGACCTTAGATTACGGACACATCTGGAAGGTGAACTGCATGGGACGACCTAGATTACGGACACGTCAGGAAGGTGAACTGCATGGTACGACCTTAGATTACTGACAAGTCTGGCGGGTGACCTGCATGTTACGACCTTAGATTAGGGACAAGACAGACAGGTGAACTGCATGTGCCGACCTTAGATTAGGGACAAGTCTGGAAGGTGAAATGCATGTGCCGACCTTAGATTAGGGACACGTCTGGAAGGTGAACTGCATGTGCCGACCTTAGATTAGGGACACGTCTGGAAGGTGAACTGCATGTGCCGACCTTAGATTAGGGACACGTCTGGAAGGTGAACTGCATGTGCCGACCTTAGATTAGGGACACGTCTGGAAGGTGAACTGCATGGGCCGACCTTAGATTAGGGACACGTCTGGAAGGTGAACTGCATGGGCCGACCTTAGATTAGGGACACGTCTGGAAGGTGAACTGCATGTGCCCACCTTAGATTAGGGACACGTCTGGAAGGTGAACTGCATGGGCCGACCTTAGATTAGGGACAAGTCTGGCTGGTGAACTGCATGGTACGACCTTAGATTAGGGACACGTCTGGAAGGTGAACTGCATGGGCCGACCTTAGATTACGAACACGTCTGGAAGGTGAACTGCATGGGCCGACCTTAGATTAGGGACAAGACTGGCAGGTGAACTGGGCCGAACTAGATTACGGACAAATCTGGAAGGTGAACTGCATGGGCCGACCTTAGATTAGGGACACGTCTGGAAGGTGAACTGCATGGGCCGACCTTAGATTACGGACACGTCTGGAAGGTGAACTGCATGGGCCGACCTAGATTACGGACACGTCAGGAAGGTGAACTGCATGTTACGACCTTAGATTACGGACAAGTCTGGCGGGTGAACTGCATGTTACGACCTTAGATTAGGGACAAGACAGACAGGTGAACTGCATGTGCCGACCTTAGATTAGGGACACGTCTGGAAGGTGAACTGCATGGGCCGACCTTCGATTAGGGACACGTCTGGCAGGTGAACTGCATGTGCCGACCTTAGATTAGGGACACGTCTGGAAGGTGAACTGCATGGGCCGACCTAGATTACGGACACGTCAGGAAGGTGAACTGCATGGTACGAACTTATATTACGGACAAGTCTGGCGGGTGAACTGCATGTTACGACCTTAGATTAGGGACAAAACAGACAGGTGAACTGCATGTGCCGACCTTAGATTAGGGACACGTCTGGAAGGTGAACTGCATGGGCCGACCTTAGATTAGGGACACGTCTGGAAGGTGAACTGCATGTGCCGACCTTAGATTAGGGACACGTCTGGAAGGTGAACTGCATGGGCCGACCTTAGATTAGGGACAAGTCTGGCGGGTGAACTGCATGGTACGACCTTAGATTAGGGACACGTCTGGAAGGTGAACTGCATGGGCCGACCTTAGATTACGGACACGTCTGGAAGGTGAACTGCATGGGCCGACCTTAGATTAGGGACAAGACTGGCAGGTGAACTGGGCCGAACTAGATTACGGACAAGTCTGGCGGGTGAACTTTCAGCAATGCATGGGTCATTACTAGTAACAAATTGAGGTCCAGGCAGAGTTATCGATAATCAATTAATTGTAAAGATCAATATGATATATAAAAACCCCATAAAGGTTTGCTATAAAATTAATCTGTTGGGGCCTCAAAATATCCACTGCACATATTATATCCATTTACAAGTGAGTTTATCATGTAGCATGAGGACAGTGTATGTGCTTTATGTTTATTTATCGTCGCTACCGGGTTGCCCATATGAGCAACCGACAGGAGATCTCGGTTTAATGTCCCATCTGAAAGACTGTTAATTTTATTAGAGTCGTACCTGCGATCCCTGGATTACCAGTCCATCGTGTTACCCACTTGACTACAGATCCATCTGTGCATGAGGAAAGCAATCATAAGTAGTATATATACTGTTCCTTTCATCCGCGTACATCACTTTAACGAGAGAACTCATTTGAACAATTAAGTCAAAGTCAAAGTCAAGTCAAGACACATTTTATTTTCTCATTTCACATGCATACATGAAAGAATGAGGCTTACGATAACAAATATTTACGAGGCTTGAATAACATGATATGTTGCAAATAATAAACATTATAATACTGTTATTATTGAGATGGAGAATTATTCGATTCAGGTGCAGTATACTAGAAGAGATCGTCAAATGAACAATTGTCTTTCTTTTGATTGGTACAAGAAATTTAATAGATTTGTGGATCCAAGGCGAGTCTGAGTAAACGTATATTGTGGCTGTAAGCATGTCCAGTTTCATTATCACGCAAGCACACGCACACGCACGCACGCACGCATGCACGCACGCACGCACGCACGCACGCACACACGCATATATATATATAACACAACGATTAATTACACAGTATTAACATGTTGTCTTATATACTATCAGGTTGACAGTCCGTATTAGGGACATACATGTACATACGAGATGTAATTCCATTGTTGTGAACCGTATTAGGGACATACATGTACATATGGGATGTAATTCCATTGTTGTGAACCGTATTAGGGACATACATGTACATATGGGATGTAATTCCATTGTTGTTATCTTTATTTAGTCTTACATAAAACTATGTTAATAAATTTACAGAGTTTGATATATTCCAGTCGGTTTGTGGTATTCAGTAATTGATCCATTTTGAAAGTGTTTGGCCTTCTATAGTAGAAATATTTAAGGTACAAGTGCATTGAAATAAGTAGTGAAAGTCAATCTACCATGAGGCAACACTCATTCGAACAATATAATCAATCTACAATGAGGCCCGCAACACCCATTCGAACAATATAATCAATCAATAGATTATAATAAATGGATGAATGTGCAACGTGGACGAGCACATGTCACGTGTACATGTATATACTAACTAGATTATATTAAATGGATGAATGTGCAACCTGGACGAGCACGTGTCACGTGTACATGTATATACTAACTAGATTATATTAAATGGATGAATGTGCAACCTGGACGAACACGTGTCACGTGTACATGTATATACTAACTAGATTATATTAAATGGATGAATGTGCAACCTAGACGAGCACGTGTCACATGTACATGTATATACTAACTAGATTATATTAAATGGATGAATGTGCAACCTGGACGAGCACGTGTCACATGCACATGTATATACTAACTAGATTATATTAAATGGATGAATGTGCAACCTGGACGAGCACGTGTCACGTGTCACGTGTACATGTATATACTAACTAGATTATATTAAATGGATGAATGTGCAACCTGGACGAGCACGTGTCACGTGTACATGTATATACTAACTAGATTATATTAAATGGATGAATGTGCAGCCTGGACGAGTAAACCCCCAATGTGTACAACGATGGATTAATAAACCCCCAATGTGTACAGTGTAAACAACGCAGGATTAATAAAACCCCAATGTGTACAGGGTATGCAACGATGGATTAATAAACCCCCAATGTGTACAGGGTATGCAATGCAGGATTAAAAATACCCAAGGTGTACAGTGTAAACAACGCAGGATTAATAAAACCCCAATGTGTACAGGGTATGCAACGATGGATTAATAAAACCCCAATGTGTACAGGGTATACAACGATGGATTAATAAAACCCCAATGTGTACAGTGTAAACAATGCAGGATTAATAAACCCCCAATGTGTACAGTGTAAACAACGCAGGATTAATAAAACCCCAATGTATACAGGGTATGCAACGATGGATTAATAAACCCCCAATGTGTACAGGGTATGCAATGCAGGATTAAAAATACCCAAGGTGTACAGGGTATACAACGATGGATTAATAAAACCCCAATGTGTACAGGGTATACAACGATGGATTAATAAAACCCCAATGTGTACAGGGTATACAATGCAGGATTAATAAACCCCCAACATGAACAGGGTATATGTGCCCTATCTTCCACACAGATACAACCAGTCATCTTCCATGCTGTTTTAGACGCGGTGAATGCGAGATTCGCGATGATTGACGTGGAGATAGGGTGATAAACATAGAAACAGAGTGATTCTACAATTGTTGATACATGCATTTATTCCGCTAATGAAGTTCCAGTTCAATACAGATAACTTGTATGTGAATATTGCAAAATGTCATTTCCTGATGTTGATTAAATGGATTTGTACACCCGCCTAAATTATGGATGAAAACAGAATTCAACAATGTAGCATAACAGACAAGCATTGATAGTTAGCTTATATATAAAGGCGGCACATCGTGACGACCGTGACACAGACCAGCATTGATAGTTAGCTTATATATAAAGGCGACACATCGTGACGTCCGTGACACAGACCAGCATTGATAGTTAGCTTATATATAAAGGCGGCACATCGTGACGTCCGTGACACAGACAAGCATTGGTAGTTAGCTTATATATAAAGGCGGCACATTGTGACGTCCGTGACACAGACCAGCATTGATAGTTAGCTTATATATAAAGGTGGTACATCGTGACGTCCGTGACACAGACAAGCATTGATAGGTAGCTTATATATAAAGGCGGCACATCGTGACGTCCGTGACACAGACACGCATTGATAGTTAGCTTATATATAAAGGCGGCACATCGTGGTGTCCGTGACACAGACCAGCATTGATAGTTAGCTTATATATAAAGGTGGCAGATCGTGACGTCCGTGACACAGACCAGCATTGATAGTTAGCTTATATATAAAGGCGGCACATCGTGACGTCCATGACACAGACCAGCATTGATAGTTAGCTTATATATAAAGGTGGCACATCGTGACGTCCGTGACACAGACCAGCATTGATAGTTAGCTTATATATAAAGGCGGCACATCGTGACGTCCGTGACACAGACCAGTATTGATAGTTAGCTTATATATAAAGGTGGCACATCGTGACGTCCGTGACACAGACCAGCATTGATAGTTAGCTTATATATAAAGGTGGCACATCGTGACGTTCGTGACACAGACAAGCATTGATAGGTAGCTTATATATAAAGGTGGCACATCGTGACGCGTGACACAGACCAGCATTGATAGTTAGCTTATATATAAAGGTGGCACATCGTGACGTCCGTGACACAGACCAGCATTGATAGTTAGCTTATATATAAAGGTGGCAGATCGTGACGTCCGTGACACAGACCAGCATTGATAGTTAGCTTATATATAAAGGTGGCACATCGTGACGTTCGTGACACAGACCAGCATTGATAGTTAGCTTATATATAAAGGTGGCACATCGTGACGTTCGTGACACAGACCAGCATTGATAGTTAGCTTATATATAAAGGTGGCACATCGTGACGTGCGTGACACAGTGCTTGAGCGTTCTGACTTATGAAATACCACTTACCAGCATCAGTACTTTTGTAGACCAGGCGCCAGGCCCAATCAGTAACAATTACTTAAATAACTGTCGGCTAATAAACCTGCCATATCGAAATGAACACCTAACGCGGTTCGAACTTTCGATATCCCGCTCAGTGGGCGGATGCCTGAACAACTAGGCAACGGAGACCGTATTTACAGATAACAAAATGGAAAGTGTGTCAAAGGAATGCATATGTTTAATGCTATACAATACCATTCTTCAAGTGTTTATAAGTGTCAACACAGACCGACGATGTAGTGTGTCTGCACTATATGAAATCAACAAGCTTAACACAGTTGTCGCCCACAGCATATTTGCTAGAGAAACATTTCACTGAACAGAGGCCCTCGATCTCTAACCTAATCTTGCCGTGACTGGGTATCGAGCAGGGAATCCCCGATCTCTAATCTGATCGTGCCGTGACTGGGTATCGAACCGGTGACCCGCCTATCTCGAATATGCTGTTCTAGAACTGGACTAATGACGTCACACATTACAATCCTTTAGTTCTCATATTTCTAAGTCTAATACAATTCTGCCATCAAGCAAGAATATCTTCATTAATGCTAGTAGTCGGCTTGTTTTTTTAAAACTTTATTTATTTTACAACGATTACGAAGCAAGTTTTAACAACTTATATTAATCACTATCGTTGGTGCGGATGTCAGCGTATATGTGATCATTCGCGTGGGAGGAAACCGGAGTACCCGGAGAAAATCCACCTGTCCGATCTGGCGACCACCGTACCATGGTCCCGGTCCGAGGATCGAACCCGGTTTGCATTGGTGAGAAGCGAGCGCGCTAACCAATGCGCTAATCGGAAAGCGAAGCTTGTCGGATTTTGTGTTAGCTAAGGTCAACAGATATTAATCATCAATTTATTACTATGGTCTTCAATGTGTATGTGTATACGAGTGTTTAGGGAGGAAATCTTGTCGGGCTAAAGTCCTAAATAAATAATAACTAACTTCTATTCTACTCATAAAATGTAAGGTATGTCGCCGTTAATTGTCCGTCTTACAAGAATGCTACTACCATCTCCCGTCATTACTGAATATAAACAATGGTATTTACACAGAATACAGTCACAATTCCCCGCTCAATTACATATACTATTATTGCAAATATATGTTAATTGGGTCAGACGGCTGTTAAGTCCTGTGGAGTTCTGTTAGATTATACAATAATGCAATAGGTCATATCAAAGAGATTTTGGTTGTATGTGTTAGCGTTAATGTAGCAATTATACAGGGGTGTAGCAGCGTGTAGGCACTGTAGCATCAATGTAGCAATTATACAGGGGTGTAGCTTCGTGTAGGCACTGTAGCATCAATGTAGCAATTATACAGGGGTGTAGCTTCGTGTAGGCACTGTAGCATCAATGTAGCAATTATACAGGGGTGTAGCTTCGTGTAGGCACCGTAGCATTAATGTAGCAATTATACAGGGGTGTAGCTTCGTATAGGCACTGTAGCATCAATGTAGCAATTATACAGGGGTGTAGCTTCGTGTAGGCACTGTAGCATTAATGTAGCAATTATACAGGGGTGTAGCTGCGTGTAGGCACTGTAGCATTAATGTAGCAATTATATAGGGGTGTAGCTGCGTGTAGACACTGTAGGCACATCAGACTGTCTACTCATTTTCTTCAAAATATGACAAATATATCAACGCGAAATATGCAATAAAAATGCAGGATAAGGGAGTGGGTGGGTGGGAGCGTATGGTATACATCGAACCCAAAGAATAGGACAATTAGTCGGTATATTATTACTTTTTAATTCAGAAAGATGGTCAAAAATTAAAACATAGATTGCTTATATCTCGTCGATATACGCTATAACATGTCTCAGAATGCAGCTGCTAAGAAATAGACTTTCAAACATTTCCAGGGGATGCCCGCGGACACCCATGTCTTAATTGTGCACACATATATATCAGGTTCAAGCTACGCCCCTGCAATAGGGAATATCCAAGTAGTTTCTATAAAAATGGAAAATATTTTCATCTAGCGGTGGGGAAATGCCGATGCCATAAGGTGAAACATACCCCCACCCACCCTCCCACCCTCCCATCCCCCACCCTCACACCCTCCCACCTTCCCAGCCTCCCATCCTCCCACCCCACACATCCTCCCATCAACCCACCCTCACTTATACAAATTTATTTAGCTCGATTGCGAAACAAGTTCTTTCAACTTATATTAATCACTCTCGAGACGGAATCCATCGCCACGAGGGAGAGAGATTTATGTTTATTAGTGTACTCGATCTAACACAAATAAATACAAATATCCTCTATGCATTTCGGCAATGACACTAAATTCGACTCGCCTCTTCTCTCCACGACAGTCTATCTAACATGAATGAGAGTCCAGTGCTAATGCTACAATATTTTGCAGTTTCGAGTTGTATAATCGAGAATAGAAAATGGGAACTTCCGTAAACAAGAAACATAATGGAAGAGCTTGTGCCATAGTGTGTTCATTGTTCGTAGAAGGCCTTATGTGTATTTGCTTATTATATTAGCTGCTCTTATGCGTATTTTGTTCATTATTCTTTGCCGTCCTTATGCGTATTTTGTTCATTATTCTTTGCCGTCCTTATGCGTATTTTGATCATTATTCTTTGCCGTCCTTATGCGTATTTTGATCATTGGTTTCAGTACCTCTTATGCTCATTGTTCTTACAATCCCTATGCATATTGCGTTTATTATTTTAGTTGCTCTTATGCGTATTTTGTTTTAAGCTGTTCTTATGCTTGCTGTTGTCATTAAACTTATCAATTCCTATGTGTATTTTGTTCATTAGACTGAGCAGTTCTTATAAGTAAAATGTGACTTTACACAGATCGGAAGAACAAGAAAGATGCTACACGATATACTGGGTACTACACCGTGTCACGTGACCTACATTCATAGTTACACCCATTAATACAATTGCAGTACATCTATAATCTACAACACACATCAATTTCAAAGAAACTTCGTCACTTTTACTCTCAATTAGCAGTGAAAATGCCATTTACCACTTCACTCGTTCTTTTGAGGACATCATTGATTGTCGTCTGCAACAAAATGTCGGCGCTTTTTGATTCTCCATTGTTTTGTAGATTTCAAACGCAATATATAGGAATTCTTAACAAAACCACGATTACATATTGCCTTTTAACGACCACTAGTATCTTTGTTGCGTCGCCTTTGACAGAAGCCTTTATGACTTGGACGCAAAAGTAAATTCCCCCAAAGAAGACATTTTCCATTTCATCCGGAAGTGTTCGGTACTTAACGACGTTATCAAAGAAGGACCAAATGGATTTTAATTATGATTACAATAATAGATGCATTACCAGTGTTGGGACAAGTCTTTTAACACTATTGTCTAAGTAATAGACTCTTGAAAGACTAGCACGTGCCCTCTGGTAAGGACATTGATCGCACTTAGCTACTTCCATTGAAGACCAGGGAGAAATCGTTTGCGCAAGTTAGAAGATGGTGGCTATATTGTAGAGTACTACAAATTCTCGCTTAACTGGCTAGTTGTCGTTTAATGGACTATAGAACAAGAATCACTACCTTAGTTTATACACATTTATTTTAGCTCGCTTGCGAAACAAGTTCTTACAACTTATATCAATCACTCTCGACATCTCATTTCTGATGGAATCCATCGCCACGAGGGAGAGAGAAGAGGCAATGTGGAATATAAATGCATTGTCTAAGGGTACAATCGTAACTACTACAGACGGGAAGTTCGCACCTGAAGCGAACGCGCTACCACTGCACTATCACTACCTTGTCAGTAAACATACATGTTTACCAATTTCAGATTATTTTCCCTATAAAGTATAGCTCACAAGATTTAAAATTCTTTCGTTTAAACAGTTTATTTCAAACAATACAACAAGATACATTTTACACACAATTTAGAAACAAGTACATATCCCGGCGTTGCCGTTTTCCGGCGATGTAGAACATAACGGAATCATATAGATTGTGAATGTTCATATACCTCAAACAATGTCAAGCGACTGAATAAACAACATTTTACCTTTCATTCATAAAAATCTCGAATAAAATCAATTGTTTACTTTTTGAGAAGCGTCGACCTCGCTCCCAGTAATCCGGAATGACGACATCAGTTTTCACCTAGTTTTCGCCTAACTATGGAAATTACCTACAGCGCGAGCATTAGTATGTAAACAACATTTCTTTTTAACGAAGCAAAATAAATAAGGATATTACTTTAATAACAGGCTTAATGTATCATTTGCATTCAAAATTCATTTATCTTCAACAACCAGTTAGTTTGACTTGACTTAAGAAGTCGTCACCCCTCCTACTTACGCTGACTGGGTGCAGAACCGTAAATGGGCCCATCCATCGCACACATCACACAATGCCCAACAGAGAATAACAAGTTTTATACAACCATGAATATCAGTTGGAGAACCTCTGCGACAAGACATGGACTTGAAGGCGAAAAACGGTGAAAATTGATATTTTTCATAAGGACCTCTTGTGTATAGTAACGGACAAAACTCATAAACATGGAACAGTGAGACTATGATGACATTATTCGTAAACATATTGGTGTTGCAGAGGACCGAAAGTATATTGGTGTTGCAGACGACCAGAAGTATAGTGGTGTTGCAGACGACCGGAAGTATATTGGTGTTGCAGACGACCGGAAGTATATTGGGGGGGTTTTGGTGTTGCAGACGACCGGAAGTATATTGGTGTTGCAGACGAAGTATTTGTCATTTTGGAAAAATATTTTTTTTTATTTATATGGCGACATGAAATTATGGAAATTAGTGAAAAATGTGATAGGTTTCAAGTTTCCATCGATTAGTTTAAACATATTTTATTTTGTCAATATTTACATCATGTTGTAACAATAATATACAAGAACAAATGGATTAAATCGGAAGCTAGTAGCTTGTCTAAGTAATAGACTCTTGAAAGACGATTAGTTACCCTGATCTCCAGTATCAGCGAAAACGCGACGTTGTGTGTGTTTTACGTTTAGCTATCGTCGCTACCGGTTGCCCATATGAGCGACGCCTCCAGTAGAGATTAGTCATTTTAGATTTTGGAGAATAGTGCAATGATACAGACAGAGACCCATTCCAGAATCTCCTCTGGTTCTTTTACGTGCACGGTGTAAAACACCGACACGAGACCTCGGTTTAACGTCCCATCTGAAAGACTGTTAATTTTATTAGGGTCAGACGGGGGATCGAACCTGCGATCCCTAGAACGTTGACGGTAAAATGTATTTATATTGCCGGTAACTGGAGCGTGAAATATCGCGTGGTCTCTTGTGATTTGCTATTCCCTCAGTTTGAGTAAAAATACGTTCTCGCCGAAAACTCTTTACGCCGGGATATAGTAATTGATTGAGAAGGTTGAAATTGAGACTCAGAAAGAAAGTAGAAAGAGTAAGATGGTAGATTCATTCCGATAGTTCAATGGTAGAGGTAACCATGCAACATTTAGTGAACAGATGCTCATGAAAATCATCTGCTTTCCGGAAACATGTTTCCACATACATTGCACATGTTATTTGTATATATCTCATTGTATTTAATAAATATGTACGTGTGTATACATTTGAAAGAATCCTATTTAATATGTACGTGTGTATACATTTTAAAGAATTCTATTTAATATGTTAGTGTGTATACATTTGAAAGAATCCTATTTAATATGTGGTGCATTTTGTAGATTTTAAAATAGTTGTGGGAAATTTTGCTCAAGTTTGATTTTTTTGGTTTTATTTATGTTATTTAGTTACCAAAGGGTAAAAAAAGTATTTTATACATTTTTTCAATCACTATATTGGCGGCCATCTTGGATTTCAAAATGGCCACCATTTTAAGCCTATTTTGGACAATATCTCTACTTGTAGATCATATAGGGCCTTGATTTTGGCACCAATGCCCACATTTTAGGGGTTTGGGAATCTGAAAATTGCATTAACAGTATTTCAGAACACATCAAACTAATATAAATTGTACTAAGATGATGGTTTAACATGTTTAACAAAATATGAGTGAATGCTATTAAAATGTTGACAATGTTGTTGTACAATTGTTTTAATTATTTTATATTACATGAACAGACAATAAACATTAAATTAATCCTATGTAAATCATTCATGCAATGTATGATCATAGGCGTATCAGCTTATGAATTATCACAGTACTCTCTGACTAGCATGTGTTTAGGGAAGCCTACAGAGCATAGTGGTATCGATGAGACATGTGTTTAGGGAAGCCTACAGAGCATAGTGGTATCGATGAGACATGTGTTTAGGGAAGCCTACAGAGCATAGTGGTATAGATGAGACATGTGTTTAGGGAAGCCTACAGAGCATAGTGGTATCGATGAGACAGGTGTTTAGGGAAGCCTATAGAACATAGTGGTATCGATGAGACGTGTGTTTAGGGAAGCCTACAGAGTATAGTGGTATCGATGAGACAGGTGTTTAGGGAAGCCTACAGAGCATAGTGGTATCGATGAGACATGTGTTTAGGGAAGCCTACAGAGCATAGTGGTATCGATGAGACATGTGTTTAGGGAAGCCTACAGAGCATAGTGGTATCGATGAGACAGGTGTTTAGGGAAGCCTATAGAACATATTGATATCGATGAGACATGTGTTTAGGGAAGCCTATAGAACATAGTGGTATCGATGAGACGTGTGTTTAGGGAAGCCTACAGAGCATAGTGGTATCGATGAGACAGGTGTTTAGGGAAGCCTACAGAGCATAGTGGTATCGATGAGACATGTGTTTAGGGAGGCCTATAGAACATAGTGGTATCGATGAGTCATGTGTTTAGGGAACACTATAGAGCATAGTGGTATCGATGAGACATGTGTTTAGGGAAGCCTACAGAGCATAGTGGTATCGATGAGTCATGTGTTTAGGGAAGCCTACAGAGCATAGTGGTATCGATGAGACATGTGTTTAGGGAACACTACAGAGCATAGTGGTATAGATGGACAGGTGTTTAGGGAAGCCTATAGAGCATAGTGGTATCGATGAGACAGGTGTTTAGGGAACA
>CM026403.1:72232439-72284907 GCA_014843695.1 Archivesica marissinica | reverse complement strand
CTCTATAGTGACGCGCACTCGCGTGACGTACTTCATATTCCCTTATATGCAAATGAGTTACTATAAATAGAAAAAAGCAAAGAGACGCATGTACTACTAGCAGCCACCAACTGCATCGCCTACCAGTGATTCTGTCTTCACGTGCGAAGGCTGCAACCGCCACTGTAGGTCACGCATCGGACTGTACAGCCACACCAGACGGTGCTCATCTGTAGACTCAACGGGCGCTAACTCCATAGTCTGACAAGACTGGCGGATGCCGAAGAACGTAACACGGAGGTGCCAGCAATCCATACGAGGAATGGGGAAACACTGTATGCTTTAGAAACACAATTCAGTTATCCAGTTAACCAGCACTTTAGATACCAAATGTTGTAAGGCTGTGGCGAAGTGCATTGACTTATTAGGACACTTTAAGCATTCCGCCACATTGACAGCTGAAATGAGAGTGACAAACGATGTTAGGTGTCAATGAACGTGGACTAATCCAAGACTTATACATATGTGGTGGAATTCAACTCAACTTATGATGGAGCGATTGTGTGAGCAGAAGCATGTACCTATTGACATTCTTCTACATCCAAAGTTAGCCAAGCAAGTGGAAATCCAGCTACTAGGTAAGGACCACGAATTGGTGTACACTGTTGCATGTGGTCTGTTGGACAGTGACAGTCAGATTAGTATGAAGGTGAAGGACACTATCGTGGTTGATCTGAAACGTATGAAGCAATCAAGATTCTACAGAGATTTTCAACTCACCAATAGCATTTGCTATCTGCTGGGTCCACGCTACAATCGTTTGTAGTTGTTTAACGACGAATAACGTAAAGCAACCGATGAGGTATAGGAATCCCACCTGGATGACAATCCATTACAAATGTCACTGCTGGATGACAATCCATTACAAATGTCACTGCTGGACAATACATTACAAATGTCACCGCTGGATGACAATCCATTACAAATGTCACCGCTGGATGACAATCCATTACAAATATCACTGCTGGATGACAATCCATTACAAATGTCACCGCTGGATGACAATACATTACAAATGTCACCGCTGGATGACAATACATTACATATGTCACCGCTGGACAATACATTACAAATGTCACCGCTGGATGACAATCCATTACAAATATCACTGCTGGATGACAATACATTACAAATGTCACCGCTGGATGACAATCCATTACAAATGTCACCGCTGGATGACAATCCATTACAAATGTCACTGCTGGATGACAATACATTACAAATGTCACCGCTGGATGACAATCCATTACAAATATCACCGCTGGATGACAATACATTACAAATGTCACTGCTGGATGACAATCCATTACAAATGTCACTGCTGGATGACAATACATTACAAATGTCACCGCTGGATGACAATCCATTACAAATGTCACCGCTGGATGACAATCCATTACAAATATCACTGCGGGATGACAATACATTACAAATGTCACCGCTGGATGACAATCCATTACAAATGTCACCGCTGGATGACAATCCATTACAAATGTCAATGCTGGATGACAATACATTACAAATGTCACCACTGGATGACAATCCATTACAAATATCACCGCTGGATGACAATACATTACAAATGTCACTGCTGGATGACAATCCATTACAAATGTCACCGCTGGATGACAATACATTACAAATGTCACCGCTGGATGACAATACATTACACATATCACTGCTGGAGGACAATACATTACAAATGTCACCACTGGATGACAATACATTACAAATGTCACTGCTGGATGACAATACATTACAAATGACATTGCTGGACAATCCATTACAAATGTCACTGCTGGATGACAATCCATTACAAATATCACTGCTGGATGACAATCCATTACAAATGTCACCGCTGGACAATCCATTACAAATGTCACTGCTGGATGACAATCCATTACAAATGTCACTGCTGGATAATCCATTACAAATGTCACTGCTGGATGACAATCCATTACAAATATCACTGCTGGACAATCCATTACAAATGTCACTGCTGGAGGACAATCCATTACACATGTCACTGCTGGATGACAATCCATTACAAATGTCACCGCTGGATGACAATCCATTACAAATGTCACTGCTGGACAATCCATTACAAATGTCACTGCTGGATGACAATCCATTACAAATGTCACTGCTGGACAATCCATTACAAATGTCACTGCTGGAGGACAATACATTACAAATATCACTGCTGGATGACAATACATTACAAATGTCACTGCTGGATGACAATCCATTACAAATGTCACTGCTGGATGACAATACATTACAAATGTCACTGCTGGATGACAATCCATTACAAATGTCACCGCTGGATGACAATCCATTACAAATGTCACTGCTGGATGACAATCCATTACAAATGTCACTGCTGGATGACAATCCATTACAAATGTCACTGCTGGACAATCCATTACAAATGTCACTGCTGGAGGACAATACATTACAAATATCACTGCTGGATGACAATACATTACAAATGTCACTGCTGGATGACAATTCATTACAAATGTCACCGCTGGATGACAATACATTACAAATGTCACTGCTGGATGACAATCCATTACAAATGTCACTGCTGGATGACAATCCATTACAAATATCACTGCTGGATGACAATCCATTACAAATGTCACTGCTGGAGACAATCCATTACAAATGTCACTGCTGGAGGACAATCCATTACACATGTCACTGCTGGATGACAATCCATTACAAATGTCACCGCTGGATGACAATCCATTACAAATGTCACTGCTGGATGACAATCCATTACAAATGTCACTGCTGGATGACAATCCATTACAAATGTCACTGCTGGATGACAATCCATTACAAATGTCACTGCTGGATGACAATACATTACAAATGTCACCGCTGGATGACAATCCATTACAAATATCACCGCTGGATGACAATACATTACAAATGTCACCGCTGGATGACAATCCATTACAAATGTCACTGCTGGATGACAATCCATTACAAATGTCACCGCTGGATGACAATACATTACAAATGTCACCGCTGGATGACAATACATTACACATATCACTGCTGGAGGACAATACATTACAAATGTCACCGCTGGATGACAATACATTACAAATGTCACTGCTGGATGACAATACATTACAAATGTCACTGCTGGATGACAATACATTACAAATGTCACTGCTGGACAATCCATTACAAAGTCACTGCTGGATGACAATCCATTACAAATATCACTGCTGGACAATCCATTACAAATGTCACTGCTGGAGGACAATCCATTACAAATGTCACTGCTGGATGACAATCCATTACAAATGTCACTGCTGGACAATCCATTACAAATGTCACTGCTGGATGACAATCCATTACAAATGTCACTGCTGGACAATCCATTACAAATGTCACTGCTGGATGACAATCCATTACAAATATCACTGCTGGACAATCCATTACAAATGTCACCGCTGGATGACAATACATTACAAATGTCACTGCTGGATGACAATACTTTACAAATGTCACTGCTGGATGACAATACATTACAAATATCACTGCTGGACAATACATTACAAATGTCACTGCTGGATGCTAGTGAACTGCACCCCAATTATTTGAAGAAGAATTACTATTGTACATTGATGTACATATATTTGTGTAGGAATAATTTTCGTTATTTATTTATACTGGAAGGTTCTTATATTTGTACCAATAGTAGACTTGCAAGACACCATGTAACCATTTTTTCAAGTTTAAATTATCGTAACGTATTATTCTCATCTTAATGTTATGGAAGAGCATTATAATGTTTCGTTTATGGAATGGTTCGTATATAGAAATGTAATTGCTTTTTTAAAGTTTTGTAATACTTTTTATAATATAAGCAATGATTCTAATACCTTCTTCACCCCTGTTTCAAGGACTAGCTTCTCTTTCATTTGATGAGAAATATTAGACATCTTTAGATAGAAAAGAATAGTTTACGTTTTTCAGGAAATTTCCATTCGCAATTGCGATATATATATGTTTCCCCAGAGTTATGAAATCATAACATTTCAGCTTTTTAACTGTAATACACGTTTTACAGCTTTTTATCTGTAATACAAGTTTAACATTTTAGCTGAACTCTTTCAATGTCACCTAGATTGCCATATCCCAAATTTGACAGCCATATATAGTAGGCCTAATATTGTCTTATGTTCATAAATATATATAGTTACATATCAATTGGAAGACAAAGCGCTCTTGACTTATCTGTAGTTTATTCTAAAATGTCTCGCTTCGTAAAAACATTTATGAAGTGTTTTATGTTCAGTTTTCAAGTATCACACTAATTCTCATGAACATTTAATGCATTTTGTAAGATCGATAGCTGATTCTGAAACAATAGCAGTATCGTCGACATACAAAAGTAATAATAATTTGACATGGTCCATTATAATAGTATCTAGTAGTTAATGCTTATTACACTGTACATCATTCAGTATATCATTGTAAATCATTCATATATATTGAAAATAGCAAGTGGTAATATATTCTCACATTGTCTTACACTTATATTAGAAGGACTATTTTGGGAAAGTACATGTACACCTTTAGCGGACTATTGCATTTTCATACACATTTTTGACATATTAAATTTTTTATCAAAAGCAGCCTTAAAATCAACAAACGCACAGAATATACTATTTTACTATTTCTTATTAAATGTATATCAATTATAGAGGTAAATACACAACTGTTATAGAGGGACCAGAGAAAGCCTTAACACAAGCATTGAATACCCTCTCAGAATGTGCCAATATATTTGGATTAAATTAATTCTATTTCAGGTAGCAAATTGTCCGATGCGGGTAACCAACATGTATAGTTCGTGCAATGGAGTAAGCCTTGTGCCCTTAGAACTGTATGGTATTGTGTGTGCCTTCGTGTGAATCTGATGTACACCTCGACCGAGGAACATATTTGACAACTGTCTCTGTTTTGCCATGTGTTTATTCCGGTTGGCCATATGTTTTGGCCAACGTGTTACGAGATGGATCTATGTTGCTGGCGTTTGCTGCGCAGTCATCGGGGCTACCTGTTTATTAACTGCCAAGTGGTTGCGGATGGACGAACACATCGGCCAAGTACAGACATATTTCATCATTGTTTTTACGTCTTGTCTGAATCGCTTTCCAGATAGTACATATAAGACGAAGTTGATAGCATTATTAACATTCATCAGCATAATTACTATGGTATACCATAACGTAATGATAGCATCCTCGTGTTCGCTGCCCGGCAACATTATCCATTCTATATAGAGTAATTGAAACACTGTTATTGGTGTGATGCAAATAAAATATGCAATATACATTGAGATCATCAATGCCGCCAACTTAGTGTTATTCTTTAATCCGCCTTCGAGCCCAGGTCTGTTTTTATCCTTCAAACGTATGCTAATAATACCGACGAAGATTGCGACATTTCCAACCGTGAGAATTATGACAGGCCCCAAAAATAACAAACAAAAATCGAACCACGGCCCTACACATTCAATGAAATATAAATATATATAGTTTTCTTTAATGAGAGAGCACTTGTGGTTTTCTGTTACGCCCATTCCATATAGCACGTGACTATTAGCAAGACCGAGTATTGTCACGATTATTACGATAAGACTGTTTGTATTTCTTGCTGTGTATATTCGTTTATAGTATATCGGCAACCAAACGGCAACAAATCGTTCTGAGGTAACAGCGATTATAAACCATGACGAAGAATGTGATGCACTAAGTGTTATGAACATACCGAGCTTACACGATGCATCAGATAATGATCTTATATCTATGCCAAAAACTTTCTTAATCCACTCCATCATCAGATACGACCATAGCACAAGCATATCCGACACGGCCAGTGCTGTCAAAAACCTGGACGACGACGTGTTCCTGTTCTTACGCTGCATTAGTATCAGTATCGCCAGGATGTTTCCAAACGTTCCCATGATGATCAGAATGGGCGGAACCGCCTTCCACAGGAATTCTGCGCATTTATATTCCGTGTATTTGTACAAGTTGCTTCCGTTTTCTGTATTGTTCATGATTCTTCTAAAAGCAGGCTTCCTGAAGAAGAAGCAAATACATATCATAAGTATGCTTCATGTAGATTAGGGATTCAATTCAACAACTAAGCAAATACATGTTATGTATGCTTCATGTAGATTAGGGATTCAATTCAACAACTAAGCAACTACATGTTATGTATGCTTCATGTAGATTAGGGATTCAATTCAACAACTAAGCAAATACATGTTATGTATGCTTCATGTAGATTAGGGATTCAATTCAACAACTAAGCAAATACATGTTATGTATGCTTCATGTAGATTAGGGATTCAATTCAACAACTAAGCAAATACATGTTATGTATGCTTCATGTAGATTAGGGATTCAATTCAACAACTAAGCAAATACATGTTATGTATGCTTCATGTAGATTAGGGATTCAATTCAACAACTAAGCAAATACATGTTATGTATGCTTCATGTAGATTAGGGATTCAATTCAACAACTAAGCAAATACATGTTATGTATGCTTCATGTAGATTAGGGATTCAATTCAACAACAACAAAACAAACCAAAACAACAATACATGTTATGTATGCTTCATGTAGATTAGGGATTCAATTCAACAACTAAGCAAATACATGTTATGTATGCTTCATGTAGATTAGGGATTCAATTCAACAACTAAGCAAATACATGTTATGTATGCTTCATGTAGATTAGGGATTCAATTCAACAACTAAGCAAATAGCTTCCATTTGGCCGTTAAATATATATAGGTGATGAATATGGCCAAACATATACACATAGCATGACACTTAAGTCCATATAAACAAGTTATGAACAATACATGAAAGAAGTAAAGTAAATGTTGGTAAAAGAACAGAACAGAACAGAATAGCACATCTCTTTTATTTCACTCAATACATGTACAGAACATGCCAATATGAGGTATTTACAATAAACAAGACATACGAGGCTACAAAACAAAAGCACAACACAGAATCGTCAAAGTGAATAAATATGTCCAATAGTATTTTTAGTTATAGACACAAATATCACAAATTTGGAAAAATAGTATACCTGTTACATTCTTGTATTCAACATTATTATCATAATAAACTTACATAATTTTTGGAATTCTGAACTATTTTTGGTGCAAATTAATATTTGGGCGTCGAAATACATCGGTTTAATATATTGTCTTCTTTCATTAAATTTTGTAAATTGTTCACATTCAAACAAATAGTGAAATTCATCCCCAATTCTGTTTTTACAAGAGTTACATATTCTTTCATTTATTGATGTACTTGACAAGTTTCCTGTTTCTATTGGTAATCGATGGTTTCTTGTTCTAAATTTAATTACGGTAGGTTATACAGTGTGGAGTTTTGTAATTTTGATAAGTAAGGTTCAATTCCAAAAGATCTTTTAAACACTCGATAAAACGTACTATTACTAGAGTTGTCTACCATGGTGTACCAATTATTAATAAATATAAATCATGTTGTTTTTGTTTTACCGCTAGTTTTAACTATTTTGCATTCAAAACTATGTTCAGTCCATACATTTATGAAACCACATTTTATTAGAATTGTTTTAACATTATATAGCCATGGACATTTTACCGTAACTAATTTTTCGGGTACATTTTGTGATGATTGTAACATATTTTTTATATACTAGATGAGACAATTTCGTTGGTGTATCACCTTCTTTCGTAATACATAGTTTTTACCAGAACGAAATAATTTTTTCCTCAATATCTATCGATAGCGGCATACATCCAGTTTCGCCATAAATAAAATAATTTGGGGTGGACCGTTTTAATTTCAATATATGATTTAAAAATTTAAGTTGAACCCTTTCTATTACATCTGATTTCCCAATTCCCCAAATTTCAGCTCCATATAGTAGAATCGGTTTGATGGTTTTATTAAATAGGTCTATTTGTAGATCTATTGGTAGGTTAAGTCGATTTGAATTTCTTATTAGGCTATACATTGCCCTAGTTGCTTGATTTGAAATATTTATTTTACAATTGAAGAAAGAGCCGCTTCTATTGAAGAAGATACCAAAGTATTTATACTCTTACGATTTATATTGCTTCCTTTTTATATTTGAAATATACATATGTTGTCTACCTTTTGAAAACACGATTAGTTTAGCCTTTGGAGTAAGTATTTAGAGCATCTTGTAAATCACTTGCAGTTTCTGCCAGTATTACGGCATCGTCTGCATAAAGTAAAATGTATATTTTTTTAAAAGATTAAAGAGCTCGTTTGTGTTTTGTTCATTCTGTAATAATATTCCTTGCGCATAACTATTGTTTTGAAAAAATCTCTTAAATCATTTAAAAATAAAGAAAATAGCAAAGGTGACAAATTTTCACCTTGACGAACTGCAATATTGCATGTGAAGAAGTTCGAAAATTTTGAATTAACTTTTACACAAGACTTTATTCCATTATACATGTTTCTTATAACCTGTAGACATTTCCCAGTGATTTTAGCATTTATTAATTTCTCCCATAAGCCATTTCTCCAGATGGTATCGAAACTGTTTCATAATATTTTTATTAATAGTAGCAGTTCGTTTTAGGCTTTCTTTTGTTTCGTTATTCTTTCTTAGTTTATAGAGATAGTTTGCGGAGTGGAAATTGTTCATTGCCTTTTTACACTTTGGACCAAACCACGGGGATATTTTGGAACTGTTGGTCTCCTGTACATTGTTTATTTTGGTATAGCCAAAGGCATCAGTAGACGTGTTTATAAATAGGGACGACATATCGTTAACTATTGCATTTACGTTCTGTTGGTTAAAATTTGTATTCACACTAAAATTTTCAAGCGTATCTTGTAAAGTTTGTATTTTATGACGATCTAGTTTATTAATAAATTCATTCGCTTTATTTCTATCCGATAATTTAACTGACGGCTGCTCATCAGGCTGATAATCAATCGTCTTGCTTAGCTTAAATTGTAGGTTAAATTCAATTGGGTTATGAACATCTGAAAGTAATGGGCAGAAGTATATTACCTGTAGAGATAAAACATTATTAAAAAGATTCGAGTTACAAACAAAATAATCAACCCGCATTGATATCCATAATGGTTGTAGTTCTTCCGTTTAAAATATACAAGTAATTAAGCTTAAAAAATCAACAAATTGGTTTCCATAATTATTGGAAATTTTATCCCTATTTAACCCATTCAACCCCAAGTAACTGACATGGACTGGTGCGTGATATTTTCAGACCAATACATTAATAAGAAAATTACCTTTGGACCAGTTCATTTATCAAAATGGGTAATTTTATCTAAAAATAGTAATAATTATTACTGGCAAAAAAGTGCAGATCCTGATGAGACGGCTCGTCACGAGCCGGCTCATCTGGATCTACACTTTTCATAAGCCTATTTAGAGGCCTGTGGGGTTGAAAGGGTTAAACGTTGTCTATTTACATTTAGATACCTGTCAAACATACACATTTCAAGATTGTAGTCCAAACAAAGTTCATCCAAATGTTGGCTTTCGTATAGCTCAGCTGCGAGTACTCAACTGACAATTAACCCTGTTATTTGTGTATTTATATTATACTTTGTACATACATAATAATAATGATTTGTAAATATGTTATGCTCTTCAGAAATGGAGGAAATAAAAGTACCTACCTACCTACCTACCTACCTACCCATCCACCCATCCACCCACCCACCCATCCACCCACCCACATTATACACATTATATAGGCCTAGCGCATCATAATAATTTAATGAAGTCAATAGCCAATAATTGCATGCATTATAATAGTAATAGTATTCATTCAACCAATGTATCATTGAAAAGTCACTTGTACCGTGGAAGCGTAATGTCACAGAAGGATAACCACTAATCCGGTAATTGTCAATACACAACTAGTCATACCTATGTATCTGTGTCATTGGTCACAATTTGAGGTGCCCCCTGGTGGTCACTGATATGCTCCATTCTGTGAATGGGCTGTCTATTAGCCCAACCTTGATCAAGTGCATCAGGTTGGATCGCAGAATCACGGTCTATTAGAAGAACACCATTATTTTCAACACATTGTGTGTTTGACTGAATTACATCAGTATTTTGACGTTTCAAATAAATTTCACTATCAAGCGGCGAGCGTTCCTTGCGTTTCTGTGACGTTCTGTCAACGCCCAAGGGCGCGAGCTGGCCGAATCTGTTCGGCGTTTCGAAGTTTAAAGTTCTGCCGTTGTATGGTCTCTGTGGAATTGTTTGTCTGGCGGGGTGTGGGCCATATTGTGTGGGACGACTGTCTCTTCTGTCCTCACCATGATACGCTGGGGGATGCATGGAACGGGTATAACATTTACGGTCTTCTCTATTGGTGTACTCTCCATTATTGATATTGTATTGCTTGTTATTTATGTACAGTCTGTCTCTGACAAGCGATACTCTCTCTCCTTGGTCAGACAGGTGACGGACTATTGGGTAGAGTTGTTTCCTGCGTCCCTCGACTTCACGTGGAAAGGTGACGGACTATTGGGTAGAGTTGTTTCCTGCGTTCCTCGACTTCACGTGGAAAGGTGACGGACTATTGGGTAGAGTTGTTTCCTGCGTTCCTCGACTTCACGTGGAAAGGTGACGGACTATTGGGTAGAGTTGTTTCCTGCGTTCCTCGACTTCACGTGGAAAGGTGGCGGACTATTGGGTAGAGTTGTTTCCTGCGTTCCTCGACTCAGTGGAAAGTGCGGACTATTGGGTAGAGGTTTCCTGCGTTCTCGACTTCACGTGGAAAGGTGACGGACTATTGGGTAGAGTTGTTTCCTGCGTTCCTCGACTTCACGTGGAAAGGTGACGGACTATTGGGTAGAGTTGTTTCCTGCGTTCCTCGACTTCACGTGGAAAGGTGACGGACTATTGGGTAGAGTTGTTTCCTGCGTTCCTCGACTTCACGTGGAAAGGTGACGGACTATTGGGTAGAGTTGTTTCCTGCGTTCCTCGACTTCACGTGGAAAGGTGACGGACTATTGGGTAGAGTTGTTTCCTGCGTTCCTCGACTTCACGTGGAAAGGTGACGGACTATTGGGTAGAGTTGTTTCCTGCGTTCCTCGACTTCACGTGGAAAGGTGACGGACTATTGGGTAGAGTTGTTTCCTGCGTTCCTCGACTTCACGTGGAAAGTGCTCGTAGATTTTAACACCCTGTTTCAAAGCATTTAGAGAGATTCCTGCTTTACGCACCGTGTTTCTATCACTTAGTTTCTCGAATCGAGCTATAATTGGACGTGGTCTGTTAGATTATTTGGCTTTCACCGGATTACCAACACGGTATATTCTTTCAAAGCTAAAATTTGTCTGCGACACTGAAGATTCTTGCCTCATACACTTCGCTTCCGGTTGTAAACAATATGGCGGTTTTTTTGAAAAGCTCGTGAAAAATGATGTAGTTTTTTCGAAACTGTGCTTGAAGAAGGGAATGAATATGAACTAGATGTGCTTTAGATGGTAGTATTATGTCTGTGGCATGAACTGTATTCGAGCTGAATTGTATTGATGAGTAACTATCTTTAGAAGGAGTCACATAGTTTTCATGCCAGGGGCGGGTCGAGGACAGCGTGGTAAACGCAGGCGAAATAAATCGTCTGCTGGCCATCTCTCAATATTTCTAAAGAAACATAACGTAAACATTCAGAACAATAGCGAGGATAACGATAGTGATACTGACGGTTTTGTTTCCATTTGCTCGTCACCAGAAACGGACGTTTCAGATACAGAACTTTTACCAGTTTCGACACCATCATTAAAACAGGAAGGTATGGTTGAATTAACCGAGACAGAGCTCGTTAGTCTGGCCACTAAATTTGCACCAATCTTAGCACCGATTCTAGCAAACGAACTATATGGTAAGCTGTTACCAAAGGTACAGGAAATGGTCAAAACTGAGACTAAGAAACTGATCGATACTGAAATTGGTCCACTACTAGAAATTACAAAGCACAAAAAGCAATTTTTAAGTTAAACAAATATTTATATAAATTTACATATATAACACCTAAGCATCGATTAGATCTATTTGACAAAGTAGTAGCACCTATTATGAATTATTGTAGTGAAGTTTGTGCTTTTGCAAAGGATTTATCTATTGAAAGAGTACATTTAAAGTTTTGCAAAAAGCTATTAGTAGTTAAGAAAACGACACAGAATGATTTTGTGTATGGAGAATTAGGAAGAGTTACTTATAAATGTCAACAATTTTACAATGTTATAAAATACTGGATAAAAATTTTACATTTAAATGAAAATAAATATGTATCGCTAGTATATAATATGTTAAAAGGAGATTTAGTGAGTGTCCCAAATAAGGTGAATTGGTGTTCTTTGGTAAAATACTTGTTAAACTCACTTGGTTTCAACGATGCATGGTTGCAGCAAAGTGTTGGAAACATTGACTTGTTTTTATATCTTGTTCGACAAAGAATTACCGATCAAGTTGTTCAAAATTGGCATGACAGGCTAGAACATTCTAGTAGGGCAATATTTTATAGAACTATTGCTTCCTTTAAATTTCAACCATATTTAGAATACTTTACAATAAATAAGTTTTGTCAGTCAATTACTAAATTAAGAGTATCGTCGCATAGACTACATATTGAGGCAGGTAGATGGGCTAGACCTAGAAGTATACCTAGAAACGAAAGAGTTTGTTATATATGTAATGAAATAGAGGATAAATTCACTTTGTTATGGAATGCTCATTGTACAATGATTTAAGGTGTCAGTATATTCCAGCGAAATTTTGGAGGCGTCCAAATATGTATAAGTTTATAGAATTGATTAATAATGAAAGCCAGACTATAAGTAGGAAATGCTTTTGCAAAATGAAATGAAAATCTGTATGCAGCAAATAATGTAATATAATATTCCAGGTACTTTCAGCTAACTCCCTAGAAATATAGGCTGTATTACTTAATGTGTTAAATAGTTAGTACACCATCCGAATCTTAAACTTTAGGGAGCGTGGATGCTAAATGGCTAACTTACAAATTGAATTACACATTAGGAAATCATTTGTTGGTCTTTCTGTTTCGCTACGTTTAAGGTCAACGTTATATTGGTTTCATTTAAAAAAAGTCTATTTATTATTAGTTAGAGAGAAAATTTAAATAGCGATTGAACAGCTAAGCAATATAAATAACATGGAATATTATTATAATATTATAGTAACTGCTACAATATAGCAATATTTAAAATGTGAGTAATTACTGTAAATTTATGCATACTATATTTAAAATATGATCATGAATACGTATAACCTTCTCCACATTTGAACAACTATATATTTCTTTATGTTTGATATATATGTACATTGTACAAGTATTTATATAATTTATGCTATTATCACTGTTTGCCATAAAGTATGCATGTTTATGTCCTCATGGGCTTTTGAGCCTATTGGAATTCAGAAATAAAATATCAAATTTAAAATCCATAATCGATATATCCGTCATACAGGTGCGCAGACGATCATGCTTGCAGACGATCTTTTTGCAGTTAATACAATGTATATGTCAATTTCACTTATAATGTATATTAATTAGTGATATCCAACTTTCTGAAACAAATCCATCTTATTGCAACACTTACAGAAATCGTTCAACGTTAATAACATTTACAATTTATATTTATAAAAACAACATTTAAAAATTGTCATTTATTAAAACGTCACTGACCTAGTTGACATGTTTAAAAATAGTCTCACTTTATAAAATGCTCGCTTTTTTCGAGCTCGTTTTTAGTTTCGACCATGCCAGTATGGTTATTGTTCTAGTCATTTCACTTATATTATTTCAAATGCAATATACTCAGCACCGTCGCATCTTGATAGATACAAAATTATACTGGCCTTATTTTTGACCCAATTCCAAATTAAAACAAATGTAATGAGTAACATTGAACTGAATGCAAACAGATGTTGTTGTTTTTATCACTGTGTACATGGTAACATATGATTATCTTCATCTTGACCTAATATTACGAAGTAAACGCATATTTGCTGATACCTTTAAACTTTAACCTGTGATTGCGTGTCAAAGGTAGCTTTAACCTGTGTGTCAAAGGTCGACTATCGTAGTTCAAGTTATTAGTCAATATCTATATAAGGTGATAGGTTTTTAACTGGATGTAGTTTTGAATGACTTCGTTTAAAATATATCGTCGCAATTCTATAGTTATTTAGAATTTAATCGACTTGAATGACTGAACGAATAATTATACATTTTTCTAGCATTAAGTTCTGATCTATATTTAGTTGACATATCTATTTGAGATTGTAAAGGAACAATCTGTAGCAATTACCATTTAATTGTTTGTTTTCCTGTTTCATGGTGAAGCGAGCAAGGTAGCCTATTACATTAAATGTAGATCTATGAAACCTGTACATGATCCTGTATTATACATGTATATATACTTGCGGGTATAATCATGGTCATTTCATAATAATGAATATCATTTGCAATGTATACATGCTATGTCGCAACGAGGTGTAGTTTTTTCACACGTTATTGTTCACTATTGCACTTTGTACTATACTATATATGATTGTCGATCTTATCTGTTGAAACATTACATGATGATACATAATTATGCTAATACTACATTCTGATTGGGCAGGGTGCGGTTGTTGTGTGCCAATGCCGATTGGATATATCTTACACCGTTACAGCGTACACTTATTGACTTATTATCAGAAGTTCAATCCGTGTTGGAGCAAGATATTGTATCGTGCCCGATGTAATTACGATATATTGTAATTGACTTGAATTTACTAAAAATAGGCTTTTCATAAAAAGGTTGTATAATTATACTATAGACACAATCTATCCCTGGTCAATCTATCCCTGGTCAATCCCTGGTCAATCTATCAATCTGGTCAATCTATCCCTGGTAGACAACTCAAATTTTAATATGATAACCTTCACGGATAGTAGTCCTTGAATTTTAGAATCAATTACATTTTATTGACATTTTGAAATTCTTTTAGAATAGGAAATGCTTTAGACATCTAAAAAGCATATACTTTTTTACGTTTCATAGACTTCTCTATTTACATGTTTTTTCATCAGCTTGATACAAAACTAAGTACAATTTCACCTATATTTCACGACATAGCCCTATTTCTATTCCTGTCTTCATATACGACTTCTTTTCATTCATGTTTTGTGCATTTTACAATTTTATTTCTCATTGTCCCTCCCTCCGCGTTGCTGCTGCCCCGTGTTATGGAGACTGTGTATATGGGTGTCCCTTCTCGGTTATACTTTTATGCGATCGATCGTCATTCTCGATTCTCGTTTCTTTGACTTTATACCCACATAGGTAATGACCTAGGAGCATGGAGAGTGGCGGTCGGTTTGCATTATTTTAGGGGGCGTGCTTGTATCAAAACCATGACTTACAACTATAATATATGTTCAGATTTTCTCAGACACATACAAAGTTGTTGGTGTACTTTAATCACATATGTGCATGTCATCATACGAGTCATTAGCAACTTTGCTTCTTATTCGAATCTCCCATATGCTGTGATTTTAATGAACTATGACTCTTATTATGTATTTCTCATTCACGAACATACACACTCTAATACTGAAAACTGTCTTAGCATCAAACCATTATTCTTAATATTAGAACAGCTACATTATTTCGCAATTGTACGTTTACTTATTTTACTTGCTAATGATCTTAACCCTGGACCTATTGAAGATAACGGTTGCTTTTCTATAATACATCAGAATATAAGAAGTATTCGCAACAAATTAGACTTTATTAAGGATAATTTCATTGATAACTTCGATGTTATACATTGTACAGAAACACATCTCTCTCTCTCGATATCCCCGACTCGAAACGTAAGCTTGTAGGACTTGAAGACATGTTTCGCAAAGATGTATCTGCTCACTCTGGGGGTATTGTGATATACTGTAATTCTAGCTTGCAACCAACGCGCTTAATTGACCTCGAAACAATTCTACCAGAATCACTGTGCATAAAGGTAAAAGATCATAATAAAAGTTTTATCATAGCCACTCTGTATAGGCCACCTAATTCCCCATTGGAGTTTTGGCAAAGATGTGATTTATTTAACCAATGGTTAATCGAGTCGGGCCGAGCTTCTGGGAGGTGGCGTTATCTATCGGATGGTTGACAATGATGACTTTTACTGCTACCGTCGAACGATCAACATCGAAGACTAAGTATCCTTAGACTAACAAGACAACATAAGTATCCATTCTGGTTATATACACTTTACCTGGAAAAGTTCTAGTATAGGCGTCGAGTTGGGTAATCCGTGAACGAAGGACGGTATAAATGTGGCGGTATTTGACTGGATATTCCAAAAGGTGGAACATATTGTAATGCCCCAGGTTTATCAGTGACGTTTGACATACATGTACATGTTGATTACATAATGTTAATGGCTATACACTTGTTTTACTCCAAGCTACGATGTGTCATCAATGTTTATGTTTATTGCAGTACTTTGTTAGAGTATACATCAGTTTTTCTAGCAATGGCAGCCATTTTTCGGAAGTACTTCGATAGAAATCGCATTGCATTGTGGATAGTTTTAAGCTGTCATTTCTCAGAGCTTTTCATCAGAGTCAAACTTTAAATAGTATTTATACACTGGAAACAGTCCAGATTTTTACCACAAGGTAACATTAATACACTATAGTGTTTATATATTAATCTCATTATAAGATTTTTGATGTTTTCATTCAGTTTTATCATAGAAACAGTGTTTGGAACCAGGTAGATATATATTGTTGACATGGATACAGCGCACAGTTACGAACGGGCGCTATTGTGCGCACTATGTACTCCTTTTCTTGTGCGGTTTGTGCTTAATAGCGCACAGCGTAGGTTGTGCGCTATTCGAGCGCACATAGATGTTGATGCACCGCACAGTGTATTTTGTGCGCAGTATAAATAGGCTTGGGAGCGTTGCATTAGGGGACTCGGAACTTTTATTTCTTAGGTATAAGACCTATTTTTTGTTAGGTTAAAATTATTCTTTTATTTCTTTAGGAATACTTACAATAAATTACATTAGTAACATATTACATGTTATAGAGATCTGTGCACAAGATACAGCTGTTTTGGGGTATATTTAAGAGATGTATAATATAAATGCAAGATATTTGTTAATGTGAAACTGACGATTGTTATCATTTCATGATAGTAAAACATTACTAGTCCGTCTTGATGTGCAACCAAATTGTTCTAGCTATTGAATAAATCTTGTTGAATCATTTAAATCTTTATTTCTCTTATTATCTCAGCAAACCTGTAGGGTGCTTCCCCTTGGATTAATCTTTTAGTCGGCCTTAATCAGAGTCCACTTTAGTTTATTTTTACTTTTGTTGTTGACGAACGGACCCCTATTTTAGTAGGCGGTCTGAGTTGGCGTGAGTCGAGGTAATAGCACGCTACCAATTATCCTATGACGCCTCGGCACGTGGCATTTATGGTGGCAGTGGTGGGATCTTTGTTTACAACTTAGATCCAGAGATCGACACTCAGTATCGCCTTTTATACTTAGCAAGATGTCGGATTCAGAAACAGAGCAGGAAAATGAGGTGTCCTTCAGTAGAACAGAAGTTTCAGTACACCAAGAAGGGCCATTCACTCAACAAGAACAGGGAGGTATCTACCCAACGAATAGAAAGCAAATGGTAACCAGATCATCAGAAGGAGAGCTTGACTCCGAGTGTGAAACAGGGAGTCAACCTGCAAGCCGTAATTCCAACAGTTCGGACAAATGGATTAAGGACGCTCTTCAAGAAATGGTCAACATGCAAAGTAATATATCAGAAGCCCTGCAAAGCGTAACAGTAATGTTAACAAATATGTACCAGAAAGACAAAGAGTCGCAGAGTCCCAGTTTAGAACCAGAGATAAATAATAACAATTACAGTATTTCCGACAGAAGACAAGGAGGGTCATTTTCTAGTCTTAGGAATAGACACGAGCCACATGATCAGTACGCAACAACTGAACATGAGAATCAGCATGCTTACAGAAGGTCACTGCAAAGGCCCAGAAGTAACCATGATGTACGTCACTGCAACACAAACATTAAGATCCCAGCATTCACAGGCAAGGATGGATGGAAAGTTTGGATCAACAGATTTGAAACGATATCAGAGAGGAAAAACTGTGATGATGATGAAAAATTAGACAATGTATTGCCACAACTGCAAGGTAGTGCAGGTGAATTTGTGTTCACTCAACTGAATCGTTAGACATTGAGAAACTACAATGAACTGGCAGGTGAATTAAATAACAGGTTCAGAGTAATTGAGACTCCACGAATATATGCAGCTAAGTTCAGCAGAAGAGACCAGAAAATCAGTGAAACTGCGGAAGAATATGCAGCTGAGCTTAAGCGACTCTACGACAACGCGCATACCAGGCGCGACAGTAGAACAAGAAGGGAGGACCTAGTGCGAAGATTTTTGGATGGTCTGAGAGATGAAGAATTAAGGTGGGAAGTTTAATACATAAAGGAGCCTGAGGACATTGACGAAGCAGTCTATCATGTAGTAAACTATATTCAAACTAGAAATAGACATATGTACACACCAACTCTCGAGAAGAGAAGAAAATTTGTTCGTAGGACTCATTCATTTTTGCACAAAGATGAAACTTCTGATAGCGGTGAAAGTGAGAACGATATTGTATGAACTGGTGAGCATGCATGCCGGGTCCCAGTAAAGGGTTTTGGCGATAAATGCAAACAAGACAATAAAATATCACCAATCCAAGATAACACTACGGTGAAAGGAATTGCATTTAACACAAGTAGAAATACTGCAGCAAGTGCTAGACAAATTAAACGAGATCACCCAAAATACACAAACTGACCAAGGCACGAGGAGAAAGATTATACGGTGTTATTCATGTAATCAAGAAAACCATTTTGCACGTGACTGCCCATTGAAGGAACGGAGATTCCAGCGTGGCGCATACAACAATCAAGCAGCACAGTCACATGACCACACTCCAAATAGCCACCAGTTAAATGCCAATGCACCAGTATACAATCATTCTTTAAACATGAAAGGATCAAGCCATCTGGCGGGGAGGTCCTAGACAGCAGTAAGGGCCAGAACACAGAAGTATTATCAGAAGATCCGATAATAATCAGGAGAAGAAGACCGTACAGCAGTGGTGTGTATCTAAAGGGTACTGTGCAGAACCTACCTATTACTTTTACAGCAGATACCGGGGCGACAAAAACTATCATCTCAGACAGGATTTACAACAAACTAGATCCCACAAATCGACCAACACTTGCGAAAACAGCGTGTCTAACCGGCGCAGGAGGAATACCACTGACAGAACTAGGCAAAGCCGTCTTCGATATACAACTGGGGCCAGTTGATCTAAAGAAAGAATTGATAGTAGCAGAAATAGAAGATGAAGGCCTTCTGTGTATTGACATATTACAAAATGATGATGGCGGGCCTGCCGACATACTGTTGACCAAAGGTGTAATTATTCTTAAAGGGAAAGAGGTTCCCTGCATTCAAATAGGCGTGTCAAATACGAAAAGTAAGAGCAGCAGGTCACCGTACCATACCAGGACAGTGTGAAGCAGTTATTGATGTGCTAGTAGATCGACAGGAAGCAGATGATTACCTGGAAAGAGCCGAGTTTATAATTGAACATACAGAGCACTTTAAGGACACATATCCCTTACAAATGGCCACCGTCCTAGTGGATATTAATGGGAGAACCACCAGCAAAATACGTGTGCTGAATCCATTCCCCACATCCGTTTCTATTAACCAGGATGCAATATTAGGTCAAGCAGAAAAGATAAACCGGATGAAAGGCACACTTAAAAGCCAAGAACATCCGGAAAAAGAAAGTAGCACTGCTTATGTACGTCGGATGACAGTAAACGAAGGTATGGTGACAGACCCAGTTAAACCATTGACGGAAGACAAAATAGCCACAGAAAATGACATCCCTAGCCATTTGAAGACCTTATACGAAATTGCTTCGAAGAGCCGCAGTACACAAGAAAGACGTGCAATTGCAAAGCTTCTTATAAGATTCTCGGGCAGTTTTTCGGTAAATGATCTTGATCTGGGCCTCACCACGCTGACCGAGCACTCAATCAATACAGGGGACGTTTACCCAATAAAGCAACCTCCAAGAAGAGTTCCTATGGCCTATGCCGAACACGAAAAAAAAAGCTGTAGAAGAGCTATTAGCGAAGGGTGTGATACGGAAAAGTACATCACCATGGGCGAGTCCCATCGTCCTGGTCACCAAACAATCTGGCGAGATAAGACCTTGCATTGACTATCGCAAGGTAAATGCACTGGTTAAACCAGATGAATTTCCATTGCCACGGGTGCAAGATTGTTTAGATGCTGTCTCTGGCTCAACCCTTTTTTCAACGTTTGATTTGACAAGTGGGTATTTTGAGATTCCATTGAAGGAGGAAGACATCCCTAAGAGTGTATTTGTATGCAAATATGGACTCTTTGAGATGCTGAGATTACCATTTGGATTAAACAATGCAGCGGCAACATTTCAGCGAACAATGGAGATAGCACTTCAAGGGTTACAGTGGGAGACTTGATTAATTTATATAGACGATATCGTGATACACAGTACAGATTTCACCCAACACATGAGCAGAGTGACATCAGTTCTCGAGAGAATAGAGGCAGTAGGTCTGAAACTCAAACCTGAAAAATGCGAAATGTTACAAGAGGAAGTCGTGTTTCTTGGGCATGTAGTGTCGGGAAGCGGCGTAAAACCAAACCCAGTCAACATTGCAAAAATAGTCGAGTGGCCAGTCCCAGCCAATGTGAAGCACGTGAGACAATTTGTCGCCATGGGCTCGTATTACCGTAGGTTTGCAAAGGGTTTCGCAAACATTGTACGACCAATGCTGGAACTCACTAAAAAGGGGAGATAATTCAAATGGGATGAAGCCTGCCAGAAGTCATTTGAAGCTGTGAAGAGTATCTTGGTCAGTCCAGAAATAATGGGGTATTCCTTACAGAACGGCGGAGAGTGTATTTTAGACGTTGACGCATGTGATCTAGGAATTGGCGGAGTATTGCATCAGATACAAAAGGGACGCGAAAGAGTTATCTCATATGCCAGCAGGGCCCTAAATAAAGCTGAACGTAATTATTGTATCACAGAAAAAGAGCTGCTAGCAATCCGGTACTTCATAGAGTATTTCAGACAATACTTATTGGGTAGGCAGTTCCTAGTACGAAGTGATCATCAGGCTTTAACCTGGCTATTCAAATTGAAAGAACCAAGGGGGAAGATAGCCAGGTGGATAGAGATACTCTCCCACTATGATTTCTCGATAGAATACAGGCCGGGACGCAGGGTCACTGTGATGCACTATCGCGTTGTGAAAATCCGCGAGAATGTGAATGTGCATTACAGGACATGGACGAACCTCTGAAATGTGGTCCATGCAAAAATGCACCAAACGAGCACAGGATATGGTCCTACAGGGCATGTGTGATAATGTTGTTCATCCAACAGCAGATAGTACGTCATCTAAATTCAACACGAGCGCAATGACACAGAAGTGGTGAGAGCAACAGTACATAATGTTAATCAGCCAAGCACGTCTAAAGCTGTCAGCCAAGTGGATGCTACCGACAATAGACTACATCGTCTGAAGTGGGCAGGTGGTAAATGCCTTGATGACATAAGAACGCTACAAGAGAATGACAGGGATATAGGGCCAATATTAAAGGCAAAATACAGGGCAACAGGCCAAGCAGTAAGGAAGTACTTTCTTTCAGTCCAGCAAGTAGACATTACTGGGTACTATGGGAGGTCTTAATGGTCGAGCATGGTACTCTGTTCAAGAAATTTGTTAAACAAAACAAGACCGGCGAGCACTTGCAATTTGTGGTCCCTTATGCCATGAGAAAAGGGGTGCTACATGAGTACCATAATTCTGTCATTTCAGGTAACCTGGGGTGCAAGAAGACCACAGAGAAGATCCGCAGAGGTGTAATACTAATGTAATAATGCCATGAAAGGAGATGTGGATCTACACATTAAGCAGTGTGATGTGTGTGCAGCAGACAAAAGACCAATTAAGACACCCAGAGCTCCAATGGGTAAGATTACAACAGGCGCTCCTTTTGATGTCGTGGCGACAGATTACCAAGGACCACTACCTCGAACACAACAGGGAAACCGCTACATTTTAGTATTGACCGACCATTTCAGCAAATACGTAGAGGTTCTAGTAGTTCCAGACCAAACCGGAAACGTGTGCTTCACGGATTCTGAATGATTTCATAGCCAGATGGGGATGTCCTCTATCCATACTTAGGGACCAAGGTCGTAACTACGAGAACAGATTGTTCAAGGAACTATGCCGAATGCTTGAAATTCGAAAGTTGCGCATAAGCCCAAAAAATCCCCGATGTAATGACTAGTCGGAACACTTTAATAAAACACTGGTGCGGATGATAAAGGCATTCCTGAGCGGTGAGCAGGATCAATGTGATCGTAACTTAGGTTGTCTTGCGGGCGCTTATCGTGCAACACCGAATGAATCAACTGGCCTGACACCCAATCTTCTGACGATGGGGCGCGAAGTCAGACTACCCTCCGAGTTAGTATTCGGAAGCTCTACGATAATCAATGGTCAAAACATCACCTCCTATGGGGAATATGTGGACACACTGAGGTCAAGGATGCAACAAGCTCATAGCATAGCCCGTGACCATTTAGCCGTAGCGGCAAGGAGACACAAGGCCATGTATGATACTAAAGTATTGGTGAATAAATACGAAGCGGGCGATACAGTATGTGGTGTCTAGCTGAGGTACACAAGGTAGGGGTAGCTCCGAAACCAGAATGGATATATTGTTGTCCTTATCTAGTCAAGCAGGCTATCGCAGGTGTGAATTTCATCCTGCAGTTAGATAAGCTTGGGCACGAGAAATTAGTTCATCATAACAAGCTGAAACCGTATGAGGGGGACAAGCCGCCCAAGTGGATAGAGCGGGCAAAGAGGAAATTAAAGAGGGAATAAACTGTAGAAGATATAATGACGACACATGCGGTGACGCCAAACTATGCATTTTTGTTATTTGTGACATGTATCAGTCATGTCAAACATGTATGTTTTGATTAATGTAATACAAATGTTAAAATACACTTTTAATTTAAAAATTAACGGACTGGTATATATAAATGTTGCTGATGGCTGACGAGAGCACATAGCGTGTAAACATGTGTATATACATTTGCATCGCAAATGTTTGATGTCAACTGTGTGTTGAAGCGGCAAAAGTGTATAGAGGTTTGGTAAAAGTAGTTGTGCCATACAGTAAAGATAACAGCACACATTTGTAATATACCACTATTTATAACTATGGTTCATTAATGTTGTGTGATACATATAGGTATATGTAGCTGTCAGCACAAAGTTTCGGGCACAATTTAGCAGAGGTTCCAGGGAAGAATACTATGATTAGAATTAAATCATAGAGAACAGAGGATAGGAAAAGGTGGTTAGAGAGTAGAGGACAAGTATCGCACGGGGTAAGCAGAGGTTAAGAGAAAGGTTTGTCCACATGGTTGGTCGGGATCGAATCACTTTGGTGAGGGGCAATGAGCCGATAAAGTATGAAACGACATAGAAGTACGCACATAGGACGGGTTTATAAGTCTAACACCGGAGAGCAAGAGTTTTAGCGGTATCCAATGAAGGGATGCAGTAACTACACAGTGGAAAGGGGAAACTGACATATGTACGGGAAAGAGAAGCACACCTTGCCATAGAGGTGCGGTTGCAGGTCAGGAAACAGAACTGACAGCAACGGAACGCATAGGTTAACATAAATCGACATGGGGTTTATTCATGATAGATATTTTGTATCATTTCAGCCAACAGAAACGTCAGCAATAATGTCCAACGGTAGTTCATCCGCAGGCCACAGGCGAAAGACATACCAATGCCTGAAGTGCCTGCACAAGAGCAACAAGGTGTTCATCGAAGCACGGTACCGGGTTTATGACCACTGTTTGGGGGAGCATCTGAGCCTGGATGATCCTACTGTAAATTGTGCCTTTTCCGGTCGTTCAAGAGGGAGGATCTGGACAAGCATGTGATGGCTTATCAAAGGCACATACTGAGGGAAACGGGTGTCGTGGATTCGGATGACATGCTGATAGAAAATCCGAGCCCTTACCGAAAAACAGAGAGGGACATTGCCACTTTGTTGGGTGAGGAGAGCAGGAGACACTGGGAGAGCCGATCACCTGCCAAGAAGGATGCATTACGAAATGCCGTGGAGATGAACTTCCCTCAAGGTTGGGCGGAGGCAACATTTAGTCCAGCTCGACCAGCGTCAGTCCTGATCATCACTTCACCATTGCCTGACCAGGCATTGATGCAACCCACAGTATCAAAGACTGTGGGACCTGTGATTTATCATCCAGGTGTCCAGGGCATGTCACCACTTCAGGATCTGGCTGCTCTGGGCCCTTCTATCCAGCAGTTTATAGACATATCATAATACAACAGCTGGTCAACTTATTGGGAGCATCAACTGTTCCAGCAGCTGCAATGGAGGTGGTGGTTCCGGCTTTTACCAAGCAACCCGATAGTTCAGTGCCGTATGTGAGTCCTTGTACAGCGCAACCGGCAACAGTTGCACCCATTGTTACAGTAGCAAGTGGCAACGCACACACAACTCCCAGCGTAGCATCCCATCTGGACTCGGAGAGGGGTGACATCTTGAACTCCCTACCGACTAGAGAAGAGTGTCATGCCATCGGAAGGAAGTCCGCGACTCCCTCAGTAGCATCATCGTCCAGCAACTCCTCCAGCTCGGATTCGAATGATGGCCAGGAGAGAGCAGAAGAGAGGCCTGGAGAGTTGATAAAATCCATCAAGGGACTGAATAACACGGTTCAGACAGTGCAGGACATACCCACTAAGCAGTATCAAAGCACGGAGTACCTGGCCAGGTGCTTGCTGGAAATGAACAGTACACTGGCGAAAGCTCTACCAGTAGTAGTACCTCAGCCCCCATTCATTACCTCAGTACCCCCTCCCCATGTATGTCCCCCTGTCCCAGATTCACCTAGACAAATCTTAACGCAGACGACTGCAGACAGCCATTATAATAGAGATAGGTCGCCCCTACATGTACAAAGGAATAACATGCACGGTGACTACCGCACGGTGACTACCGCGTAGCCCGGCGCACATGGATAGGGGACGAGACAGGCGCGTGACACACAGACGTTAGGCTATAATGAGGTGTTACTTAGTTTTAAGCATTACATATACCGGTATTTGTTATATTTTTATTTTGTCTAAAGTAATTATCACAGCTATCACAGGACAGTTTTGACCTGGGTACAGTACTACTCCATTCAATTTCGTCGTCTTGCCAGATTATAAAGTTATAAGAATTATTACGGAACAGTTTTAATTAAATGTTTTTATTTTAACTTTATTTGACTACTAGTAATTAAGTGACACTAGCGGGTACACCCATGCCAGTATTGAACTGGTGTAAGCCCATCTAGGCAGTATACGTTTTCCTTAAATAACTGTGTTATACGTATTTATGTTTATTCTAGTCAGTAAACTATTTGTCACCGCTTTATTACAGAAATCCTTGTGTTGTGCAATTAACGGATCTCAGTACCGTATATTTCCGACAATAATATGTATTTTTGTTTTATTTTTCACTATCATTAGGCAGAATGATAAAGTGATAGTGAGGGGAATATAATTTATGAGGTTGTTACAGAGTTGTTTGTTAACCGGTTGGAATTCTATGAATTTTACGAGTTGCTGTTAAACTTTGCGATTATTATATATATTGTTAATGTGGTAGAGAAAATTATACATTGGAACACAATGTGACTGTTGTTAAGGTGGTTCTAACGGAGGATTATCTCAGTACAGTGCTATGGCTATGTTAAAGAGGGACCTTTAACTAGTTAGCGGGGGGTAGTGTAATGCCCCAGGTTTATCAGTGACGTTTGACATACATGTACATTTTGATTACATAATGTTAATGGCTATACACTTGTTTTACTCCAAGCTACGATGTGTCATCAAATGTTTATTGCAGTACTTTGTTAGAGTATAAATCAGTTTTTCTAGCAATGGTTACCTTTGGAAAGCATGTTTTTACCAGTTAATCCTTTAAATCCACGACAGAGTAAAACATTTGTAGCCTACGGCAGCCATTTTTCGGAAGTACTTCGATAGAAATCGCATTGCATTGTGGGTAGTTTTAAGCTGTCATTTCTCAGAGATTTTCATCAGAGTCAAACTTTAAATAGTATTTATACACTGGAAACAGACCAGATTTTTTATCACAAGGTAACATTAATACAATATAATGTTTGTATATTAATCTCATTATACGATTTTCGATGTTTGCATTCAGTTTTATCATAGAAACAGTGTTTGGATCCAGGTAGCCATATATTGTTGACATGGATACAGCGCACAGTTACGAATGGGCGCTATTGTGCGCACTATGTGCGCCTTTTCTTGTGCGGTTTGTGCTTAATATCGCACAGCGTAGGTTGCAAGGTAAACTGTCAATTCATCTTTGGTGGCCGTACTTGCCAGGAACTGTTTTGCTGATAACTTCCCTACTGGTGTATTATCTTCAGCATGATACACTGTGACTGGTCTCGTACCCTGGTGTCTCTCTCGTGTGGCCTCCTTCAGTGAAGTGGGAAGGTCATAACGGTCAAACCATCTATGATGGTTGCCTTCTTGGGTGGCACCAGAACATCAGTGATGTCTTCACGCTGTTCGACATCTTCAGCTGAACTTTCTGACTGCTGACCCTGGTTAGTTACCTCCTGGTTGGGTAGCGTTTCCAGTATGGTCATGAGGCTGCTTTTGTCTATGGCTAGTAAAAGTGACCTATCTATTGCAAATAGGGTTCTTGGAAGGGATGTAAACTCATGTTGGCCAATGGCTTCCTTTAGGCTGACTTCTGGTCGTGTGCGGGTCACAATAAGCATGCGGGCAAATAGTGACCAGTCATCCTTCATTTCCACCACTTTATCAGCCAGCTTGTGCTTCATTGCTTTTCCATGTCTTAAGTTGAACCTTCGTCATTCTAGCCCACAAATTGACCTCATTTTGTTGATACGCTCTTCAAGAAATTTGACGTATTTTACCTGGCCAATTTCATCTCGGCTGCAAACATCATTCTGTACTTGATTTGGCATTACTACTTTTGTGATGATATTTTTCAGGTCTTCACACTCCCCAGTCATAGGATTCATAGAGGACTGAATCGCATTCTTCAGTTTCAGTATGTTTTCCTCTTGTCTCGTCCAGACAGCCTTTGACAGTTCATGGTGATCTTTGCGTGAGCTTGTTTCGAGCCAGCCATTCCATGCGCTTCTGCAGCAAGTCTACTCAGTTCGTGTGTTGTAAGGAAGAATCTTTCACGGGCACTGGCATTCTGTGTAATCCCTACCAGAGCTCTTGTGACTTTCATGATGCGATTTATGTGCTCTAGGGCATGATCCACTCCAACTGCACAAAATGGGATCTTGTTTTTATGAACTGTGAAGTTTCCACCCATGAACTCTTTATGTATGTCTGGATCGGTGGTCTCAAGAGCTGTCATTTCTGCAAGGTAGACTGGAACAAGCCTCGCGTACTTTTGCTTGTCAAAACAATTATTTGCACAGCTCATCAAGGGAAGATAGGCGTAGCTGCCAAAGCCCATCACGTGTGCCACGAATGAATATGACCAACACCATCTGCACATAGCGTCGCACTAACTTGAAGAGTGAGCTTGTGGATTCCATATTTTCATCACACTGTTTCATGATCTCCAAAATGTTGTTGGACTCTAGGGTACTTAGCATGTTTTGTTGATCCCTTAGCATATCCTTCTGGATGCGTTGTGCACAACTCCTGTCAATCAGTTGTGCTGAATTTGTACATGGGCCACGTAGATTAGGGTTCTCTGAGAACAGTTCTTCCTTCCACATATAGGTCAATCAGGGCTTGGACTGTAGTCATATGTACTTCTAGAGCCCTCTTCGTGTGCTTGGCTTCAAGGATCTGTCTTGTCGTGGTGGGTCCATATATATCGGCCTCAAACCAGGCTTCTTCAAGCCCACTATCGTCTGTGGCATTGCCAACAGCCCTCAATGCAGCCATCACTGTATGCATCTCGCCCAACCACAGCACACATTTGCCCTTGCAATCATCCCTGCTTATCCCGAGCTGCTTAGCACGTTCATACAGGGCCATGTCGAGAGTGATCACTGTCTTGTTGTTAGGACCCATTACCGTGTAGTTGATCTGCTGTGTCTGTTTTAAGACTGTAATGAGAGTTTGCCATTCATGGGCTGGTGATACTATGAGAGGCATAGCATTTACTTCTGTAAGAGGCTTTGTTGACGCCAAGAGTGAGTTGTAGGCGTCCATGTAGGGATATTGTGATATATAGTCTTAGTACTTGACGGTGTTCTCATGTCTGCTGGTTCTGTGTCTGCTAGGACACTGGGTTCAGCATCCTGGGGTATCTCGGAAAATAGCTGGTGAGCTGGTAGGTTAATGACTACATTCTGCATATCCTTTGCTTTTGTGGTACGCATAATAGTGCGTGAAAGTAGCCATGCTGTGTCCTGTGTAGAATATGGTTTGACGACATGAGATATGGTATTGGGTATGAAGGTAGGAAATGTTGACGCCTCGCTGAAACCTTGTTTCTTTGGTGCACAACAAGGGATACATTCTGGAGTAGTGAGACTTTTAAGAGATCGATCTCTGGATTTGGTCCCGTGTAGTCTCAACTGGATTATTTGGCCCTGAATACATGGGTATCAACAAAATTTAATTGGTAGCACTATTATTAGCCGAGATATGAGATTTTTTAAACCTTGTGTAACGGTCATACCATAAAAAACAGCAGCTATATTGAAATTCTTAATGTCTAGCACAAGGTATTTTAAATATGTTGTGATATTTTGATTCTTTTAACCCTGAAAACATTGGTATAGACACCAAAATTAAATGTTTAGCTCTATTATTATCAGAGATATCAGGTATTGTAAATTTACATGGCGGCCATTTTTAAAATGGCCGCCAAAGCTACAATAATCACAGAAAAAATGGCAACATGTTTTTTTCATTGCCCAAGAATCATTAGCATGCACTTATCATAGTCGCCAAATATTAACATTAAAAAACAACGAGCGCCCTAAAACCTATCATTGGCTATATACTATAAGAATGCTTTAAATCATAGAAACTCCACACTGAATGATTTATCTTCTTAGCTACACCAACATAGCAACTAGAATGTTCATCCTCTAATTAAAATACGATAGCTGTGTTGTCTTGCACAATGGTCGCAAATTGCGATTTGAATATGAACCATATTTCGATATTATTCCATATAATTCAAGAAACTTAATATATAGGCGAAGAATTTCAGCTGATTCATTAAGAATCCAGAAATACACATGACCAACATAGAATACCACAAAACGAGCGTTATTACTCATGCTGTAAATCGAGAGCTTGTGTCTGAGATGAATACCATTATATGTGTAATGCTACGTGCATTTGCGAAAGATATTTATTAAAATATTATTTACAAAGCTAAATATGGTAACGTTTATTGAATTATTACAATCTAGTAATAGGTCTATTTTATTGAATTTAGCATTATTCTACAAAAAAGCTGTTGCTCTAAGAACATCGATATTAAATATTATATAATTGCACTAACCTCTATAATAGGTTACTAAATATTATACAGTATAATATTGTTGCTGATCACGTTGTATATAGCTGCACGTAAACTAAGCAGTAGACAACTGTCATTATACTTACCTTGTATCCCAGCATACACGAGTAGACATGCACATGCATATATACATACACACTAAATACATTATTAACCCTTTCGCTGCCGAATAAATTGAAAGGAATGTCCAAACGACATGGATCCAAATCCAGTATCTGTGTCGTTTGAATAGTAGCCAGCATGAGGCCTGATCAAAAGGCTAGTTCCGTGCCGTCTGGTCTGGCTCTATGTTGTTTGCAAAGGCGACTTTAGTCGATACGTGGCATCGAAAGTGTTAAGAGAACTTCACATTACTTACCTAGGTGCTGTAGTAAAAAACCCGCCGTTCTATTTACCATTGTATCTCAGGAATGTAAACATTATAATTATGTATAATAATATATACGTTTATAAGAAATGTGATCATAAACGTACCTTGTTATTGATCTTACATTGGTCTTACACTGACCACACAAATAGAATAACGACGCTGATTAAGGAAACTCATGCAGCATGCAATGCTAGATACGTACTACGCTTTACAAACACCGTTATAATGGATCCTCTCCAACGTTGAACAGTGCGGCGGGACAATTCATCATTCCACCTGTGTACCTTTACTCCCCTACGAATACGAACCTGTCACAAGTACCACCCCAGCAAATTACTCAAAGTGATATGCTTGAACAATCTATTTTACAACGTCTCGACAACATGGACAATAAACTCGGTCAATTGAAATCCATTCAAACAACTATGGATGCGATAACGGTACGCCTCGGTAGTATGGATGCGATAACGGTACGCCTCGGTGGTATGGATGCGATAACGGTACGCCTCGGTAGTATGGATGCGATAACGGTACGCCTCGGTAGTATGGATGCGATAACGGTACGCCTCGGTGGTATGGATGCGATAACGGTACACCTCGGTAGTATGGATGCGATAACGGTACGCCTCGGTAGTATGGATGCGATAACGGTACGCCTCGGTAGTATGTATGCGATAACGGTACGCCTCGGTAGTATGGATGCGATAACGGTACGCCTCGGTAGTATGGATGCGATAACGGCACGCCTCGGTAGTATGGAGGCGATAACGGTACGCTCGGTAGTATGGATGCGATAACGGTACGCCTCGGTGGTATGGATGCGATAACGGTACGCCTCGGTAGTATGGATGCGATAACGGTACGCCTCGGTAGTATGGGTGCGATAACGGTACACCTCGGTAGTATGGAAGCGATAACGGTACGCCTCGGTGGTATGTATGCGATAACGGTACGCCTCGGTAGTATGGAGGCGATAACGGTACGCCTCGGTAGTATGGATGCGATAACGGTACGCCTCGGTAGTATGGATGCGATAACGGTACGCCTCGGTAGTATGGATGCGATAACGGTACGCCTCGGTAGTATGGGTGCGATAACGGTACGCCTCGGTAGTATGGAAGCGATAACGGTACGCCTCGGTGGTATGTATGCGATAACGGTACGCCTCGGTAGTATGGAAGCGATAACGGTACGCCTCGGTAGTATGGATGCGATAACGGTACGCCTCGGTAGTAGGTGCGATAACGGTACACCTCGGTAGTATGGAAGCGATAACGGTACGCCTCGGTAGTATGGAAGCGATAACGGTACGCCTCGGTAGTATGGATGCGATAACGGTACGCCTCGGTAGTATGGATGCGATAACGGTACGCCTCGGTAGTATGGATGCGATAACGGTACGCCTCGGTAGTATGGATGCGATAACGGTACGCCTCGGTAGTATGGAAGCGATAACGGTACGCCTCGGTAGTATGGAAGCGATAACGGTACGCCTCGGTAGTATGGATGCGATAACGGTACGCCTCGGTAGTATGGAAGCGATAACGGTACGCCTCGGTAGTATGGATGCGATAACGGTACGCCTCGGTAGTATGGATGCGATAACGGTACGCCTCGGTAGTATGGAAGCGATAACGGTACGCCTCGGTAGTATGGATGCGATAACGGTACGCCTCGGTAGTATGGATGCGATAACGGTACGCCTCGGTAGTATGGATGCGATAACGGTACGCCTCGGTAGTATGGATGCGATAACGGTACGCCTCGGTAGTATGGATGCGATAACGGTACGCCTCGGTAGTATGGATCAAAATATCATTATATGTGAATCCCTTGAGAGTCGAAGACATAATCATAAACTAATTATGCTTTACAAGATGAAGAACGGCCTAACTCCGGACTATCTGTCTTCATTAGTCGCACCTACTGTAGGGGAAACTTCTAGGTACAATTTGCACAATGCCGATGATATACAATATATACGCACAAGAACATCTATATACAACAGGAGAAATGTTTTTATCGAACACATGTTTGTTTAATGAGCTACAACTAGTACGGAGTCGAGCATGATATACATCACCCCTCTGTCAATGTAGTCTTTCTGATAGTAATCATCATTTTTTCTTTGAATGTCTCTATTATCCGAATTAGTCGATAATGTTCTCGGTATTGAAATATATTTATATGACTGGCCAGGCGAAATATATCAACGCCCGTTCCCAGGCTATCGAGCCCCTTGCGAGGACCTAGACATGTTTCCTGGAGAGATTTAACCGACCTAAGCGGTTAACCAGTACTAAGCAATGCGTGTGAGGTGCCTTGCTTAACGACACTACATACGTGACCTTACCGAGTATCGAACCCGGGACCCTTCGATTCCAATTCCGACGCTCTACCACTGGATCACGGACGCCACACTATATATTATCCTCTTTCAATGGGTAGATTTTAGTTCCATTAAAATATTTAATTAAGACTGAAGCGCTGCTCATGTTAAGTCGTTAGCACCTTAATCTTTACAGTCAGGCAACAGTCATATTGGTGTCATTCAGTCATTGGATAATATTTAGAGATGACTGTTTTCATTGGTTCCTTGCACCCTTATAGTTTCGTGCACGAGATTTCGCGCCACTTGAATGAATTTTGTTGTCACCTGTCGAATATTTTGATACCCGCCCACCCTTGAAAATCCCTAATATTGGCTTGCTTAAATTTACGTTTGTTACTACATGTACTAGGTACATTATTTGTCATGTTTGTAGGATCCATTGTGAAATAGTAATCACCATCATGTACTTAGTTCCTACATATATGGCATACGGCTGTAGTGGTAATATGCATCAGTAATTCACAATGGGTTCTGTCAAATTTGACTTGGTTATAATATATATATATAGACTTATTTAGAGTAATATGCGTCAACATTAACTGTGTTATATTTGTAGATTAACACAATTTATTTGTAAAGATTAGTTTGACGTGTATGGTCTATATTGTGAACCCGATGTGTTGTGTATCGGTTATAGTGTTGTCATTCTGATATGTCCTCCGTGTCTGATATTTGTAAAGTTGTTGATATTCAGAAAGGCGGATTGAGTGGGCATATCAGTTTAACTCAAATCTATTGAATAGGTGACACGTATGTAGGTCATTAAAACTTATTAATATCATCCTCGTCTTGATTGTTTTTCCCAGAAGCAAAGGTTAATTAATTGATACGGAGAAGAATTATGTAAATTTTCTTTCGATCTAATCCCTTTAATCCCTTTCAATCTACTGAGCACGCACTGGGCTAGGAGTACATGTTAAAGGTAAACCCGAAGAGTAGTCGCTAATTGCCAAATTAAAACTTTATTCCTCTGAAACGACGGCTATGCGTGTGGATATTGATGCTTTGAAACGACGGCTATGCGTGTGGATATTGATGCTTTGAAACGACGGCTATGCGTGTGTATATTGATGCTTTGAAACGACCGCTATGCGTGTGGATATTGCTGCTTTGAAACGACGGCTATGCGTGTGTATATTGATGCTTTGAAACGACGGATATGGATATTGATGCTTTGAAACGACGGCTATGCGTGTGTATATTGATGCTTTGAAACGACGGCTATGCGTGTGGATATTGATGCTTTGAAACGACGGATATGGATATTGATGCTTTGAAACGACGGATATGGATATTGATGCTTTGAAACGACGGCTATGCGTGTGTATATTGATGCTTTGAAACGACGGCTATGCGTGTGGATATTGATGCTTTGAAACGACGGCTATGCGTGTGGATATTGATGCTTTGAAACGACGGCTATGCGTGTGGATATTGATGCTTTGAAACGACGGCTATGCGTGTGTATATTGATGCTTTGAAACGACGGCTATGCGTGTGGATATTGATGCTTTGAAACGATGGCTATGCGTGTGTATATTGATGCTTTGAAACGACGGCTATGCGTGTGGATATTGATGCTTTGAAACGACGGCTATGCGTGTGGATATTGATGCTTTGAAACGACGGCTATGCGTGTGGATATTGATGCTTTGAAACGACGGCTATGCGTGTGGATATTGATGCTTTGAAACGACGGCTATGCGTGTGGATATTGATGCTTTGAAACGACGGCTATGCGTGTGGATATTGATGCTTTGAAACGACGGCTATGCGTGTGGATATTGATGCTTTGAAGCGACGGATATGCGTGTGGATATTGATGCTTTGAAACGACGGCTATGCGTGTGGATATTGATGCTTTGAAACGACGGCTATGCTTGTGGATATTGATGCTTTGAAACGACGGCTATGCGTGTGTATATTGATGCTTTGAAACGACGGCTATGCGTGTGTATATTGATGCTTTGAAACGACGGCTATGCGTGTGGATATTGATGCTTTGAAACGATGGCTATGCGTGTGTATATTGATGCTTTGAAACGACGGCTATGCGTGTGGATATGGATGCTTTGAAACGACGGCTATGCGTGTGTATATTGATGCTTTGAACGACGGCTATGCGGTGTGGATATTGATGCTTTGAAACGACGGCTATGCGTGTGGATATTGATGCTTTGAAACGACGGCTATGCGTGTGGATATTGATGCTTTGAAACGACGGATATGCGTGTGGATATTGATGCTTTGAAACGACGGCTATGCGTGTGGATATTGATGCTTTGAAACGACGGCTATGCGTGTGGATATTGATACTTTGAAATGCCTTATTTTAGGAATAATTGTGAATTATTATTAAAACAAAATTCAAACGAAATTGTGAAAAAATGTTTACTAGATTTGTTGTCAACATCGAGTAACATATTTACAGACAATATACAATAATTAATATATATATGTTAAATACACCTTACCTTATTTTACGTGAATTTCAAACATTATCTAGCTTTACACCAATGTCCAGAATGCCTGACAATCGTTTGAAGACACCGAAGAAGTCGCCGAGCAACCAAACTGACGTCATCGTTTTCATAGCAACCTGATGTCCATTGAGACAACGCGCAGTGAGTTTACAACGCCATATACTGTAACTGTCATAAGCTGGTAACAATGAAACATATTATATATTATAGAGTAAGCATAAGTAAATGCGTTGTTACAGTATGGGGCGCCGTTATGCTATAGTTCAATTATTGGATATCTATAATGCGATATATGGATAACCATAATGTTAAGTTATTTATGGATATCAATAATTCGATTTATGGATATCCATAGTTCCAGGCGCGACGTTTTGCTATTTATTCGGCATTTATGGATATTATGGAAAAGAATTATGGATATCCAATAATCAAACGGTTTTATAGATATCCAGAAATCGAATTATGGATATCCAATAATCAAACGGTTTTATAGATATCCAGAAATCGAATTATGGATATCCAATAGTCTATTTATGGATATCCAATACTGTAATGAAATGCGAATATGTTCAGCACTGCTTGGCTGGCTCGGCGCGTCACACCCAAACAGGGAATGAAATGTGCATATGTTCTGCACTGCTAGGCGCGTCACACCCAAACAGGGAATGAAATGTGCATATGTTCTGCACTGCTAGGCTCGGCGCCCTGACATTAAATATGAATATGTTCTGCAGTACTTGGTTCGGCGCCCTAACATTAAATGTGAATATGTTCTACACTACTTGGTTCGGCGCCCTAACATTAAATACGAATATGTTCTGCACTACTTGGTTCGGCGCCCTAACATTAAATACGAATATGTTCTGCACTGCTTGGTTCGGCGCCCTGACATTAAATGTGAATATGTTCTACACTGCTTGGTTCGGCGCCCTGACATTAAATATGAATATGTTCTGCAGTACTTGGTTCGGCGCCCTAACATTAAATGTGAATATGTTCTACACTACTTGGTTCGGCGCCCTAACATTATCGAATATGTTCTGCACTACTTGGTTCGGCGCCCTAACATTAAATACGAATATGTTCTGCACTGCTTGGTTCGGCGCCCTGACATTAAATGTGAATATGTTCTACACTGCTTGGTTCAGCGCCCTGACATTAAATGTGAATATGTTCTACACTGCTTGCTTCGGCGCCCTGACATTAAATGTGAATATGTTCTACACTGCTTGGTTCGGCACCCTGACATTAAATGTGAATATGTTCTGCACTACTTGGTTCGGCGCCCTGACATAAAATGTGAATATGTTCTACACTGCTTGGTTCGGCGCTCTGACATTAAATGTGAATATGTTCTACACTGCTTGGTTCGACGCCCTGGCATTAAATGTGAATATGTTCTACACTGCTTGGTTCGGCACCCTGACATTAAATGTGAATATGTTCTGCACTACTTGGTTCGGCGCCCTGACATTAAATGTGAATATGTTCTACACTACTTGGTTCGGCGCCCTGACATTAAATGTGAATATGTTCTGCAGTACTTGGTTCGGCGCCCTGACATTAAATGTGAATATGTTCTGCAGTACTTGGTTCGGCGCCCTGACATTAAATGTGAATATGTTCTGCACTACTTGGTTCGGCGCCCTAACATTAAATACGAATATGTTCTGCACTGCTTGGTTCGGCGCCCTGACATTAAATGTGAATATGTTCTACACTGCTTGGTTCAGCGCCCTGACATTAAATGTGAATATGTTCTACACTGCTTGCTTCGGCGCCCTGACATTAAATGTGAATATGTTCTACACTGCTTGGTTCGGCACCCTGACATTAAATGTGAATATGTTCTGCACTACTTGGTTCGGCGCCCTGACATAAAATGTGAATATGTTCTACACTGCTTGGTTCGGCGCTCTGACATTAAATGTGAATATGTTCTACACTGCTTGGTTCGACGCCCTGGCATTAAATGTGAATATGTTCTACACTGCTTGGTTCGGCACCCTGACATTAAATGTGAATATGTTCTGCACTACTTGGTTCGGCGCCCTGACATTAAATGTGAATATGTTCTACACTACTTGGTTCGGCGCCCTGACATTAAATGTGAATATGTTCTACACTACTTGGTTCGGCGCCCTGACATTAAATGTGAATATGTTCTACACTGCTTGGTTCGGCACCCTGACATTAAATGTGAATATGTTCTGCAGTACTTGGTTCGGCGCCCTGACATTAAATGTGAATATGTTCTACACTGCTTGGTTCGGCGCCCTGACATTAAATGCGATTTATGTTCACCAATGCAACGGGTTCGATCGTCGGACTGGGAAGTATGTGAGATTGTACGGTGGTCGCCAGATCAGACAGGTTGGTTTTCTCCGGGTACTCATGTTTCCTCCCACACGAATGACCATACATACGCTTTCATCCGCGCCAACGACAGTGATTAATATAAGTTGTTAAAACTTGCTTGCAATCGTTGTAAAATAAATAAAGTTTAAACTTTAGTTTGAGGTGATCACGCAAACAAAGGACAATATGGAACTAATACATCGGTATCTCGGCAGCTAATAACATTACACTGGTAAGCCAGAACTGTTAGTATCTGCATCATCAGTTGGTTTCTGTCGTGTAAACAAAAGATCTAGCTCATTTTCATGTGATCCTTCACTTGCTGCTCTGAATAGTACACTCTCCATGTACTGTCTCTAGATTATATAAGCACGAATGGATCACACGAATCTCCATGTAATGTCTAGATTATATAAGCACGAAGGGATCACATGACTCTCCATGTAATGTCTCTAGATTATATAAGCACGAATGGATCACACGACTCTCCATGTAATGTCTCTAGATTATATAAGCACGAAGGGATCACATGACTCTCCATGAAATGTCTCTAGATTATATAAGCACGAATGGATCACATGACTCTCCATGTAATGTCTCTAGATTATATAAGCACGAATGGATCACACGAATCTCCATGTAATGTCTCTAGATTATATAAGCACGAATGGATCACACGACTCTCCATGTAATGTCTCTAGATTATATAAGCACGAATGGATCACACGACTCTCCATGTACTGTCTCTAGATTATATAAGCACGAATGGATCACATGACTCTCCATGTAATGTCTCTAGATTATATAGTTCAGATTACCACACCTGGAAGAATCATATTATTCCAATAACTCTGCTATACTACTTGTTGTGGTAACTAGTACTTAATACTTATATGCAAAGCCCCGCGATTGTATAGTGGATAGCACTCAGAGATGCAAAGCCCTGTGCTGGTATAGAGGATAACACTCAGAGATGCAAACCCCCGCGATTGTATAGAGGATAGCACTCGGAGATGCAAATCCCTGTGATTGTATAGAGGATAGCACTCAGAGATGCAAACCCCCGCGGTTGTATAGAGGATAACACTCAGAGATGCAACCCCCCGTGATTGTATAGAGGATAGCACTCGGAGATGCAAAACCCCGTGATTGTATAGAGGATAGCACTCGGAGATGCAAATCCCTGTGATTGTATAGAGGATAGCACTCAGAGATGCAAACCCCCGCGGTTGTATAGAGGATAACACTCAGAGATGCAAAGCCCCCTGATTGTATAGAGGATAGCTCAAGAGATGCAAACCCCCGCGGTTGTATAGAGGATAACACTCAGAGATGCAAACCCCCGTGATTGCATAGAGGATAGCACTCTGAGATGCAAACCCCCGCGATTGTATAGAGGATAACACTCAGAGATGCAAACCCCGTTGATTGTATAGAGGATAGCACTCATAGATGCAAACCCCCGTGATTGTATAGAGGATAGAACTCAGAGATGCAAACCCCCGCGATTGTATAGAGGATAGCACTCAGAGATGCAAACCCCCGCGATTGTATAGAGGATAACACTCAGAGATGCAAACCCCCACGGTTGTATAGAGGATAACACACAGAGATGCAAACCCCCGCGGTTGTATAGAGGATAGCACTCGGAGATGCAAACCCCCGCGATTGTATAGAGGATAGCACTCAGAGATGCAAACCCCGCGATTGTATAGAGGATAGCACTCAGAGATGCAACCCCCCGTGATGGTATAGAGGATAGCACTCAGAGATGCAAACCCCCCGCTCGTATAGAGGATAACACTCAGAGATACAAACCCCCACGATTGTATAGAGGATAACACTCAGAGATGCAAACCCCCGTGATTGCATAGAGGATAGCACTCAGAGGTGCAAACCCCCGCGATTGTATAGAGGATAGCACTCAGAGATGCAAACCCCCGCGATTGTATAGAGGATACCACTCAGAGATGCAAACACCCGTGATTGTATAGCAGATAGCACTGAGAGATGCAAACCCCCGTGATTGTATAGCAGATAGCACTGAGAGATGCAAACCCCCGTGATTGTATAGCAGATAGCACTGAGAGATGCAAACCCCCGTGATTGTATAGCAGATAGCACTGAGAGATGCAAACCCCCACACTGGTATTTGTTCACTTCACCTTGATTTGACCTTAAGAAATAAACTCAATGTCACGTGGTATGGGTTATTTGAAAGGTCAGACGAGACTTCCTATAGGTATTCCATCAACAATAACCCCCGGTTGGCGCCAAAACGCAAACTTATAACATCAGCTAGTCTTAGATATATCTAGTTATTTGTTTAAGCTTTATATTAAGGACATGTATTTATGTTTTCATCTGACGGTTAAAGGTCGACCTCAAGGTCACGTGGTGTGGCTTATTTGAATGGTCGTATTAGGTGTTCCATTAATTTTCTTTTAATGGGTTTATATAATGTATACATTTTCTATTTACTTAAACATGATTGAACTACATTGTACACGTATTTGCAAAGAAACATTTTCCCCGATTGATATTTTAAACATTTTAAACATTTTATCCCTACCTGAAATTTGATGGGTCTGTCTAAAATGCAGACGCGTTATGCGGACGCTATGTAACATATAGGGAAAAAGCTGGCGCTATGTAACATATAGGGGAAAAGCTTGCGCTATACGTATTACTTGATAATGTGTCAGTTGTCTTTTCTTTCATTCAATATGTTATTTTCTTTAAATTGTTACCGAAATTATAAAATATTTTGTATTTTAAAAAAAAAAAAGTATCCCGTTTCTTTGTCCCATTCTGTTATTATTTTCGTCATTCATTTATTTAGCAATATCAAATTTTCGGTACATCTGTTGTTTATTTACAATACAATAATACATAACATATACCTGTTATAAATCAATTACCCCGACGACACTGAAGATATGGTTATAAATCAATAACCCCGACGACACTGAAGATATGGTTATAAATCAATTACCCCGACGACACTGAAGATATGGTTATAAATCAATTACCCCGACGACACTGAAGATATGGTTATAAATCAATTACCCCGACGACACTGAAGATTTGGTTATAAATCAATTACCCCGACGACACTGACGATATGGTTATAAATCAATTACCCCGACGAGCGTCAGCAGTTTGTTATATGTTCAATATCATACAATAGTTTGATTATAATCTTATTACAAATGATCTCATAATTCGAGCGTCTGCAATTAAAAACTATATCGCCAGCTAGTTACTATGTATTTCATAGCGCTCGCATTTTCTCTCTATATATACAGCGTTCGCAGTTTGCTATACATTATGTTCAATGTGTCTGCCATTTCGAAATAGTGATATCGAAGCGTCTGCATTATAGATAATACCATGTAGTCTGCTCTGTGATCAATATCATACTAATAGTCTAGATGCATTTCTGATAAAAAGCCCTAGAAACAAGTTCTGCTAAACATGGAGGGAACACCATGGAAACCCATCTTAAACTTTTATACTATTATAGAGGTCTCCAAAAAGTATTGCTTCCACTCTGGCAAATGAGTTTAACCATATATTATCAGCACTGACAAGGGGTCACCATGATAAATTTCCGAAAATCTGTAAGCACATAATTACACCAGTTAACTATTATGGCTGAATACAATAGTTTTTCAGGTCTCAAATGACATATATTTGGTATCATTTTAAAGGCTGTAATCACTACTCTCCATGTACTATGGTTGTAAATAGAAAATAGTATTTTAATACATGCTTTTATGAGATAATCCATCCCCAACCCAAACTGCAATGTCCGCAATTTAAAAAAAAAATTAAATATTAAATATCTTAATAGTTAAACCTAATTAATTCCACTTCTAATATGTGACTTGTTTATTTCACTGACCTGGGAACTATATAGTAATACTAATATTTTTGAAATATACAGTATTTAGTTATTATTCAATAAATATTATATACACAATGGTTGATGGTTGTGTATTGTAAATAAAAAGTACCAGCTAGGCAAAGTGTTCATAACTGATCTGATTTTTTTTCTACTAATATTGGTATAAAATAATAATCTATATCTATAAGTCTATATCAGTACAGCTATATATAATCTATAAGTCTATATCAGTACAGCTATCTATAATCTATATCTATAAGTCTATATCAGTACAGCTATCTAGAAAGTAATATCTATATCTATAAGTCTATATCAGTACAGCTATCTAGAAAGTAATATCTATATCTATAAGTCTATATCAGTACAGCTATCTAGAAAGTAATATCTATAAGTCTATATCAGTACAGCTTATATAACTATATCTATAAGTCTATATCAGTACAGCTATCTAGAAAGTAATATCTATATCTATAAGTCTATATCAGTACAGCTATCTAGAAAGTAATATCTATATCTATAAGTCTATATCAGTACAGCTATCTAGAAAGTAATATATATATCTATAAGTCTATATCAGTACAGCTATCTAGAAAGTAATATCTATATCTATAAGTCTATATCAGTACAGCTATCTAGAAAGTAATATCTATATCTATAAGTCTATATCAGTACAGCTATATATAATCTATATCTATAAGTCTATATCAGTACAGCTATCTAGAAAGTAATATCTATATCTATAAGTCTATATCAGTACAGCTATATATAATCTATATCTATAAGTCTATATCAGTACAGCTATATAAAATAATATCTATATCTATAAGTCTATATCAGTACAGCTATATATAATCTATATCTATAAGTCTATATCAGTACAGCTATATATAATCTATATCTATAAGTCTATATCAGTACAGCTATATAATAATATCTATATCTATAAGTCTATATCAGTACAGCTATATATAATCTATATCTATAAGTCTATATCAGTACAGCTATATATAATCTATATCTATAAGTCTATATCAGTACAGCTATATATAATCTATAAGTCTATATCAGTACAGCTATATATAATCTATATCTATAAGTCTATATCAGTACAGCTATATATAATCTATAAGTCTATATCAGTACAGCTATATATAATCTATAAGTCTATATCAGTACAGCTATATATAATCTATATCTATAAGTCTATATCAGTACAGCTATATATAATCTATATCTATAAGTCTATATCAGTACAGCTATATATAATCTATATCTATAAGTCTATATCAGTACAGCTATATATAATCTATATCTATAAGTCTATATCAGTACAGCTATATATAATCTATATCTATAAGTCTATATCAGTACAGCTATATATAATCTATATCTATAAGTCTATATCAGTAGCTATCTAGAAAGAAACATTTTAATTCTGATATCTACAGATTATTGATCACATAATTTGAAAGTAATATTTTAATATGGACATCTCCAGATATGTATTATAATATGTAGCATGGCACAGCAACAGAACACCAACATTTGTGAATTTGTGCTGCCCCTTCCAAGTTCCTTTATAAAATTGGCCTAATCCTTATCAAAACCCTCTTGATACATTCATAATAAAGCATACAACTGTCTTGAACAATGTATACAGAGAAAGTGTAAACATTGTAATATATGAGTTGGCATTGTTGATATAGTTCAGGTATAGTATCTGACAATATTTCAGTGTGATAAACAGCTCTATAATAGTATCAGTGCTCATGTAATTTTCTGTTAATATATTGATATAAAATTGCTAAATTGTATCTATCTGTGTCTATGGGCAGCAGTGAATTACATTTTCAGTGATTACATGGATGTTATCAAATATTATTTTACAATGAACATGCTGAAAATGTTATACCAGAATGCTTGTATTTGTTACTCAGTTTGATCTGTGCTGGTGATATACCTGATGATGACCATGATGTTGCAAGTGAAATTCGAGTGAAACTGATGAGTATAGCTCAGGATATTGTATACTTGGCATCAAAGGGAAAAAAGAAGACTCCAAAACATATTGGATTAGGCATTACAGTTCACCAGGCCACCAGATCCAAAGAACTTGTCCAATTATTGCATGCAGCAGGCCACTCAATTAGTTATGATGCTGTACAAAGGGTGGACAGTTCAATAGTGCAGGCTGCTCTGGAATCTTTGTGGAGGATCCTGTGGCCTACCTTTGATCAGTGGATGGTGACAAATAACAAAGATCTGGATACACCCATCCTACGACTGGCCAAGGAAGTTGCTGAAGGATTCCAACAAAAGGATGAGGATCGGATTGAAGCAGCAATCAATGAAATGATCCCCTTTCTACACCAAATGCTGGATATAATCAAATAATGATAATCGAACTTACCTATTCTGGAGAAATTATATGGACTTGGTCAGTATTCTTCTCAGATTCACAAGATCACTACGAGAGGGTAATTGGAAACTATTCCTTTCCAGTTTGGCTGAGATGATACCCTGGTTTGCTCTCTATGACCACACCAATTATACCAGATGGGCAACAGTGTTTCTGGCTGATGCAACACAGTTTGAGGAAAAAGCTCCAGAAGTGTACATTCATGGATGGAGAGTTTGTAGTCAAAGAAAGAAACCATCATTTTAACCAGCTACCAGCTACCAGATGACCAAGGTCTAGAACACATTAACAAGTTAGGAAAAGTATCTGGTGGTCTTGTAGGGATCACAAGAACTGAATCAGCACGGGAGAAATGGAGTTTGAGCTACAATACCAGATCAGATCTGGCTCAGGCCACTTGGACAATGTTTGGTTTGAAACCAGAACTTGATGATGATGAATGGGATCACAAAGATCTTGGTCCATCTAGACTAAAGAGAGATGAAGCTGATGTTGTAAAACTCATTGAGACATTCCAAAAGTTTAATGTCGTCTGCATTGACTCTCCAGATCTAGTATGCATTACTACAGGGGATATTGCCACAGAAGATATCACAGATAACTTATTGAATGGCAAGACAAATGGAAAGAAGGTGATCAACACATTCATCAAAGAGAGACTGATAGAAAAACACTAATTTTCATGCAACACTTACAAAAGTTAAGCCCAAAACTTTTGCATCTCTTTATGTAGTGGATATTAAATCGGATAAACAGAAGACGGTCCGAATAAAGGCAGATAGAAATCTCTTCCAACGGCTGGCAGTAACAATTGAATCTGGGCGGGATATTAACATTGATCAGTTACTGGAAAAAGAATTATGTCCAGTACCTTTAGCACTGGCAAACACAGATGGAAGTCTGAGACCAACCGATAAATCACAGCTCAGTCATCTGCTGGAGCAAGACATTATTAAAGAGGATTTGCCCCCATCAGCTGACAATACATGCACCATTATTGATGGAATGGCATTAGTGCAGGCTATAGGAAAACCAAAAGATGCAAACATGTTTGGGGACATTGCAGACACTTATATACAGGCTGTTCTCTCCAACTTTAAATTTCACTGTACAGGAGTCGATGTGGTCTTTGACCATTATAAGAAGGATTCAGTTAAATCATGCACAAGAGTAAAGCGCAGAAAAGGATTGAGATTAGTGAGACACCTAGTTGATAACAGACATGTGAAACTCCCTGCTAACTGGCAGAACTATATGTCATTAGAGGACAACAAAAAAGCATTGGCAAACTTTCTGTCAGAAGAACTTGCAAAAGTTCAGACAAAAGAGGGATGTGAACTAATAACAGCTGGAGGATTTAGTGATATAAGGAACATCAAATCATCAACAAAGACCCCCCATGATGATTTAAAATCCAACCAAGAGGAGGCTGATACTCGCATAGTACTGTATGGACATGAGGCCTCTAGACATGGCTATAAGCTACTAATAGTGCAGTGTAGAGATACAGATGTTCTGGTCTTGTTAACTTTTTTCTTTCCTGAAATAGAATGCCAGGAATTGTGGATGAAGAGTGGAACGAGCCTTAAACCAAAGTTTGTTCCTGTGCATAACATACATTTGTCAGATGAAAGTATCCTCCAGTTCCACTCACTGACTGGTTCAGATACAACATCTTAGTTTGCTGGAATAGGGGAAAAGTCTGCTTGGAAAGTTTATTGCGATAGAAATGAAAAACTTGTAGAAAAATTAGGTGAACAGCCAATATGTAATTCTCAGGTACAATCTGATGTGGAAGCATTCATATGTAAATTATACTGCCCAGAAACTTCTGTAACAGACATACAAAAGATCCGGTCATCAATGTTCAGGAAGTCCAAGAAAACCTTAGAAAACATCCCACCCACGCATGATGCCCTGAAGCTACATATAAAACGGTCACACTTTCAAGCCTTTGTCTGGCGCCATTCCCTGATTGCTGAGCCAGATGTACCATCACCTCTACTGTGTGGCTGGGAAAAGGATGGGGACTTACTGAAACCTCTGTTAATGAATCAGGATGCTGTACCAGCAAACTATTTACAGCTAACCAGTTGTGGCTGCTCGCAAGCTGGACAATGTAGAACGAGACGTTGCCTCTGTAGAAAGGCAGGCATCCCTAATACAGCCATATGCAAATGTTCTCACGATGATCATCATGAAAACATAGAAGACTGGTGTAAATATCCATTCAATCTCTCTGAAAGTAGAGACTAAAGCATGTAGTGAAACTGACATGCTTTGATATGTTGTGTAAACTGAATATATATTATAATATCCTCGCAGCAATGTCACATCACTAATGCTTTCAAAATAAATATAGTGAGTGAATATTATACATGCATACTGATTTGAACACATATATTAGTTTTGTCTTATATAAGTATTAGTATGTGTTTTAGATAAACATTAAATTATGTTAAAATATAGCTTATATATATGTGCTATATCTCTTTAAAAGCGAGTTCCGAAAATCGCCAAAAAACGTCTAAATACAGTGTATTTTGTTATGGCCTAAACATATATTCAAATACAATTGCCAAGATGGAAGCAAAACGTTTCTTCATCCATACATATCATAATACTATTATATATATGTTTCCATGTTGTTCCCCTCACGTTTATCAGTTGTAACAATTTTAGATTCTGCATCCTGTCTATAAAGCTTGAACTAGTATTACAAATGATCTCGTAGTTTGTTATATGTTCAATACTTTGAATGATATCTTATTACAAATATCTCATGTCCGTTGTTACATAACCAGTAACCTGACGTAAAACGTTGTTGTAGTTTTCGCCGTTCCAGTTACGATTCCTGCTGATTTTTGTTGTATTTGTTCGAGATCCTATGTGTAGAATTATGAAATAAAACATGACCGCTATCCAGAATGGGTGGGATAAATGATGTGTACATAGTTTCTATTGATTTTCTAGTTGAATATTTAATGTTCTCATGATTTCAAATATTCTGTGTGTTGTCCATCAAAGATCATGCGAAATGATAACACCGTTATCTTTGTGTGTGTGCTTTACCGTCACCGGTTGCCCATATATGTATGCCCGGATGAAGGCCCGGATGTATGGCAACTCTCCAGCTATTATTGGTGGAGGAAGGCCCGGATGTATGGCAACTATTCAGCTATTATTGGTGGAGGACGGCCCGGATGTATGGCAACTATTCAGCTATTATTGGTGGAGGAAGGCCCGGATGTGTGGCGACTCTCCAGCTATTATTGGTGGAGGAAGGCCCGGATGTATGGCAACTATTCAGCTATTATTGGTGGAGGAAGGCCCGGATGTATGGCAACTATTCAGCTATTATTGGTGGAGGAAGGCCCGGATGTATGGCAACTATTCAGCTATTATTGGTGGAGGAAGGCCCGGATGTATGGCAACTATTCAGCTATTATGGTGGAGGAAGGCCCGGATGTATGGCAACCCTCCAGCTATAACTGGTGGAGGAAGGCCCGGATGTATGGCGACTCTCCAGCTATAACTGGTGGAGGAAGGCCCGGGTGTATGGCAACTCTCCAGCTATAACTGGTGGAGGAAGGCCCGGATGTATGGCAACTTTCCAGCTATTATTGGTGGAGGAAGGCCCGGGTGTATGGCAACTCTCTAGCTATAACTGGTGGAGGAAGGCCCGGATGTATGGCAACTTTCCAGCTATAACTGGTGGAGGAAGGCCCGGATGTATGGCAACTTTCCAGCTATTATTGGTGGAGGAAGGCCCGGGTGTATGGCAACTCTCCAGCAAATATATTCCAGTGTATGCTCTCACCTTGGATGACTGCACATATAGATATATTCCAGTTTATGCTCTCACCTTGACTGCACATATAGATATATTCCAGTGTATGCTCTCACCTTGAATGACTGCACATATAGATATATTCCAGTGTATGCTCTCATCTTGACTGCACATATAGATATATTCCAGTTCAAATTGATTTTCACACTTTGCCAATATGTTGCTATCATACAATTATATATGTTACAAAACAATTATTACTAATGTTTTGCAGTAACAAAACCCACCATTTCTAATGTTTTTTATATACACTCAAACCTGTCTTAATCAGCCAGCCAAGTGAATCACAGGAAGTGGCTGCTTACCACAGTTGTCTGCTTAATAGAGGTCAAATGTATAATAAAACACAACATATTGGGAAACTGGAAACTAACTACTTAATACAGGTTGGCTGCTTAATTGAGGTGACTATATCTCTAAATTTAAGATAAATTGAAGACAATGATATTCACCTTCGATAATTGTAGTATTACAATAGATACAATTACGTTTATTCCGTGGTACGTTTGTGTAAAGTCCACGCTCTATTACTGAATCAATGGTGACCACTAACAAAGGTTTGACTGTACTTGAACATTGCTAAACAATATGTATTTATTGATTAGGATAATACTTTTTGTTGTTTGGCTCCATTTCTCCGTAACAGATTGTAAAACCAATGACATACAGTCAAACCTGTCTTAAGCAAACAGCCAAGGAAATCAGAAATAGTGGCTGATTAGCACAGGTGGCTGCTTTATATAGATCAAATGTATAATATAGCAACATATCTGGAAACTGGCTGCTTAGTAGGTGCTACAGGTTTGTTTATACAAATTTATTTTGGATTGATTGCGAAACAAGTTCTTACAGCTTATATTAATCACTCTCAACACCTCATTCCTGATGGAATCCATCGCCACGAGGGAGAGAGAAGAGGCAACGTGGAATTTAAATGCCCTTGCCTAATGGCACAATCAGCCCCAGCGGGGCTTGAACGGCCTTTCGTACCTGAAGTGAACACTCTATCACGACTTTCACAGGTATAGGTATTGTTGGTTAATAGAGGTCAAATGCATAATAAATAAACATATTGAAAATCTGGAAACTGCTTAATAATGTAACTGTAAATCACATTTAGCACTTTTTTAAAAAAAACAACGCAACATTCTCGTAATTTCGTATTTTGAACAGGCATAGAATTCTTCCATTATGACACAACATAGATGAGCTGATGCCAATTCTGGAGCTTGTGCCAATTCTGGAGCTCGTACCAATTCTGGAGCTTGTGCCAATTCTGGAGCTTGTGCCAATTCTGGAGCTCGTGCCAATTCTGGAGCTCGTGCCAATTCTGGAGCTCGTGCCAATTCTGGAGCTTGTGCCAATTCTGGAGCTTGTGCCAATTCTGGAACTCGTGCCAATTATGTACATAATTTATGATCACCAAACAATCAAAATGTCTGACGTTTTTCATTTCTGTATCACAGCGGCGTCTGAGTGTATACATCGCATTCAATGTTAGCTCGAGTTTATATATAATGATTATGGTTTGTGTTGAATCATTTAATAATTTGATGAAATGATTTTTGAATAAATGATATTACATACACTGCTTGAGTCACTTGCAACTCACCCCTGTATGTTCGAATCCCACTGGGAGTGTTGAATTCTTTCAAGTCGGAAAGCTATCCAGTAGGTCAATAGTTCTACTCAGTGCCTGAAATAGTGCTCGAAGGGACATCCGGGCCTTCCTCCACCAATAATAGCTGTAGAGTTGCCATACATCCGGGCCTTCATCCACCAGTTATAGCTGGAGAGTTGCCATACATCCGGGCCTTCCTCCACCAATAATAGCTGGAAAGTTGCCATATATCCGGGCCTTCCTCCACCAGTGTGCAGTCATCCAAGGTGAGAGCATAAACTGGAATATATCTATATGTGCAGTCATCCAAGATGAGAGCATAAACTGGAATATATCTATATGTGCAGACATCCAAGATGAGAGCATAAACTGGAATATATCTATATGTGCAGTCATCCAAGGTGAGAGCATAAACTGGAATATATCTATATGTGCAGACATCCAAGGTGAGAGCATAAACTGGAATATATCTATATGTGCAGTCATCCAAGGTGAGAGCATAAACTGGAATATATCTATATGTGCAGTCATCCAAGGTGAGAGCATACACTGGAATATATCTATATGTGCAGACATCCAAGGTGAGAGCATAAACTGGAATATATCTATATGTGCAGTCATCCAAGGTGAGAGCATAAACTGGAATATATCTATATGTGCAGTCATCCAAGGTGAGAGCATACACTGGAATATATCTATATGTGCAGTCATCCAAGGTGAGAGCATACACTGGAATATATCTATATGTGCAGTCATCCAAGGTGAGAGCATACACTGGAATATATCTATATGTGCAGTCATCCAAGGTGAGAGCATACACTGGAATATATCTATATGTGCAGTCATCCAAGGTGAGAGCATAAACTGGAATATATCTATATGTGCAGTCATCCAAGGTGAGAGCATACACTGGAATATATCTATATGTGCAGTCATCCAAGGTGAGAGCATACACTGGAATATATCTATATGTGCAGACATCCAAGGTGAGAGCATACACTGGAATATATCTATATGTGCAGTCATCCAAGGTGAGAGCATAAACTGGAATATATCTATATGTGCAGACATCCAAGGTGAGAGCATAAACTGGAATATATCTATATGTGCAGTCATCCAAGGTGAGAGCATAAACTGGAATATATCTATATGTGCAGTCATCCAAGGTGAGAGCATAAACTGGAATATATCTATATGTGCAGTCATCCAAGGTGAGAGCATACACTGGAATATATCTATATGTGCAGTCATCCAAGGTGAGAGCATACACTGGAATATATCTATATGTGCAGTCATCCAAGGTGAGAGCATAAACTGGAATATATCTATATGTGCAGTCATCCAAGGTGAGAGCATACACTGGAATATATCTATATGTGCAGACATCCAAGGTGAGAGCATACACTGGAATATATCTATATGTGCAGACATCCAAGGTGAGAGCATACACTGGAATATATCTATATGTGCAGTCATCCAAGGTGAGAGCATAAACTGGAATATATCTATATGTGCAGACATCCAAGGTGAGAGCATAAACTGGAATATATCTATATGTGCAGTCATCCAAGGTGAGAGCATAAACTGGAATATATCTATATGTGCAGTCATCCAAGGTGAGAGCATAAACTGGAATATATCTATATGTGCAGTCATCCAAGGTGAGAGCATACACTGGAATATATCTATATGTGCAGTCATCCAAGGTGAGAGCATAAACTGGAATATATCTATATGTGCAGTCATCCAAGGTGAGAGCATAAACTGGAATATATCTATATGTGCAGTCATCCAAGGTGAGAGCATAAACTGGAATATATCTATATGTGCAGTCATCCAAGGTGAGAGCATAAACTGGAATATATCTATATGTGCAGTCATCCAAGGTGAGAGCATAAACTGGAATATATCTATATGTGCAGTCAAGGTGAGAGCATAAACTGGAATATATCTATATGTGCAGTCATCCAAGGTGAGAGCATAAACTGGAATATATCTATATGTGCAGTCATCCAAGGTGAGAGCATAAACTGGAATATATCTATATGTGCAGTCATCCAAGGTGAGAGCATAAACTGGAATATATCTATATGTGCAGTCATCCAAGGTGAGAGCATACACTGGAATATATCTATATGTGCAGTCATCCAAGATGAGAGCATAAACTGGAATATATCTATATGTGCAGTCATCCAAGGTGAGAGCATAAACTGGAATATATCTATATGTGCAGTCATCCAAGGTGAGAGCATAAACTGGAATATATCTATATGTGCAGTCATCCAAGATGAGAGCATAAACTGGAATATATCTATATGTGCAGTCATCCAAGGTGAGAGCATAAACTGGAATATATCTATATGTGCAGTCATCCAAGGTGAGAGCATACACTGGAATATATCTATATGTGCAGTCATCCAAGATGAGAGCATAAACTGGAATATATCTATATGTGCAGTCATCCAAGGTGAGAGCATAAACTGGAATATATCTATATGTGCAGTCATCCAAGGTGAGAGCATAAACTGGAATATATCTATATGTGCAGTCATCCAAGGTGAGAGCATAAACTGGAATATATCTATATGTGCAGTCATCCAAGGTGAGAGCATAAACTGGAATATATCTATATGTGCAGTCATCCAAGGTGAGAGCATAAACTGGAATATATCTATATGTGCAGTCATCCAAGGTGAGAGCATAAACTGGAATATATCTATATGTGCAGTCATCCAAGGTGAGAGCATAAACTGGAATATATCTATATGTGCAGTCATCCAAGGTGAGAGCATAAACTGGAATATATCTATATGTGCAGTCATCCAAGGTGAGAGCATAAACTGGAATATATCTATATGTGCAGTCATCCAAGGTGAGAGCATAAACTGGAATATATCTATATGTGCAGTCATCCAAGGTGAGAGCATAAACTGGAATATATCTATATGTGCAGTCATCCAAGGTGAGAGCATAAACTGGAATATATCTATATGTGCAGTCATCCAAGGTGAGAGCATAAACTGGAATATATCTATATGTGCAGACATCCAAGGTGAGAGCATAAACTGGAATATATCTATATGTGCAGTCATCCAAGGTGAGAGCATAAACTGGAATATATCTATATGTGCA
>CM026403.1:72214244-72231439 GCA_014843695.1 Archivesica marissinica | reverse complement strand
GAGTTTGCATAAAACACTGAAGAATTCCACTTTACCTCTTCTCTCTCCCTCGTGGAGTTTGCATAAAACACTGAAGAATTCCACTTTACCTCTTCTCTCTCCCTCGTGGAGTTTGCATAAAACACTGAAGAATTCCACTTTACCTCTTCTCTCTCCCTCGTGGAGTTTGCATAAAACACTGAAGAATTCCACTTTACCTCTTCTCTCTCCCTCGTGGAGTTTGCATAAAACACTGAAGAATTCCACTTTACCTCTTCTCTCTCCCTCGTGGAGTTTGCATAAAACACTGAAGAATTCCACTTTACCTCTTCTCTCTCCCTCGTGGAGTTTGCATAAAACACTGAAGAATTCCACTTTACCTCTTCTCTCTCCCTCGTGGAGTTTGCATAAAACACTGAAGAATTCCACTTTACCTCTTCTCTCTCCCTCGTGGAGTTTGCATAAAACACTGAAGAATTCCACTTTACCTCTTCTCTCTCCCTCGTGGAGTTTGCATAAAACACTGAAGAATTCCACTTTACCTCTTCTCTCTCCCTCGTGGAGTTTGCATAAAACACTGAAGAATTCCACTTTACCTCTTCTCTCTCCCCACCTCGTGGAGTTTGCATAAAACACTGAAGAATTCCACTTTACCTCTTCTCTCTCCCTCGTGGAGTTTGCATAAAACACTGAAGAATTCCACTTTACCTCTTCTCTCTCCCTCGTGGAGCAAAACACAAAACCACCCCCCCCCCACAACACATTTGCATAAAACACTGAAAATTCACTTTACCTCTCTCTCTCCCTCGTGGAGTTTGCATAAAACACTGTAGACCTAATTAATTAAGAGAATTATCGTAACTTGCTCATATTAAAGCAACACTACATCGGTGAAAAAGCAAATTTCTACAGAATATAATTTAGTCCGCCTCCGTGGTCGAGTGGTTACGGTCGCTGACTTGTATACCACTGTAACCTATCATCACTGATGGTCACGGGTTCGAGCCCCGCTCAGGCCGTGTCTCATTTATATGAAAAAGTTGGCAGTTTCTTACGGAGGTTGGTGCACCCAAGTACTGGTTAACCGCTGGAGCCTGCCCAGGAAAGGTGTTGTTAAGTAAACTGCCCGCTGGCGATATAGCACGAAATGGTGCTGATGTAGGCGTAAAACCCGAAATACAACATAATATATAATAACAGAATATAATTTCCCATTATATGGTATAACAGTTTTTCAAACTATTTTACCACAGAATCTAAGTAGTTCAACTAATAAACAAGCGTTGTATATGACATTTGTTGACTTAAAGATAATAATAATGTATTTGCACTGAAATGGAATGAGCTAATCCCGTGTGTGTTTTATGTTTATTTATTGTCGCTACCGGTTGCCCATATGAGCGACGCCTCCTGAAGAGATTAGTCATTTTAGATTTTGGAGGATAGTGCAATGATACAGACAGATACCCATTCCAGAGTCTCCTCTGGTTCTTTTACGTGCACAGTGTACAGCACCGACACGAGACCTCGGTTTAACGTCCCATCTGAAAGACTGTTAATTTTATTAGTGATAGACGGGGGATCGAACCTGCGATCCCTGGGTTATCAGTCCAGCGTGTTACCACTGGACTACACATCTGTCTAATCCCGTATTGATTGATGGCTAAGAAATACAACTTGTACCCTCTATTTGACAGAATATTTAATATTACTACCACCAGTTGAGTTGTTACATCTGCTGACTTGTATACCACTGTAACCTATCATCACTAATGGTTGTTTGCTATGTACACTACGTTTGTGCTATGGTTTGTTGAGGAGCATCTACGTATCTCTGTTTGTATCCATACAAACGACAGCCATTTAGCTGTCCATACTCGCCTATGAGGCAATCTCGTTTATAAGATGACCCCCCTACTTTGGTCCTGGAATCTGTGGGTTTTGGAATGCGCTCACATATAAGACAGGTTGATAAAATGGACACCAGACCATGTATAAATTGCATGTTTAGCCAGTGCAAGTTGAAGAAATGTTCAGTGTCAAGAGTGCTTGCTTTCTTTTCTAAAACATAATTATGGATACCATTTAACCCTTTCCCTCATAGAAGCACCTCTTGACGCCATTACCAATACGACATACATTAACCCTTTCCCTCATAGAAGCACCTCTTGACGCCATTACCGATACGACATACATTAACCCTTTCCCTCATAGAAGCACCTCTTGACGCCATTATCAATACGACATACATTAACCCTTTCACTCATAGAAGCACCTCTTGACGCCATTACCGATACGACATACATTAACCCTTTCCCTCGTAGAAGCACCTCTTGGCGCCATTACCAATACGACATACATTAACCCTTTCACTCATAGAAGCACCTCTTGACTCCATTACCAATACGACATACATTGACAATTTGTAGCCAAACCAATGTTCATAATAAAGGCCGGAATCTCTTTGTAGTCACAGTAATATCTATGGAGGTGTGATAGATATGGCCACTACTTATCCACTGCATGATAGCTAAATGGCTGTCGTTTGTATGGAGATATAATAGTATATTAACCTATATCTCTATGAAGGATTTTAAGTTATTAGTTAGTTATTAGTTAGTTATTAACACAACAACAAAAAAGTCCGCCTCCGTGGTCGAGTGGTTAAGGTCGCTGACTTGTATACCACTGTAACCTATCATCACTGATGGTCACGGGTTCGAGCCCCGCTCAGACCGTGTCTCATATATATGAAACAGTTGGCAGTTTCTTACGGAGGTTGGTGCACCCACGTACTGGTTAACCGCTGGAGCCTGCCCAGGAAAGGTGTTATTAGGTAAACTGCCCGCCGGCAATATACCGGTAGCCCGAAATGATGCTGATGCAGGCGTAAAACCCGAAATATAACATAACATTAAAAAAAAATATAAAAAAATACGAACTGTTTTTAGCACTCATCATAATCTATAGGAGAGTATGGATGGTATGTATGTATGTACCATTAATGTCAAACCCCTTGCGGGGACCTAGACATGTTTTCCTGGGCATGCTTAGCCGACCATAGCGGTTAACCAGTACTAAGCAATGTGTGTGAGGTGCCTTGCTCAATGACACTACATACGTGGCCTGACTGAGTATCGAACCCGGACCGTTCGATTCCAAATCCGACGCTCTACCATTGGACCACGGATGCCACCATGGTACATATATGATTCATGTCGTTCATACATCTACAAGTAGATTGGAACCCTCGAACAGTAGTCCCATTTTATGTGTTAACCCTGAAATCCAAGACTATAACGTAAGGATACATTGCCACTTTTTACACAAGTTAGCTTTTTTTTAATAAAGATTGTCTGCATTTACACAACAGGAGGTACGGATATTATTGCATGTTTTATGGGCCAGACCTGGATGGAGCCGGTCTATCGGGGTGAAATACAACAGATGGTGCTGGGATGTGATATGCTGGCATGTGACGCAGCAGGTATGTAGAATGCTGGCATGTGACGCAGCAGGTATGTAGAATGCTGGCATGTGACGCAGCAGGTATGTAGAATGCTGAACACGTTATGTAATATACCCTGTGTTACCTGATGTAACTAAACCTCTGTACTGTGAGCATGTAATATACCCTAAGTTACCTGATGTAGCTAAACCTCTGTACTGTGAACATGTAATATACCCTGTGTTACCTGATACAACTAAACCTCTGTACTGTGAGCATGTAATATACCCTGTGTTACCTGATGTAGCTAAACCTCTGTACTGTGAACATGTAATATACCCTGTGTTACCTGATACAGCTAAACCTCTGTACTGTGAACATGTAATATACCCTGTGTTACCTGATACAGCTAAACCTCTGTACTGTGAACATGTAATATACACAAACATCTGTACTGACAAAAAACAACCACACAAAAAAACAACAACAAAACTGTGAACATGATACAACTAAACATCTGTACTGTGAACATGTAATATACCCTGTGTTACCTGATACACTGTGAACATGATACAGCTAAACCTCTGTACTGTGAACATGTAATATACCCTGTGTTACCTGATACAGCTAAACCTCTGTACTGTGAACATGTAATATACAACTAAACATCTGTACTGTGAACATGTAATATACAACTAAACATCTGTACTGTGAACATGAAATACAACTAAACATCTGTACTGTGTACATGTAATATACCCTGTGTTACCTGATACAACTAAACCTCTGTACTATGTACATGTAATATACCCTGTGTTATCTGATGTAGCTAAACCTCTGTACTGTGTACATGTAATATACCCTGTGTTACCTGATACAACTAAACCTCTGTACTGTGTACATGTAATATACCCTGTGTTACCTGATACAACTAAACCTCTGTACTGTGAACATGTAATATACCCTGTGTTACCTGATACAACTAAACATCTGTACTGTGAACATGTAATATACCCTGTGTTACCTGATACAACTAAACATCTGTACTGTGAACATGTAATATACCCTGTGTTACCTGATGCAACTAAACATCTGTACTGTGAACATGTTTGTTTTACTTCAGTATTTCAATAATATTATTGTTTTATAAATATAGACATTTTTTTATCAGTGAAATAAAATGTGCACATGTTGTACCTAGCTGCTGCATGTTGAAATGTTGTCAACACGCAAACATTTTCGGACTCAAAACTTTCAGTGACATCTTTTCAGGTCGTCTAAACACGACGTTCAGGCGCCATTTGTTACAAACTTATTTATTTTCTAACGATTGCGAAACAAGCTGTAACAACTTATAATAATCACTAATGCGCGGATGAAAGTGTTAAAAGTGGTCATTCTTGTGGGAGGAAACTGGAGTACCTGGAGGAAACCCACCTGTCCAATCTGGCGAACACGGTACCATCTCACATACTTCCCAGTCCAAGGATCGAACCCGGGTTGCATTAGTGAGAAGCGAATGTACCATTTAGAGCACAGTTGCATTGTTTTCTATCATAGCATCACTTTTGAGCCTAAAATAAAAAGAATATTGTTGTTTTATGTGAAAGATAAAGTAATATTTCATTCCTGAACATAGAAGAGTGTATGAATACATATAGTGCTCATTTGCATAATTATTACACAGTTGAAATACGAAAAATATGTAATGGTGTTATTCCCCGTCTGCAGCATAAATTATGTTATAAAATAATTGTTATTTGTTTTGTTTCATCATTGTAGGCAAGACTGTTTATGATGAAGCTGGAGAGCTGGTATGTGTAACCCCATTCCCTTCAATGCCAACAAAGTTTTGGAATGACCCACAAGGACTTAAATACAAGAATGCCTACTTCAATTTGTATCCAGGTAAAATATACATGTATTTTAAAAATCTAAACTTTCTTTACCTACAGGAAGTAATTATGCATGTCTTACAGAGGTATTGTGGGTAGGGCTTTAATGATTTGACTGTATCACGATTTATTACGTTTCATTCGGGTCCCGTTTATGTTTTCCGGGATTTCGATTGCGCGATTCGGTTCTGAATTTATTCATGGCCTAACTTTTTTAAGTGAGATGAAACCTGTCACTTGATTGGTCAGCGCCTTGCAAACGAGCCAATCGGTGGCTGTGAAACATCAACTCATTGTTGTTTATCCAATATAGCATCCAATGTGTGCATTGTAAGCACACCTTCATCATTTCGGTCGTCTGTTTGGAAGCATTTTGAATTTTTAGTGTAATAATTTGTGCTAGTTATTTGTGCTAGTCATTTTACTCTTTGTACGATAGTAGTGTGTTAAAGTTATAAAATAACGGTCAGCATGACAAAATAGATTGCTGTATTTGATTCTAGCTGAGGCAATATGTATTACTCTGAGCTGAGGTAATATGTATTACTCTGAGCTGAGGCAATATGTATTACTCTGAGCTGAGGCAATATGTATTACTCTGAGCTGAGGCAATATGTATTCTGATATTGTATAGATTGCTGTCTCGGATACTTTATTACAATATACATGTACTAGAATAGTGTACCATAATCTGTACTGTGAACGTACCATAATCTGTACTGTGAACGTACCATAATCTGTACTGTGAACGTACCATAATCTGTACTGTGAACGTACCATAATCTGTACTGTGAACGTACCATAATCTGTACTGTGAACGTACCATAATCTGTACTGTGAACGTACCATAATCGTATTTAAGAGTATTTATTTATCATTAAATTGTTACGATGTGCATATGCACCATACGGCGCTTTCAAAATCCCAGTTCGTCTCCCCCTAATCCAAATTTATCTCATCTTTTATAGAGAAGCAAGCTTGGACATGTATTCTATAAAATGTCAAGCTACAGATGTTCCAGTAAACATGTTTGGTATTATATTGTTGTGGTGCAAACACCCGCTTGTACAGAAAATAACATGTTAATATTTTGGAATTGTACTGTTTAAACTTAAACATTAGAGTATATTTCTGATGTAACAGCACACATGTGTGGAAAAGCCTTTAATATGCTGATCAAGTATACATGTAAGGGATGTCCACGTCAAGTATACTTGTTTCTCTGCCACATGTACTTGCTTCTCTACCAACATAAACAGTTAGTACAGTTCCATGTATAATTGTCAGCATTATTAGAAATGAATATGTATCATACATTAATTAACATAATCAACATATAACCCCATTATGCTACAATAGCCAGTTACATAGCCTGGGTTCCAGTCTGTCGATTTTTCACTTTTTAGCTTCTGGCAAAATGACAGCCTGGGGAAACTGGATTTCCGATCGTAGCGCCATCTACTTACACCCACTTTTATGAAGATGTAGATTTGAAGAACGACAACTCTTCTCTACAAGATCATATCACTAAATATAGAAACGGAATTCTATCGGAAATCGCCGAACAGGCACGATTATACACGATCATTTCCGAATATACACGGAGGCTCCCGTAGACTCATTTACATTGCAAACATATAATTTCCCGTTTCTGTGTTATATCGACGAGATGGCACATTTTAAATATTACATTTAGATGGTAATGGATCGAGTCGGCGTAATTGAACTAAGGACGACTTAAATATTGAGTAAATATGTCAAATCAGACACACATTGTACTTTTTAAAACTATAATTCAGTTGACCCGTAAGTAATGGCGGCCAATTATAAAGTTTTATCAACATTGCAGTGCCTCGCTTTCGATTCAAGTATGTCATTAATTAAGTCACGTGCTAATAGGCCTATTAATAATTACACGGACAATCCCCCAAGTTTCCCCAGGCATTGATATGATCAGAAACTCAATACGGCCCAATTAATAGTCTCGGTGTTAAAATATATTTATTTAACTAACCAGGCAAAATATATATATTTGACTGACCAGGCAAAATATATCGACGCCTAATCCAGAGCTTGTCTGGGACTGTTACTACTTTAGATTTCAAATATCATCAGTGACGTAGCACCTAGTTGATTGCAGGACAATGCTATTTTGGACTGGGATTTGTAATAAAGGGATCCAGTATACACCTTCAGAGCTGCTATGTAATCATATTCAATGTGTGTGTTACGTTTAATTATCGTCGCTACCGGTTGCACATATGAGCGACGCCTCCTGAAGAGATTAATCATTTTAGATTTTTGGAGGATAATGCAATGATACAGACCACAGGGATTCGGTACGTTTGGGGGTACTAGTATATATATTTAAGTACAGGGATTCTACTCTGTGGGATGTCAGATTTCGCATCGATCAGTAAAATGGCCATATCTAAAACATAAGAACATAACAAAAAAAAATCTTCGACGGGAGAGTTTTAACTGTGAATAACATTATCAATAAAATGTGTTTCCACTAACCTGTATGTTTATTCGGCAAAAATGTACGTCAAAAAGAGATTTCGTAGCATTTTCAATTTGTTTTGAAAAATTCAAAAGCGGCGCAATTCGCGTTGAAACGAGCGTTCTGATTGGATTATTAGAATGTAACAAGATGTTTTTTTATATATGAAGAACAATAAACATACAGGTTAGTGGAAACACATTTTATTGATAATGTTATTCACAGTTAAAACTCTCCCGTCGAAGATTTTTTTTTGTTGCTGACAGAACCCGTGTCCTAGTATGGAAATGTGACCTGCTATGGCCAATGTATGTGGCAATTGTTTGCAAAGTATACATGCATGCAGCTTAAAGTTGTGTTTTATTTGAAGAACAATATAAAGACTCGGGATACGCGTTATATTTGGACAGCTTTGTACAAAATTGTTTTAGATATGGCCATTTTACTGATCGATGCGAAATCTGACATCCCACAGAGTAGAATCCCTGTACTTAAATATATATACTAGTACCCCCAAACGTGCCGAATCCCTGTGATACAGACAGAGACCCATTCCAGACTCTCCTTTGATTCTTTTACGTGCACGGTGTACAGCACTGTCACAAGACCTCGGTTTAAAGTCTCATCTGAAAGACTGTTAATTTTATTAGGGTCAGACGGGGGATCGAACCTGTGATCCCTGAATTACCACTCATATTCAGTGATCCTATTGTCTCATTTATAGCGAGATACTTTGTTAACTCTTTACGCTCTATTGGTGAAAAATAACAATCGTATACCGGTATGTATTCCATGTGAATCATCTGTCGGATTGTCAATTCCGGGCAGCTCCTAGCAACTTACGTGCAATATTCCATACCATGATATTGTCAATTCCGGGCAGCTCCTAGCAACTTACGTGCAATATTCCATACCATGATATTGTCAATTCCGGGCAGCTCCTAGCAACTTACATGCAATATTCCATACCATGATATTGATGTTTTGTGATTTAGGGGTGTGGGCACACGGAGATTTCTGTAAGTTCAGCAGTAAGACTGAGGGCATTGTGATGCTGGGGCGCAGGTATGTGTACCATTATACTTTATGCAACTATAGTACAGTACTAGCATAATACAGACAAGTCTAACCTTATAGTATCTGTCGCAATTTTTGTCTGCTTCAACATCTGGAGCCAATTTGAAACAACTTTGAGCCACATCACAGATAAATATTTGAAGCCATGTATTTGACACACATAGATTCGTCAATTCACAAAATTTAGCGCCAGTATTTCTTTTTTGGTGCCATTGGCGACCGACAATAGGAACCCTGAACTGTATCTGAGACTGTAGTTGGCTAGTAGATAGAGGAAATATTTCACAGAAATGTTACTTATTTCCTAATTCGCTGCGCTCGAATGTAAATAAATTATTTTTAAATAAATTTTGCAGAAGTATATTAAAGAACACCATTTAAGGAAGCGATCACGCGCTTTCTCACTTCTCCCAAACATTCTGACCTAGAATGAACCCTGATATAAGAAAGCCACGTAAATACTAAACTGTAGAGCCGGCTGCCCCAACCCACGCCCATAATTATAATAATAATCTTTTCAACGTTTTCTTTGATTTTGTTTTTGTGGATGACGAGGTAGAAAGAATCCATGCCCACTATCCAGTGTGAAAAGACCTTATTTGCTGCCCCGTGACTTTCCCAACAATTTGTATAATGATAGATATTATCAGATATTGAAAGCTAAGTCATGGAGATCTATTATATAAACATTTGACTGGAGTCGGTACCGCCACGTAGATTAGACGGACTAAATCATATCTGAACTAACGGTCTTACCACTCTAAACCCCAAAAAACAAATTGCTTGTTCCATTTCATTCTGGATACCGTTCAAACAGTATTTGCAAAGAACATAGAGCCAGATCAGCCGCCATGGAACGTGCCATCTGATCAGGCTCTATGCCGTTTGCTATTCAGATGATCTTGCTAAGACACTTGGCTATGTAGCAAACAACAAAGATCCTGATCAGCACGCAGCGTCGCGCTGCGGCTGATCTGGATCTATGTTGTTTGCAAAAGCCTTTAAATGTATCCAGCATGAAATGGATTAAAATATGAAATGAAACGATGACTGCACATGCGCAGATAATATAAGTTATATTTATTGTACGTTTCTTCCAGTGATGGAACATTAAATCCAAATGGTGTGAGGTTCGGAAGTTCTGAGATCTATCGTATAGGTAGGTATTGTGGTAGTGATCATATTGTGTGGTTCCAGGTAGGTATTGTGGTAGTGATCATATTGTGTGGTTCCCAGATCTATCGTATAGGTAGGTATTGTGGTAGTGATCATGTTGTGTGGTTCCAGGTAGGTATTGTGATAGTGATCATATTGTGTGGTTCCAGGTAGGTATTGTGGTAGTGATCATATTGTGTGGTTCCAGGTATGTATTGTGGTAGTGATCATATTGTGTGGTTCCAGGTAGGTATTGTAGTGATCATGTTGTGTGGTTCCAGGTAGGTATTGTGGTAGTGATCATATTGTGTGGTTCCAGGTATGTATTGTGGTAGTGATCATATTGTGTGGTTCCAGGTAGGTATTGTGATAGTGATCATATTGTGTGGTTCCAGGTAGGTATTGTGGTAGTGATCATGTTGTGTGGTTCCAGGTAGGTATTGTGGTAGTGATCATATTGTGTGGTTCCCAGATCTATCGTATAGGTAGGTATTGTGGTAGTGATCATGTTGTGTGGTTCCAGGTAGGTATTGTGGTAGTGATCATATTGTGTGGTTCCCAGATCTATCGTATAGGTAGGTATTGTGGTAGTGATCATGTTGTGTGGTTCCAGGTAGGTATTGTGGTAGTGATCATGTTGTGTGGTTCCAGGTAGGTATTGTGGTAGTGATCATGTTGTGTGGTTCCAGGTAGGTATTGTGGTAGTGATCATATTGTGTGGTTCCAGGTAGGTATTGTGGTAGTGATCATATTGTGTGGTTCCAGGTAGGTATTGTGGTAGTGATCATATTGTGTGGTTCCAGGTAGGTATTGTGGTAGTGATCATATTGTGTGGTTCCAGGTAGGTATTGTGGTAGTGATCATATTGTGTGGTTCCAGGTAGGTATTGTGGTAGTGATCATATTGTGTGGTTCCAGGTAGGTATTGTGGTAGTGATCATGTTGTGTGGTTCCAGGTAGGTATTGTGGTAGTGATCATGTTGTGTGGTTCCAGGTAGGTATTGTGGTAGTGATCATGTTGTGTGGTTCCAAGATCTATCATATAGGTAGGTATTGTGGTAGTGATCATATTGTGTGGTTCCAGGTAGGTATTGTGGTAGTGATCATGTTGTGTGGTTCCAGGTAGGTATTGTGGTAGTGATCATATTGTGTGGTTCCAGGTAGGTATTGTGGTAGTGATTATTGTGTGGTTCCAGGTAGGTATTGTGGTAGTGATCATGTTGTGTGGTTCCAGGTAGGTATTGTGGTAGTGATCATGTTGTGTGGTTCCAGGTAGGTATTGTGGTAGTGATCATGTTGTGTGGTTCCAGGTAGGTATTGTGGTAGTGATCATGTTGTGTGGTTCCAGGTAGGTATTGTGGTAGTGATCATATAGTGTGGTTCCAGGTAGGTATTGTGGTAGTGATCATATAGTGTGGTTCCAGGTAGGTATTGTGGTAGTGATCATATAGTGTGGTTCCAGGTAGGTATTGTGGTAGTGATCATATAGTGTGGTTCCAGGTAGGTATTGTGGTAGTGATCATATTGTGTGGTTCCCAGATCTATCGTATAGGTAGGTATTGTGGTAGTGATCATATTGTGTGGCACAGCTTCCTAGTCAGTTAATATTGGGCTAGAACAACAACCGTAACTCTTTCACCGCCAATGTCGCATAAAATCGCCTTTGCAAAAAGCCGAAAGCCAGATGAGATAGAGCAGAACGTGGTGTCTGATCAGGATACTGTATATGTAGATATATTGGCGGAGGTTTTATTTTGGCTATATTGGCGGTCAGTAACGATTCCTCCAAATCTAAACCTCGCCAATATAGTGCATCTTAACTTAATTTAACAATATTTACAACATGAAAGCAAATGCATAGTAGTTTTCAAAATGGAGGTCAATTTGGTGGTTATATCTAAATCCCAGATGAATGTCGTTCTGAATAGAGTGAGAGACTGGGAGTATACACACACATATATACATAATTATTGTTTTAATATTATTTATAAGTATAAACCCGAAATGGTGCTGATGCAGGCGTAAAACCCGAAATATAAATATAACATTATACATAATTATTTCTTAAATATTATTTATAAGTATAAACCATTTTAAACAATGGGGCTGGGCTCGGTTACTAGTATAATGATTGTATTCTTCAGAGTCGTAAACGTGTGAAAAATAAAATATAAGACATCGCCAATACAAAACTGTGAAACATTTGGCACCGCAGATATAATGCGCTATACAGTATATGCTGGTTGCTGTTCAGGTGGTGGAGCTGAAGCACCTGCCTGAATAGCAAACAACATACAGTACAACCTGTGTTATGCATCCAGCCATGGGAACCACAGAAAGTGGTTGCTTAGCACAGGTTGCTGCTTAATAGAGGTCAAGTGTATAATAAAACAGCATATTGGGAATATGTAATCTGGCTGCTTAATACAGGTTGGCTGCTTAATGGAGGTATGTATGTATGTTCCATTAATGTCAACCCTCTTGCGGGGACCAAGACATGTTTTCCTGGGCAAGCTTAGCCGACCTAAGTGGTTAACCAGTACTAAGCAATGTGTGTGAGGTGCTCAATGACACTACATACGTGGCCTGACCGAGTATCGAACCCGGGACTGTTTGATTCCAAATCCGACGCTCTACCACTGGACCACGGACGCCACTAACACAGGTTAGACTATAAATCCTGATCTATGTTGTTTGCATATTGCTCTGAATTTAGTGGGCGCTGAAAGAATTAAAGGCCCAACGCCACTATTGAGTGTTTCATTGCACGTAAATATCTGCGCATGCCGTCATGAGTAAGAGTGACTTCTTCGCTATCTAGTGATAGTTTACGTCAACGTTTTACATGTTTAAGATTAACATCCCATACATTAGAAATTGAATTTGGAAGATTTAATGGTATTGATAAAAACAATAGATTATGTAAAGTATGCAATCAAAAGGTACTTGAATCAGAATACCATGTTATATTATGTTGTGAAAAATACAGAGATATAAGATTTGAAATATTTGGGCTACATAGCATGGTCATCAATAGATAAATTTATATCTATCATGTCATATTTGATAAATGTTTGAAAGTACATCAAAGAAGCTATGTCATTACCCTGCCAATATTTAATTTAATAATGAGTAAGTAAATGAGTGAGTAAATGATTTATTAGTGTGACATGTGCATATTAACAACAGCAATTAACATTCAACACCCGACCCAATGGGCCTATATATCACCACTACAATTATACGATACTATGATGTGAATAAATTAAATTAAAAAGCGATTACAGCAACATTCTATAAGAATATGGAATAATCTTATCTTCTTCTTCTTTTACATTAATTTTACATGGTACACATTGTACAATCTTGTCAATCGTCGGCCCCAACATACATTAATAGCCATATTGTCCCTAGTGCCGATAACCTACAACATCATACCGAATGGAGATATATATATTTGAATTATATTTAGTTTATGTTTTCCAATGAAATATAGAAATTTAATTAATTTAATAATATTTTATTGCAACTTGTTTTCAAAATGACGAATACAATTTACAATTACATATTACAATAACATTACTGTCACATTTAAAACAAACATACACAAAACCTGATAATATCCATATACATGACAGTTTCAAAGTGCAAAAGGATTGTGCTACACGTTTTGAAAACATTAGCAACAGCCCTTTCCAAAATTTACAAGAACAACACTCTCGATTTTTTATTTGAACTTAGAGTCAAATAGTCACCAATGAATCAATACAAATGAACTGAAAAGTAAAATATGTGGATATGTTATCTAGATACAGTTATTTTTTATCATTTCATTCACATATCTGAAACTCTTTTAATGGACAGTCGTCGCCTCTTAAACCACTGCGTGTTTGCGGATGCCGCTATACGTCATATCCGTTTGACTAGCCATCAAATTGGATCATCTGTATTCTGAGTTTGTTGCGGGAGAATTACGGATCTATTTATCAACAACGGAACCGGAAGTTGATTTGCTAATCGACCGGTGTCATGTCACAACCGATTTATTCTGCCGGGAGGAAGCATTATTGTAACTCACAAGGGACCAATCGCTATCAATTACCTAGCATTACGCACAGGATGCTGGGAATACGTATATTTTATATGCAGTGAACAGCGAGCACCTGCATCAAGTCTATTTAATTACTAGACTCTCTATGATTAATTCACTAGACAGTATGATCTGGTACTTAATTGATATGTTGGCGGATACTATCTGTACTTAGTCTTGGTTATCTATTGAACATATTCTATAATATTTGGACCAAAGGAACGCTTGAGTAGTGTTTCTTTAAAGTTCGGTCGTACTCGTGGTAAAAGTTTCAGGAATTTAAGTAAAAGGATCAAGGATTCGTTGGTAAGAAGTAGTAGTCATTGACCGTATGGTTGCTAGTGGTTCATGCAACACACACGTTTGTCAATATGCCCTTGAATGTCCGCCGATCTAAAAGCTACTAAGATTTATCCAAATTTACGGAACTACAAATGTGCAAGTTTACATTCCTCGAATAAAAAACAGCAAATCTAATGTACTAATTTCTACCTGAATTAAGGAACCACATATTTACAAAATGTCTGCCAACTTAAGGATGCGAACATGTTCTATTCACAGCTCTAATGTTCATAAACCCGCGAAATGAAGTGGGCACTGCACTGAAGGACACATTATCAGTGATGATAGGTTACAGTGATATACAAGTCAGCGACCGTAACCACTCCACCACGCAGGCGGACATGGATGTCACATATTTATACAAGTACATGTAAATCAAATCGCATTGGGACCTCAGTGACTGGGTAATTACCGTCGTTGACTTCGTTTGAACCTTTGAAAGTTAGAAATTCACTGGGGGTATCGAATTACTTCATGCGTGGAAGCAATTCCGCTGATTTGCGGGTTGCGGAAGATCGGTGGTCTTGTCTGGGTTCTGCCCGCCCGTGTCTGAAAAACAGCTGAAATGGGAACCTACACCAGCTGCAGTGTTGCTACTTTAAAACCAAAACATAGACACACTATCAAATCGCATGACAACGCTTTGATATATGTGTGTGTGGTTTGTGGGGGTTGGGTGTGGTGTGAGTGTGCGTGCGTGCGTGCGTGTGTGTTTTAAATGTATGCCCGCTCGAAGGCACTGGAATTGAGGGCCCAGATGATTACCCTTCACGGTCTAAGTTTGGAGGGTGTTTTCCAAAACGGTTGCACTGTTTATTATAAAACCAATTTGAGTGTGTTGTTATTGGTGGAGGAAGACCCCGTGTGCCTCTGAGCAGTATTTCAGACACCCGAGTAGAACCACATACCTTCCACATGCCAGCTGGATAGCTTCCTTAAATCGCACAATTCGACCCACTAGTAGGATTCGAACCGTTCGGTGAGGGGTAAAAGTTATTTCAAGTCAACGACATTAACCACTGACGACCGACCATCAAATCGCATGACATCCCCGTGATATCTGGGACGCTATTATTTAATAACGACGAAAAGAGATTGGAAACTGTAATTTCATTAACAGCCAATGCTTATGGTAGTAACCCACAATAAAAGATCTTTTCTCAAGACAATTTTATGATTACATAGCTAGACGTGAACTCATCATATTTTTGGGATAGTTTTTATTAAACGGAATGTCCTTTTAAACGTTGCGGAACAATTTAATAATGTTTCTATGCAGAGAATAATACGCACCCTATCGATCAATATATTTCCCATGGTGTATCATTGAATTCATATCTGTACGACGACTTGACAACAATTGTGTCTCTCTTCCTCAAGTAGTCCCAACATTTACTAACCGATATTGTCTGGAATCGTTGCAATAAAATCGGTTAATTATTATTTTTTGTATTTAAATTTATTTAACGTCGCTACCGGCTGCCCAATTTGCCCGGTCAGTTTACCTAACAACATCTTGCATGGGCAGGCTGGAGCCGTTACGACTGTGCCCTTAGGCAAGGCATTTAATGTTCACACTGCCTCTTCTCGCTCCCTCATTGCGATGGATTCCATCAGGAATGAGGTCTCGAAAGCGATTAATATAAGTTGTAAGAACTTGTTTCGCAATCGAGCTAAAAATAAATTTGTATAAACTATTAGGCAGGCTTCAGCGGTTAACCAGTACTTGGTGTTCCAACCTCCTTACGAAACTACCAACGTTTTCATAGAAAGATACACGGTCTGAGCGGGGTTCGAACTCTTGAACATCGGTGATGATAGGTTACAGTGGTATGTAAGTCAGCGACATCTACTACGTGACCATCATAGAGAAGTTTTAGTATTCTTACCATTCAAAGTTCTGAGCTTATTTTAATACAATTAGATTATAAAGAAAACTACATGCTCATCTTGTTATGTAAATGTTGTAAATGTTGTTATGTAAATGTTGTTATGTAAATGTTGTAAATGTTGTTATGTAAATGTTGTTATGTAAATGTTGTTATGTAAATGTATGTAAATGTTGTTATGTAAATGTTGATATCATTTAAATAAAGAGGAGTGTGTATATTCATTGCACATATATCTGTATATACTTGTATATAATACTGAATAATTATATATCTTACCGCATTTTGGTGAGCATCCCCTGATGACACGAACATAATCTGTGCAAGCATCAATGCCACCGACAGGTTCGCGTGGATCATTATCTTCTCCTTGTTTAACATTCTGAAGAAAATATGTACAAAACTGGAACTGGTCTACCAGGTTTTTACAGACGGATCTGTAGTCCAGTGGTAACACGCTGGACTGGTACTCCAGGGATCGTAGGTTCGATCCCCCGTCTGATCCTAATACAATTAACAGTCTTTCAGATGGGACGTTAAACCGAGGTCTCGTGTCGCTGCTTTACACCGTGCACGTAAAAGAACCAGAGGATACTCTGGAATGGATCTCTGTCTGTATCATGCACATTCCTCCAAAATCTAAAATGACTAATATATTCAGGAGGCGTCGCTCATATGGGCAACCGTTAGCGACGATAAATAAACGTAAAACACACACATGCGGGCCGTTGTCTAATGTTGTTAAAACGTATGACCCAAACCATTTGTATTTTCATGCTATGTATTGTATCTTTATGTGTATGACATATATGTACTAT
>CM026403.1:72201328-72213244 GCA_014843695.1 Archivesica marissinica | reverse complement strand
GGGAATAAAAGGAAATGAAATGGCTGATCAGAATGCAAAGCTGGCTTTGTCATTATCCATTTCTAGGATTAAAGTGTGTTATACTGATTTTAAATCTACAATTCTTACCTTAATTCAATCCTCTTGGCAGGCCCAATATGATGGTGAAATTTTTAACAAACTTCATTCGGTCAAACCAACACTTGGCGAATGGTACCCAATTTACAGGCCTATTCGTCGAGAAGAAGTCATTCTTGCCCGTCTCAGGATTGGTCATTCTCGAATATCACATTCATGGCTGTTGTCACGAGATGATGCACCAGAATGTATCCCCTGCAATACTCTATACACGGTGGAGCATATCTTAATACACTGTGTTGACCTTCAACCAATCCGGTTGCAGTACTACAATGTGGACAACATTAAAACACTCTTCGACTCTATCAGAGTAGAGTCCATCATATCATTTATCAAGGCAATAGGAATTTATAATAAGCTGTGATATCAATTGTTAATCATGCCTTTGTAGTAATCATTCATTCATATATTACCTGTAATTAATCTTACGTCTTTATAACTTCTTAGTATTAATTTTTACGTAATGCATGACCTTAGATGTCGATGTGCCGTAAAACACCATTCATTCATTCATTTAACTTCTTAGTATTAATTTAGATTGTCTGCATTTACATAACAGGAGGTACGGATATTATTGCATGTTTTATGGGCCAGACCTGGATGGAGCCGGTCTACCGGGGTGAAATACAACAGATGGTTCTGGGATGTGATATGCTGGCATGTGACGCAGCAGGTATGTAGAATGCTGAACACGTTATCTAATATACCCTGTGTTACCTGATGTAACTAAACATCTGTACTGTGAACATGTAATATACCCTGTGTTACCTGATACAACTAAACCTCTGTACTGTGAACATGTAATATACCCTGTGTTACCTGATACAACTAAACATCTGTACTGTGAACATGTAATATACCCTGTGTTACCTGATACAACTAAACCTCTGTACTGTGTACATGTAATATACCCTGTGTTACCTGATGTAACTAAACCTCTGTACTGTGTACATGTAATATACCATGTGTTACCTGATGCAACTAAACCTCTGTACTGTGTACATGTAATATACCCTGTGTTACCTGATACAACTAAACCTCTGTACTGTGTACATGTAATATACCCTGTGTTACCTGATACAACTAAACATCTGTACTGTGAACATGTAATATACCCTGTGTTACCTGATGTAACTAAACATCTGTACTGTGAACATGTAATATACCCTGTGTTACCTGATACAACTAAACATCTGTACTGTGAACATGTAATATACCCTGTGTTACCTGATGTAACTAAACATCTGTACTGTGAACATGTAATATACCCTGTGTTACCTGATACAACTAAACATCTGTACTGTGAACATGTAATATACCCTGTGTTACCTGATGTAACTAAACATCTGTACTGTGAACATGTAATATACCCTGTGTTACCTGATACAACTAAACATCTGTACTGTGAACATGTAATATACCCTGTGTTACCTGATGTAACTAAACATCTGTACTGTGAACATGTAATATACCCTGTGTTACCTGATACAACTAAACATCTGTACTGTGAACATGTAATATACCCTGTGTTACCTGATGTAACTAAACATCTGTACTGTGAACATGTAATATACCCTGTGTTACCTGATACAACTAAACATCTGTACTGTGAACATGTAATATACCCTGTGTTACCTGATGTAACTAAACATCTGTACTGTGAACATGTAATATACCCTGTGTTACCTGATGTAACTAAACCTCTGTACTGTGAACATGTAATATACCCTGTGTTACCTGATGTAACTAAACATCTGTACTGTGTGTACATGTAATATACCCTGTGTTACCTGATGTAGCTAAACATCTGTACTGTGTATACATGTAATATACCCTGTGTTACCTGATGCAACTAAACACCTGTACTGTGAACATGTTTGTTTTACTTCAGTATTTCAATAATATTATTATTTTATAAATATAGACATTTTATTATCAGTGAAATAAAATGTGCACATGTGGTACCTAGCTGCTGCATGTTGTCAACACGCAAACGTTTTCGGACTCGAACTTTCAGGTCGTCTAAACACGACGTTCAGGCGCCATTTTTTAAAACTTATTTATTTTATAACGATTGCGAAACAAGCTGTAACAACTTATAATAATCACTAATATGCAGATGAAAGCATTAAATGTGCTCATTCTTGTGGGAGGAAACTGGAGTACCTGGAGGAAACCCACCTGTCCGATCTGGCGAACACGGTACCATCTCACATACTTCCCAGTCCAAGGATCGAACCCGGGTTGCATTAGTGAGAAGCGAGTGTGCCATTTAGAGCACAGTTGCATTGTTTTCTATCATAGCATCACTTTTCAGCCTAAAATAATTGTTGTTTTATGTGACAGATAAAGTAATATTTCATTCCTGAACATAGAAGAGTGTATGAATACATATAGTGCTCATTTGCATAATTATTACACAGTTGAAATACGAAAACTATGTAATGGTGTTATTCCCCGTCTGCAGCATAAATTATGTTATAAAATAATTGTTATTTGTTTTGTTTCATCATTGTAGGCAAGACTGTTTATGATGAAGCTGGAGAGCTGGTATGTTTAACCCCATTCCCTTCAATGCCAACAAAGTTTTGGAATGACCCACAAGGACTTAAATACAAGAATGCCTACTTCAATATATATCCAGGTAAAATTTACATGTACTTTAAAAATCTAAACTTTCTTTACCTACAGGAAGTAATTATGCATGTCTTACAGAGGTATTGTGGATAGGGCTTTAATGATTTGACTGTATCACGATTTATTACGTTTCATTCGGGTCCCGTTTATGTTTTCCGGGATTTTGATTGCGTGATTCGGTTCTGAATTTATTCATGGCCTAACTTTTAAGTGAGATGAAACCTGTCGCTTGATTGGTCAGCAGCGCCTTGCAAACTAGCCAATCGGTGGCTGTGAAACATTAACGCATTGTTGTTTATCCAATATAGCGTCCAATGTGTGCATTGTAAGCACACCTTCATCATTTCGGTCGTCTGTTTGGAAGCATTTTGGATTTTTAGTGTAATAGTTTGTGCTAGTTATTTGTGCTAGTCATTTTACTCTTTGTACGATAGTAGTGTGTTAAAGTTATAAAATAACGGTCAGCATGACAAAATAGATTGCCGTATTTGATTCTAGCTGAGGCAATATGTATTACTCTGAGCTGAGGTAATATGTATTACCCTGAGCTGAGGCAATATGTATTACTCTGAGCTGAGGCAATATGTATTACTCTGAGCTGAGGCAATATGTATTACTCTGAGCTGAGGCAATATGTATTACTCTGAGCTGAGGCAATATGTATTACTCTGAGCTGAGGAAATATGTATACTCTGAGCTGAGGCAATATGTATTACTCTGAGCTGAGGCAATATGTATTACTCTGAGCTGAGGCAATATGTATTACTCTGAGCTGAGGCAATATGTATTACTCTGAGCTGAGGCAATATGTATTACTCTGAGCTGAGGCAATATGTATTACTCTGAGCTGAGGAAATATGTATTACTCTGAGCTGAGGCAATATGTATTACTCTGAGCTGAGGAAATATGTATTACTCTGAGCTGAGGCAATATGTATTACTCTGAGCTGAGGCAATATGTATTACTCTGAGCTGAGGCAATATGTATTACCCTGAGCTGAGGCAATATGTATTACTCTGAGCCGAGGCAATATGTATTACTCTGAGCTGAGGCAATATGTATTGCTCTGAGCCGAGGCAATATGTATTCTGATATTGTATAGTTTGCTGTCTCGGATACTTTATTACAATATACTAGAATAGTGTACCATAATCGTATAGTAAGACAAGTATTTATTTATCATTAAATTGTTACGATGTGCATACGGCGCTTTCAAAATCCCAGTTTGTCTCCCCCTAATCTAAATTTATCCCATCTTTTATAGAGAAGCAAGCTTGGACATGTATTCCATAAAATGTCAAGCTAACAGATGTTCCAGTAAACATGTTTGGTATAACTGTTACTCAATATATCAATTCGGATATATTGTTTTGGTGCAAACACCTGCTTGTACGGACAATAACAAGTTAACATTTTAGAATTGTAATGTTTAAACTTAAACATTAGAGTATATTTCTGATGTAACAGCACACATGTGTGGGAAAGCCTTTAATATGCTGATCAGGTATACATGTAAGGGATGGCCACGTCGAGTATACTTGTTTCTCTGCCAAATGTACTTGCTTCTCTGCCAACATAAACAGTCAGTACAGTTCCATGTATAATTGCCTTGTATAACGACCGTATACAGCATTATTAGAAATGGACCAATACTCATGAATATGTACCATGCTATACAACAAATTATGGAGGTAATTAATTAACATAATCTGTCCGATTAGCGCAGTGGTTAGCATGCTCGCTTCTCACCAATGCGACCCGGGTTCGATCCTCAGACCGAGAAGTATGTGAGATGGTACGATGGTCGCCAGATCGGACAGGTGGGTTTTCTCCGGGTACTCTGGTTGCCTCCCACATGAATGAACACATATACGCTTTCATCTGCGCCAACGAGTGATTAATATAAGTTGTTAAAACTTGCTTCGCAATCGTTGTAAAAGAAATAAAGTTTTTAAAAAATAAATAACTATACACAGTAATAATATTCAATGTGTGTTTTACGTTTATTTATCGGAGCTACCAGTTGCACATATGACGACGCCTCCTGAAGAGATTAGTCATTTTAGAGGATAGTGCAATGATACAGACAGAGACCATTCCTCTGGTTCTTTTACGTACACAGTGTAAAGCACCGACACGAGACCTCGGTTTAAAGTCCCACCTGAAAGACTGTTAATTTTATTAGGGTCAGACTGGGGATCGAACCTGTGATCCCTGGATTACCAGTCCAGCGTGTTAATCAGTGATCCTATTGTCTCATTTATAGTGAAATACTTTGTTAACTCTTTACGCTTTATTGGTGAAAAATAACAATCGTATACCGGTATGTATTCCATGTGAATCATCTGTCGGATTGTCCTGACTTGTATACCACTGTAACCTATCATCACTGATGGTCACGGGTTCGAGCCCCGCTTAGACCGTGTCTCATTTATATGAAAAAGTTGGCAGTTTGTTACAGAGGTTGGTGCACCCAAGTACTGGTTAACCGCTGGAGCCTGCCCAGGAACGGTGTTGTTAGGTAAACTGCCCGCCGGCGATATAGCCCAAAATGGTGCTGATGCAGGCGTAAAACCCAAAATATATATAACTGTCGGATTGTCAATTCCGGGCAGCTCCTAGCAACTTACGTGCAATATTCCATACCATGATACTGATGCTTTTGTGATTTAGGGGTGTGGGCACATGGAGATTTCTGTAAGTTCAACAGTAAGACTGGGGGCATTGTGATGCTGGGGCGCAGGTATGTGTACCGTTATACTTTATGCAACTATAGTACAGTACAAGTCTAACACTTCTAGTATCTGTCGCAATTCTTTTCTACTTCAACTTCAATTTGCCAATTGAAAACATCTGGAGCCAATTTGAAAAACGTTGAGCCATATCACAGATAAATATTTGAAGTCATGTATTTGACACACACACACGAAAGATTCGACAATTCACAAAATTTAGCGCCAGTATTTGTTTTTTGGCGCCATTGGCGACCGACAGTAGGAACCCTGAACTGTATCTGAGACTGTAGTTGGCAAGTAGATAGAGGAAATATTTCACAGAAATGTTACTTATATCCTAATTCGCTGCGCTCGAACATAAATAAATCATTTATTCCATAATCAAAGTAATTCTAGGGGAATAGAATTACAAACAATATTTAATACAGGATGCGCCGCCATGTAACATTTATACACACAATCATTCTCTTAACTTTGCATGCTAGCGGCAGATAAAATCACTTGCAAACAGGATAGAGCCAGATCAGTTTGCGATGTTAAGTACAACATACTGTGTTTTAATATATACAACTCTATATAAGAAAGCCACATACATACTAAAGCTAGCTGCCCCAACCCACACCCATAATTATAATATAATCTTCTCAACTTTTTTTTGTGTGGATGGCGAGGTAGAAAGAATCCATGCCCATTATCCAGTGTGAAAAGACCTTATTTGCTGCCCCGTGACTTTCCCAACAATTTGTATAATGATAAATATTATCAGATATTGAAAGCTAAGTCATGGAGATCTATTATATAAACATTTGACTGGAGTCGGTACCGCCATGTAGCTTAGACGGACTAAATCATATCTGAACTAACGGTCTTACCACTCTAAACCCCAAAAAACAAATTGATTGTTCCATTTCATTCTGGATACCATTCAAACAGTATTTGCAAAGAACATGGCACATTCTGTGGCGGCTGATCTGGCTCTATGCTTTTTTTGCTATTCAGATGATCTTGGCTAAGACACTTGGCTATGTAGCAAACAACAAAGATCCTGATCAGCACGCAGTGTCACGCTGCAGCTGATCTGGATCTATGTTGTTTGCAAAAGCCTTTAAATGTATCCAGAATGAAATGGGTTAAAACATGAAATGAAACGATGACTGCACATATGCAGATAATATAAGTTATATTTATTGTACGTTTCTTCCAGTGACGGAACATTAAATCCGAATGGTGTGAGGTTCGGAAGTTCTGAGATCTATCATATAGGTAAGTATTGTGGTAGTGATCATATTGTGTGGCACAGCTTCCTAGTCAGTCAATATTAGGCTAGAACAACAACCATAACTCTTTCACTGCCAGTGTCGCATAAAATCGCCTTTGCAAAAAGCCGAAAGCCAGATGAGATAGAGCAGAACGTGACGTCGATCGTATACTGTATAAGAATATATATTGGCGGAGGTTTTATTTTGGCTATATTGGCGGTCAGTAACGATTCCTCCAAATCTAAACCTCGCCAATATAGTGCATCTTAACTTACCGTCAATATTTACAACATGAAAGCAAATGCGTAGTAGTTTTCAAAATGAAGGTAAATTTGGTGGTTATATCTAAATCCCAGATGAATGCCGTTCTGAATAGAGTGAGAGACACTGGGAGTTCTTATTTTATTTATATATACACACACATAAAAATAAAATATAAGACATCGTCAATACAAAACTGTGAAAAATGCTAACATTTGGCACCGCAGATATAATGCGCTATACAGTATATGCTGGTTGCTGTTCAGGTGGTGGAGCTGAAGCACCTGCCTGAATAGCAAACAACATACAGTACAACCTGTGTTATGCATCCAGCCATGGGAACCACAGAAAGTGGTTGCTTAGCACAGGTGGCTGCTTAATAGAGGTCAAGTGTATAATAAAACAACATATTGGGAATCTGTAATCTGGCTGCTTAATACAGGTTGGCTGCTTAATGGAGGTATGTATGTATGTTCCATTAATGTCAACCCCCTTGTGGGGACCTAGACATGTTTTCCTGGGCAAGCTTAGCCGACCTAAGTGGTTAACCAGTACTAAGCAATGTGTGTGAGGTGCTCAATGACACTACATACGTGGCCTGACCGAGTATCAAACCCGGGACTGTTCGATTCCAAATCCGACGCTGGACCACGGACGCCACTAACACAGGTTAGACTATAAATCCTGATCTATGTTGTTTGCATATTGCTCTGAATTTAGTGGGCGCTGAAAGAATTAAAGGCACACCCGATCTACTTTCAAATCTCACAACAAGCATGCAATGTCACACTTCATATATTGTTCCTTCTTTGTATTAAATGTGGACGGAACAATACAGTCAAACCAGTCTTAAGCAGCCAGCCAAGGGAACCACAGAAAGTGGCTGCTTAGCACAGGTGACTGCTTAATAGAGGTCAAATATATAGTAAAACAACAAATTGAGAATCTGAAAAGTGGCTGCTTAATAATACAGGTTGGCTGCTTAACCCTTTCCCTCATAGAAGCACCTCTTGACGCCATTACCAATACGACATACATTGACTATGTAGTAGCCAAATCAATGTTCATAATAAAAGCCAGAATCTCATGTAGTCCCAGTAATATCAATGGAGGTTACTACTTATCCACTGCACGATGGCTAAATGGCTGTCATTTGTATGGAGATATAATAGTAGGTTAACATAAATCTCTATGAAGGAAAGGGTTAATAGAGGTGACTACTAATACAGGTTTGACTGTATAATTATTAGGCATTCTCACGTTTCATGTGAAAAATATTGCATAGCGCCCACTTCTCTCGATCATCGTGTCTTTAAGAATATAATTGACTACTTTTTCAGTCGAGTCATTCAAAGAGATTCAGGACAGTGTCTGTGTAGCTCAGCGTAACCATGACAATTCGGAAGAGCGTGTTGTGCTGTTCCTGAAGATGGCGTCGGGTACCGAGTTCAAGCAGGCACTCGTGAACAGCGTGAAGACGTGCATCAGAAAGTACCTGACTGCAAGACATGTACCTAGCTTTATACTGCCTTGTACAGATATACCGGTAAGATTTTCTGTGTTAATAATTAGGATAGATTGCTTTTGATACTGTAGCGTAGTCGAGCTATGTCTTATTGAACTACAACAATTCTGATCGTATAGTGTTTTATTAATGAACATACACACACCGTATCTATCTAGACAAGTTAATCATTATTTCCACAACGTTTATTACTTGAAATCCGAAATTAAATCTCATAATATGTAACATCAATAACATGATTGTTCAGTTTTCAGTAATAGAACCAAAATGAATCTCTCTCCCCAAGTGCTGTGCATCAAGTTTAATAGTCTGTCCCCACAACATGGCCGCCCACTTTGCTAACAAGGTGGAGCCAAATTCGACTAATGAAACTACATTTTACAGAATTGGTGACCAATGAATACCAGTTTTATATCCGCTGAGGCACACTCAATCTGGTATTTGGACAATGTTGATTACCAGCTCAGCAGCAAATTCCCACGGACGTGTTTGTTAGTACAACTGGTTCGATAGCTAAACTGAGCTTACAATTTATAGTTTCTGTCAAAACCATGTTTATCGAAATCGGGTGCATCAGATAGAACGTGACAAAAACTATCTTATCTATCCTGCAGTCCAGTATCCTTTAGTGCATTCCCACAGGTATACAATCAACCATGCAGTAATAGCGAATACTCCAGGCAACCTAATACCACATGTTCCTGCACTTTTCACAATATATAAATGATGGGATTAAGCTTCATCAAAACACAATCTAATTAAGTGTAATCACCTTGACTAACTATCTTGTAAACAGTCATTATGTTACATTACTAGGCGCATGGAAGTCGTAGCGTGTTCGCATCATGTACGAAAGGTCAGGAGTTTGAGCCTCGCTGGAGCCGTAACGATTGTGCCCTTAGCCAAGGCAATTCCACGTTGCCTCTTCTCTCTCCCTCGTGGCAATGGATTCCATCAGGAATGAGGTCTCGAGATAGATTAATACAAGTTGTAAAAACTTGTTTCGCAATCGAGCTAAAATAAATTTGTATAAACTATGCTATACTAGGTGCATGCTGGAATGGGCCAACAGTGTGTAAAGACGTGCAAGTCACTAAGTGAAACCTGGTTTAGTGGTTACCTGTATTAAACAGCCAACCTGTATTAAGAAGCCAACCTGTATTAAACAGTCAACCTGTATTAAGCAGCCAATTTTTATCGCTCCCTTGGCTGGCCACGTAAGACTATAGTTTAGTTTATATAAATTTCTGTGAACTCGATTGCGAAACACGTCTACATTATGTATTAGTAGTTTAATCATTCTCGAGACCTCATTCCTGGAATTCACCACCACATGAACAATGGATTATAGTGGAGATGCACCCAGGGTCCTCTATGGATTATAGTGGAGATGCACCCGGGGTCCTCTATGGATTATAGTGGAGATGCACCCAGGGTCCTCTATGGATTATAGTGGAGATGCACCCGGGGTCCTCTATGGATTATAGTGGAGATGCACCCGGGGTCCTCTATGGATTATAGTGGAGATGCACCCAGGGTCGACCCGGGTCCTCTATGGATTATAGTGGAGATGCACCCGGGTCCTCTATGGATTATAGTGGAGATGACCCGGGTCCTCTATGGATTATAGGGAGATGCACCCGGGTCCTCTATGGATAAGTGAATCAGTGGAGATGACCTGGGTCCTCTATGGATTATAGTGGAGATGCACCCGGGGTCCTCTATGGATTATAGTGGAGATGTACCCTGGGTCCTCTATGGATTATAGTGGAGATGCACCCAGGGTCCTCTATGGATTATAGTGGAGATGTACCCTTGGGTCCTCTATGGATTATAGTGGAGATGTACCCTGGGTCCTCTATGGATTATAGTGGAGATGTACCCTGGGTCCTCTATGGATTATAGTGGAGATGCACCGGGGTCCTCTATGGATTATAGTGGAGATGCACCCGGGGTCCTCTATGGATTATAGTGGAGATGCACCCGGGGTCCTCTATGGATTATAGTGGAGATGCACCCGGGGTCCTCTATGGATTATAGTGGAGATGCACCCGGGGTCCTCTATGGATTATAGTGGAGATGTACCCTGGGTCCTCTATGGATTATAGTGGAGATGCACCCTGGGTCCTCTATATGGATTATAGTGGAGATGTACCTGGGGTCCTCTATGGATTATAGTGGAGATGCATCCGGGGTCCTCTATGGATTATAGTGGAGATGCACCCGGGGTCCTCTATGGATTATAGTGGAGATGTACCCGGGGTCCTCTATGGATTATAGTGGAGATGTACCCAGGGTCCTCTATGGATTATAGTGGAGATGTACCCTGGGGTCCTCTATGGATTATAGTGGAGATGCACCCGGGGTCCTCTATGGATTATAGTGGAGATGCACCCTGGGTCCTCTATGGATTATAGTGGAGATGCACCCGGGGTCCTCTATGGATTATAGTGGAGATGCACCCGGGGTCCTCTATGGATTATAGTGGAGATGCACCCGGGTCCTCTATGGAGATTATAGTGGAGATGTACCCTGGGTCCTCTATGGATTATAGTGGAGATGCACCCTGGGTCCTCTATGGATTATAGTGGAGATGTACCCTGGGGTCCTCTATGGATTATAGTGGAGATGCACCCGGGGTCCTCTATGGATTATAGTGGAGATGTACCCGGGGTCCTCTATGGATTATAGTGGAGATGCACCCAGGGTCCTCTATGGATTATAGTGGAGATGTACCCTTGGGTCCTCTATGGATTATAGTGGAGATGTACCCTGGGTCCTCTATGGATTATAGTGGAGATGCACCCAGGGTCCTCTATGGATTATAGTGGAGATGTACCCTGGGGTCCTCTATGGATTATAGTGGAGATGCACCCGGGGTCCTCTATGGATTATAGTGGAGATGTACCCTGGGTCCTCTATGGATTATAGTGGAGATGCACCCAAGGTCCTCTATGGATTATAGTGGAGATGTACCCTTGGGTTCTCTATGGATTATAGTGGAGATGTACCCTGGGTCCTCTATGGATTATAGTGGAGATGTACCCTTGGGTCCTCTATGGATTATAGTGGAGATACACTCGGGGTCCTCTATGGATTATAGTGGAGATGCACCCGGGGTCCTCTATGGATTATAGTGGAGATGCACCTGGGGTCCTCTATGGATTATAGTGGAGATGCACCCGGGGTCCTCTATGGATTATAGTGGAGATGCACCCGGGGTCCTCTATGGATTATAGTGGAGATGTACCCTGGGTCCTCTATGGATTATAGTGGAGATGCACCCTGGGTCCTCTATATGGATTATAGTGGAGATGTACCTGGGGTCCTCTATGGATTATAGTGGAGATGCACCCGGGGTCCTCTATGGATTATAGTGGA
>CM026403.1:72167781-72200328 GCA_014843695.1 Archivesica marissinica | reverse complement strand
TGGATTATAGTGGAGATGTACCCTGGGTCCTCTATGGATTATAGTGGAGATACACTCGGGGTCCTCTATGGATTATAGTGGAGATGCACCCGGGGTCCTCTATGGATTATAGTGGAGATGCACCCGGGGTCCTCTATGGATTATAGTGGAGATGCACCCGGGGTCCTCTATGGATTATAGTGGAGATGCACCCGGGGTCCTCTATGGATTATAGTGGAGATGTACCCTGGGTCCTCTATGGATTATAGTGGAGATGCACCCTGGGTCCTCTATGGATTATAGTGGAGATGTACCTGGGGTCCTCTATGGATTATAGTGGAGATGCACCCGGGGTCCTCTATGGATTATAGTGGAGATGTACACGGGGTCCTCTATGGATTATAGTGGAGATGCACCCTGGGTCCTCTATGGATTATAGTGGAGATGCACCCTGGGGTCCTCTATGGATTATAGTGGAGATGTACCCGGGGTCCTCTATGGATTATAGTGGAGATGTACCCAGGGTCCTCTATGGATTATAGTGGAGATGTACCCTGGGGTCCTCTATGGATTATAGTGGAGATGCACCCGGGGTCCTCTATGGATTATAGTGGAGATGCACCCGGGGTCCTCTATGGATTATAGTGGAGATGCACCCGGGGTCCTCTATGGATTATAGTGGAGATGCACCCGGGGTCCTCTATGGATTATAGTGGAGATGCACCCGGGGTCCTCTATGGATTATAGTGGAGATGCACCCGGGGTCCTCTATGGATTATAGTGGAGATGTACCCTGGGTCCTCTATGGATTATAGTGGAGATGTACCCTGGGGTCCTCTATGGATTATAGTGGAGATGTACACGGGGTCCTCTATGGATTATAGTGGAGATGCATCCTGGGTCCTCTATGGATTATAGTGGAGATGCACCCTGGGGTCCTCTATGGATTATAGTGGAGATGTACACGGGGTCCTCTATGGATTATAGTGGAGATGTACCCAGGGTCCTCTATATGGATTATAGTGGAGATGTACCCTGGGGTCCTCTATGGATTATAGTGGAGATGCACCCGGGGTCCTCTATGGATTATAGTGGAGATGTACCCTGGGGTCCTCTATGGATTATAGTGGAGATGCACCCGGGGTCCTCTATGGATTATAGTGGAGATGCACCCGGGGTCCTCTATGGATTATAGTGGAGATGCACCCAGGGTCCTCTATGGATTATAGTGGAGATGTACCCGGGGTCCTCTATGGATTATAGTGGAGATGCACCCGGGGTCCTCTATGGATTATAGTGGAGATGCACCCTGGGTCCTCTATGGATTATAGTGGAGATGTACCCTGGGGTCCTCTATGGATTATAGTGGAGATGCACCCGGGGTCCTCTATGGATTATAGTGGAGATGTACCTGGGGTCCTCTATGGATTATAGTGGAGATGCACCCGGGGTCCTCTATGGATTATAGTGGAGATGTACCCGGGGTCCTCTATGGATTATAGTGGAGATGTACCCGGGGTCCTCTATGGATTATAGTGGAGATGCACCCAGGGTCCTCTATGGATTATAGTGGAGATGTACCCTGGGGTCCTCTATGGATTATAGTGGAGATGCACCCGGGGTCCTCTATGGATTATAGTGGAGATGTACCCTGGGGTCCTCTATGGATTATAGTGGAGATGCACCCGGGGTCCTCTATGGATTATAGTGGAGATGCACCCGGGGTCCTCTATGGATTATAGTGGAGATGCACCCTGGGTCCTCTATGGATTATAGTGGAGATGTACCCTGGGGTCCTCTATGGATTATAGTGGAGATGCACCCGGGGTCCTCTATGGATTATAGTGGAGATGCACCCGGGGTCCTCTATGGATTATAGTGGAGATGCACCCTGGGTCCTCTATGGATTATAGTGGAGATGCACCCGGGGTCCTCTATGGATTATAGTGGAGATGTACCCGGGGTCCTCTATGGATTATAGTGGAGATGCACCCAGGGTCCTCTATGGATTATAGTGGAGATGTACCCGGGGTCCTCTATGGATTATAGTGGAGATGCACCCGGGGTCCTCTATGGATTATAGTGGAGATGCACCCGGGGTCCTCTATGGATTATAGTGGAGATGCACCCGGGGTCCTCTATGGATTATAGTGGAGATGCACCCTGGGTCCTCTATGGATTATAGTGGAGATGCACCCGGGGTCCTCTATGGATTATAGTGGAGATGTACCCGGGGTCCTCTATGGATTATAGTGGAGATGCACCCTGGGTCCTCTATGGATTATAGTGGAGATGCACCCTGGGGTCCTCTATGGATTATAGTGGAGATGTACCCGGGGTCCTCTATGGATTATAGTGGAGATGTACCCAGGGTCCTCTATGGATTATAGTGGAGATGTACCCTGGGGTCCTCTATGGATTATAGTGGAGATGCACCCGGGGTCCTCTATGGATTATAGTGGAGATGTACCCTGGGGTCCTCTATGGATTATAGTGGAGATGCACCCGGGGTCCTCTATGGATTATAGTGGAGATGCACCCGGGGTCCTCTATGGATTATAGTGGAGATGCACCCGGGGTCCTCTATGGATTATAGTGGAGATGTACCCGGGGTCCTCTATGGATTATAGTGGAGATGCACCCGGGGTCCTCTATGGATTATAGTGGAGATGCACCCTGGGTCCTCTATGGATTATAGTGGAGATGTACCCTGGGGTCCTCTATGGATTATAGTGGAGATGCACCCGGGGTCCTCTATGGATTATAGTGGAGATGCCCTGGGTCCTCTATGGATTATAGTGGAGATGCACCCGGGTCCTCTATGGATTATAGTGGAGATGCACCCGGGGTCCTCTATGGATTATAGTGGAGATGCACCCGGGTCCTCTATGATTATAGTGGAGATGCACCCTGGGGTCCTCTATGGATTATAGTGGAGATGCACCCGGGGTCCTCTATGGATTATAGTGGAGATGCACCCGGGGTCCTCTATGGATTATAGTGGAGATGCACCCGGGTCCTCTATGGATTATAGTGGAGATGCACCCGGGGTCCTCTATGGATTATAGTGGAGATGCACCGGGGTCCTCTATGGATTATAGTGGAGATGCACCCGGGGTCCTCTATGGATTATAGTGGAGATGCACCCGGGTCCTCTATGGATTATAGTGGAGATGTACCCGGGGTCCTCTATGGATTATAGTGGAGATGCACCCGGGGTCCTCTATGGATTATAGTGGAGATGCACCCGGGGTCCTCTATGGATTATAGTGGAGATGCACCCGGGGTCCTCTATGGATTATAGTGGAGATGTACCCTGGGTCCTCTATGGATTATAGTGGAGATGTACCCTGGGGTCCTCTATGGATTATAGTGGATATGCACCCGGGGTCCTCTATGGATTATAGTAGAGATGCACCCGGGGTCCTCTATGGATTATAGTGGAGATGCACCCTGGGGTCCTCTATGGATTATAGTGGAGATGCACCCGGGGTCCTCTACCAATAAAAACTGGAGTGTCGAAATATGACATACACTGTAAAAAACAAAAACACTAACATATAAAATAGATACTTAAAGCGACACTACATCGATGAAAACGTAAATGTCTGCAGAATGTAATTTGCTATTATATGCTAATATTTTTTCCAAATATTTGCCTCAATATCTGATTATTTTAACAAATAAACAAACGCCGTATACGCAGTTTGTTGACATATTAAAATAATGTAAATATGGTCAACATTCATGAGTAATACAAAGCGTTTATCCTGAATAACACGAGATCTGGTAAATATTTACCGTGATATCTCACATTTGTGCCTAATCTTAGTTAAATTATCTCTAAGCGAAAGTATCATGTGTTTAGTATTGACTCCAATGACAAACAAACGTCAATTCAGGAGCGTGGCTGCCCGTTATATGAAATCCTACTTTCAATTTTGAAAGTTTGTATACCACAAAAACAGTGTTTATTGATTCAATGTTAGTGTTCGAATGTATTCAGAAGAATTTGTAGTAGCAATGCATTTATACGTGAACAAATGCAGTTTATTTCCTTTTTGCGATGTAATGTCGCTTTAATGCATTACATGCAAGTACATAGAATGTTGCGTTATAGTATATAGACTATATAGTATTTCCCAACTGTTGTCAGTTTTTCATTCTTATGACATGAAAGCTATCACTAAAATGACTACTTGTTTCTGTTGTTCCAGTACACAATTAGTGGAAAGCTATCACTAAAATGACTACTTGTTTCTGTTGTTCCAGTACACAATTAGTGGAAAGCTATCACTAAAATGACTACTTGTTTCTGTTGTTCCAGTACACAATTAGTGGAAAGAAGGTGGAAGTAGCGGTGAGGAATGTGATTATGGGAAAGGAAGTGGTACAGAAAGGGGCCCTCTCTAACCCCGAATGTCTTGTACAGTATGCAAGCATTCCAGAGCTCCAAGGCTTCTAGATAAAACGGTGTCTGTAATGTTGCCGGTACTATCTAACTGCGGAAGGTCAGTGGTTCTAGCCAGGTGCCCGTCCTTGCCTGATTGATAGCTGGAGAGTCGCCATTATATACCATCTTTTATGCATTCCAATGAATGATCAAGTTTTCTTATTGAAACAAAACTCCATCTTTCACTGTTTTCAAACAGTGGAAGATGGCATTTTCTCTGCCACTGCTCGAGTTTCGTATTCCTCCGCGGTTGGATGTACTTTGTATTTTAGCGAATTTCTGACATTCTATGAATAGTTAATTATAAAGTAATATATTCTAATGAATTTGTTTTGTCTGTAGTTTTTAATTTTGACAGCAAGCAGAAACTTAGCTTGAACATTATATCCAAACTATTTCTTATTACCGATGTTCACAATATGTGGTTGTGCGGTTGTGTGTTGTAGAGAAATGAGGCTCCAGACAGGGGCAGTTAAAATGAATTAAATTTGATAACTATTATATAGCCAAAATCATAATAATAAAAAGATTTGTGTTTATTAATGTAAGATAGGATTTTATTTCATCGAGTGATCGCCGAAATATGTATTTCCACGAGTGGCGTTATTTAATAAACATAAATATCATCTATTGCTTTATTACACTCAATTCCCATCTGTGAACCTTTCAGCTCTCCGTGACGAGAGTGCGAAACATTTTGTTTTGGCGATAAAACTGTTTAATGCGTCTTCTTGAAATTCGTCATATGTATTTACGGCATTGTTGCATACATCCTTGATCTAAACAAATTGTTCCGAATTCGAAAATGGTAGACTTGTTATTATAAATAAATCGTGTATAATATTATATTTCTGTGATTACTGTGTAGGATTTGATGAGATTTGTCATGCATATTTAGTGTATTTAGGAGAATATCCCGGTGTTATTTTGGTATTGTCTGATCCAAGATGGTCGACTAAGTCTTGTTACTATACATATGGTCTATGTTACTATACATATGGGTCTATGTTAAAGACTAAGTCTTGTTACTATACCTATGGGTCTATGTTACTATACATATGGGTCTATGTTACTATAACTATGGGTCTATGTTACTATACCTATGGGTCTATGTTAAAGACTAAATCTTGTTACTATACCTATGGGTCTATGTTACTATACATATGGTCTATGTTACTATACATATGGGTCTATGTTAAAGACTAAGTCTTGTTACTATACCTATGGGTCTAAACAACAAACAACGTTACTATACATATGGTCTATGTTACTATACATATGGGTCTATGTTAAAGACTAAGTCTTGTTACTATACCTATGGGTCTAAGTTACTATACATATGGTCTATGTTACTATACATATGGGTCTATGTTAAAGACTAAGTCTTGTTACTATACCTATGGGTCTAAGTTACTATACATATGGTCTATGTTACTATACATATGGGTCTATGTTACTATACCTATGGGTCTATGTTGCTATACATATGGGTCTATGTTAAAGACTAAGTCTTGTTACTATACCTATGGGTCTATGTTGCTATACATATGGGTCTATGTTAAAGACTAAGTCTTGTTACTATACCTATGGGTCTATGTTACTATACCTATGGGTCTATGTTACTATACATATGGTCTATGTTACTATACATATGGGTCTATGTTAAAGACTAAGTCTTGTTACTATACCTATGTGTCTATGTTGCTATACATATGGGTCTATGTTAAAGACTAAGTCTTGTTACTATACCTATGTGTCTATGTTACTATACCTATGGGTCTATGTTACTATACCTATGGGTCTATGTTAAAGACTAAATCTTGTTACTATACATATGGGTCTATGTTAAAGACTAAGTCTTGTTACTATACCTATGGGTCTATGTTGCTATACATATGGGTCTATGTTACTATACATATGGGTCTATGTTAAAGACTAAGTCTTGTTACTATACCTATGGGTCTATGTTGCTATACATATGGGTCTATGTTACTATACATATGGTCTATGTTACTATACATATGGGTCTATGTTAAAGACTAAGTCTTGTTACTATACCTATGGGTCTATGTTGCTATACATATGGGTCTATGTTAAAGACTAAGTCTTGTTACTATACCTATGGGTCTATGTTACTATACCTATGGGTCTATGTTACTATACCTATGGGTCTATGTTAAAGACTAAGTCTTGTTACTATACCTATGGGTCTATGTTGCTATACATATGGGTCTATGTTACTATACATATGGGTCTATGTTACTATACCTATGGGTCTATGTTAAAGACTAAGTCTTGTTACTATACCTATGGGTCTATGTTACTATACATATGGGTCTATGTTACTATACCTATGGGTCTATGTTACTATACATATGGGTCTATGTTACTATACATATGGGTCTATGTTACTATACCTATGGGTCTATGTTACTATACATATGGGTCTAAGTTAAAGACTAAGTCTTGTTACTATACATATGGGTCTATGTTACTATACATATGGGTCTATGTTACTATACATATGGGTCTATGTTACTATACATATGGGTCTATGTTACTATACATATGGGTCTATGTTACTATACCTATGGGTCTATGTTACTATACCTATGGGTCTATGTTAAAGACTAAGTCTTGTTACTATACATATGGGTCTATGTTACTATACATATGGGTCTATGTTACTATACCTATGGGTCTATGTTACTATACATATGGGTCTAAGTTAAAGACTAAGTCTTGTTACTATACCTATGGGTCTATGTTACTATACATATGGGTCTATGTTACTATACATATGGGTCTATGTTACTATACATATGGGTCTAAGTTAAAGACTAAGTCTTGTTACTATACCTATGGGTCTATGTTACTATACATATTGGTCTAAGTTAAAGACTAAGTCTTGTTACTATACATATGGGTCTATGTTACTATACATATGGGTCTATGTTACTATACCTATGGGTCTATGTTACTATACATATGGGTCTATGTTACTATACATATGGGTCTATGTTACTATACATATGGGTCTATGTTGAAGATTTCATTACTTTGTAGTTAACATTTTGTTTATGAAATAAAGTTATTGACACATTTTCATTTCGAAATGTAATAATGTCAATAAATAATCTGCTGGTAACCACTTCACATATGTTCATGAAGGACCGCCTCCATGGTTAATGTTGCTGACTTGTATACCACTGTAACCTATCATCACTGATTCATTGGATCAAGCCCCGCTCAGGCTGTGTCTGTTTATATGAAAACGTTGGCAGTTTCTTACGAAGGTTGGTACACCAAGTACGAGTTAACCTCAGGAGCCTGCCCAGGAAAGTTGTTGTTAGGTAAACTGCCCTAAATGATGCTGATGAAGACGTAAATCCCGAACAAACAGACAAACATATGTTCATGAAATATGATGTCACTGTAGGGCATTATGGAGTGCTGCTCTATATTGAGAAATAGGACAACTTTCGACTTGTTAAGTATTATATATAGTTTATGTTCAAATGCTTTGTTATTTTAGGGCATTGAGGTACATGTCCATGTAATACTTCTCTTGTATGATCCTAGATGTTCGACTGTTACTTGCTATAAATAGTTTATGTTTAACATTTTGTTTGAAGTTAAGCAGCTTCACATTACATAATGAAACTGATAATGGAAATTTTGAGCCATTACGATACAGATGCATGCGCAGCTGAGTGCTTTATGAGATAGTAGATTGTTTAATTGTTACTATAGATTATTTAGAGAGAAATATTTGTGTTTTGAAACAAGTTCTGTGTTCAGAGGAAGTGCAGGAAAAGACCAACTGACCAACTTCCTGTCAGTTCATTATTCGTACTAAATATTTCCAACCCCAAATTAATGCCCACAAAAATAATGCTTGCAAAAATAAATAAGATTATTACAAATTGATTTGCTGTCATTATTATTATTTACCTTTTTAAAGTGTTGTGTTTTTGGATTTTTTTGAAAGCTGTTTTCTCTTTCCAATTGTAACATTGTTACTTTTGTCGTATAATTATGTTAAATATGTGATACTTTGCATTCTATGGCACATATTGTGTCGCTAAGAGTCGTCTCACGACCTACCATCCATACTCGGCGATCTCATCTATAAGACGACCCCCCCCTACTTTGGTCTGAACTCTGTGGGTTTTGGCATGCACTAACATATTGGACGGGTTGATAAAATGGACGCGAGACACAAGTATAAATTGCATGTTTGACCAGTGCAAGTTGAAGAAATATTCAGTGTTTTTTTCTATTCTAAAATGTAATTATTGATAATCAATATTTTACCACTCGCTTAAAAGATGATACGCCACTTTGAGGGCATAATCTGGTTGTAACAATGGCGTCTTATATGCGAGTATGGACGGTAAGCTGTTATTTGCTTCTGTAGGCAAATCGATGGGTTGGAGGTTGAGAGTTTTCTCCCAATGTCAAACCCACTCTCAAGCCTTTTGATTGGTGGAATTGAGAGAAAATCTCTGACTAAGTGAATTAAACTACTCAAGTTTGATTGCTATTGCTCTATAGTGTATGTGAACTATTAACGTATATTATTATTGCTCTATAGTGTATGAAATATTAATGTATATTATTATTGCTCTATAGTGTATGAAATATTAATGTATATTATTATTGCTCTATAGTGTATGAAATATTAATGTATATTATTATTGCTCTATAGTGTATGAAATATTAATGTATATTACCGATATTAGAAAGTTAGTGATGTATTTAAATATTGCAGATTTGGTATATCATTAAAAGACCACGGGAGATTACATAGTGTTTGTTATTTAACGATATACAGTAGTTTAATTTTCCAAACATGCTGTTGTAGGTCAATGTAAGTGTTACTTAAACATGCAAGTGTTACTTAAATGTGTAAGTGTTACTTAAACGTGCAAGTGTTACTTAAATGTGCAAGTGTTAGTTAAACATGTAAGTGTTACTTAAACATGCGAGTCTTACTTAAACATGCGAGTCTTACTTAAACATGCGAGTCTTACTTAAACATGCGAGTCTTACTTAAACATGCGAGTCTTACTTAAACATGCGAGTCTTACTTAAACATGAAAGTGTTACTTAAACATGCGAGTCTTACTTAAACATGAAAGTGTTACTTAAACATGGGAGTCTTACTTAAACATGTAAGTGTTACTTAAACATGCGAGTCTTACTTAAACATGCGAGTCTTACTTAAACATGCGAGTCTTACTTAAACATGAAAGTGTTACTTAAACATGAAAGTCTTACTTAAACATGCGAGTCTTACTTAAACATGCGAGTCTTACTTAAACATGCGAGTCTTACTTAAACATGCGAGTCTTACTTAAACATGCGAGTCTTACTTAAACATGCGAGACTTACTTAAACATGGGAGTCTTACTTAAACATGGGAGTCTAACTTAAACATGCGAGTCTTACTTAAACATGCGAGTCTTACTTAAACATGCGAGTCTTACTTAAACATGAAAGTGTTACTTAAACATGAAAGTCTTACTTAAACATGCGAGTCTTACTTAAACATGAGTCTTACTTAAACATGCGAGTCTTACTTAAACATGCGAGTCTTACTTAAACATGCGAGTCTTACTTAAACATGCGAGACTTACTTAAACATGGGAGTCTTACTTAAACATGGGAGTCTAACTCAAGATATGTTTGACTGTAACAGCGATTATATGTAAGAAGCGTATAGGCCTTTATGTGGAGTTACGGTTAAAGGGAAACCTTGAAATAACAACTTCTCAAGAACCTATTGAAAATACAATTTAGTTTACAGCAAAGGGAATCACAGAACGTGGCTGCTTAATAGAGATCAAATGTATAATAAAACAACATATTGGAAGTGTGGAAACTGGCTGCTTAATACATGTTGGCTGTTTAATAGAGGTCAAATGTATAATAAAGCAACATATTGGAATATGTAAACTGGCTGCTTAATACAGGTTGGCTGCTTAATAGAGGTCAGATGTATAATAAAACAACATATTGGAATATGTAAACTGGCTGCTTAATACAGGTTGGCTGCTTAATAGAGGTGACCACGAACACGGGTTTGACTCTATACAAATTTATTTTAGTTCAATTCTTACAACAATAGCTCTCGAGATCTCATTCCCGATGAGGACCGCCTCCGTGGTCGAGTGGTTACGGTCGCTGACTTATATACCACTGTAACCTATTGTCACTGATGGTCATGGGTTCGAGCCCCTCTCAGGCCGTGTCTCGTTATATGAAGAAGTTGGCAGTTTCTTACGGATGTTGGTGCAGGATGATGGCAGGGGTATATAGATGCAATGTTGATGAAGATGGTACAGGCAGAATGATGTCATTTGTGCAGTTCCCTTCATAAACAGTGTCACAAACAGGTTATTGCAGCGGGTATATAGATGCAATGTTGATGAAGATGGTACGGGTGCAATGACTCGTCATTTGTACAATTCCCTTCATAAACAGTGTCACAAATGGATGATGGCAGGGGGATGAAGATGGTACAGGCAGAATGATGTCATTTGTGCAGTTCCCTTCATAAACAGTGTCACAAACAGGTTATTGCAGCGGGTATATAGATGCAATGTTGATGAAGATGGTACAGGCGCAATGACTCATTTATACAATTCCCTTCATAAACAGTGTCACAAATGGATGATGGCATCGGGTATATAGGTGCAATGTTGATGAAGATTCTTCTTGTGCAAGGCCTCGTCATTTGTACAGTTCCCATAGTGACCAGTGTCTGTTCAAACAGTTGGAACAAACAACTAATGGTGGCAGCGGGTATATAGATGTATTGGGTAACGTTGATAAAATGTTACGGGGTGCTACCCCTCGTCAGCTGTGCAGTTTCCATCATGAACAAATGCAATCGGAGTGAAGTCTCCAACTCTGAAAATATAATGTCGTTCATTACATCCTAGAAATATAAAATGTATCAATATTGTACATTCTTGATTGTGCCCAGCACCTATCTTACCACATGACCTTGAAATAGGTCTTGTGCGTGTCTTTGCCGACAACAGAATTGCATGCGTGTGGCGTCCGTGGTCCAGTGGTAGAGCGTCGGATTTGGAATCGAACGGTCCCGGGTTCGATACTCGGTCAGGCCACGTATGTAGTGTCATTGAGCAAGGCACCTCACACACATTGCTTAGTACTGGTTAATCGCTTAGGTCGGCTAAGCCTGCCCAGGAAAACATGTCTAAGTCCTCGCGAGGGGTTTGACATTAAAGGAACATGCATACATACATGCACATTTTGAGGTAAAACAGATCATCCTAACTTTAGATGTCCCCAATAAAATGAGCAACAAAAAAACTGATCAGAGATCAAATTCCTACAGTGACGCTGTGAAATCCAAACAATGTTTTAACTGTAAAAGCAAAAATCTTCTGCACAAGGATTGTCCGCATGACATCATGTGTTATAATTGTATGCGCGAATGACACAAACAATCTAAGTGTACGAAGGAGCTTTACGGCGAGTATGAGGAAGATCTACTGGAGGGTCGTAGGGCACAGGAACTGGACAGATCTGTTCTGGGCGACGTCGAGGATCAGGTCCCCCGAGATATCTGATGACCAAATTCTTAAGGAATCCCAGCCAACACATTGGGAGGCCCGGCCAACACCACATGATAGTTCAACATACGATCGTCTGGAAAATTACCCCAATAACTCTAACAGTGACTCAGTCCTTATAGAGTATGAAACCATGACAAAAAAAGGTCACGTTGATTCTGGGGGACTCCAACGGAGTAAGGCCCCATATCAAAGACAATGACATAAGAAATGTTTCAACTTCGGGAAAAACTCTACAAGATATAGATACTATGATTCCTAATGGCAAGACAACAGCAAATGAAGTTGTAAGCTCGGCTATAATTCATTTAGGAACAAATGAGTTACAGAAAAGTGTCTAAAACGAAGACATAGTGGAAAATGCAAAGTGCTATGAAGGCAGTAGAGAAGAAATGTCCCGTAATTCCGATTGCTTTCTCGAGCATCGTACCAAGGCGTGGAAAATCCACTCTTGTTCATGTACAAAATGGTGATGCTGCAACCGTAAACAAGTCTTATTTTAGAAATCTGTAATACTACACAACATATCCTTGATAATGACCAAATATTTTTCAATGGTGGGAAATTCCAGCGCCATTTGTATGATGATCGTGACATTACAATTTAACTGACTTTCCCTTTGGTCATATGCTCTGTGTTAAAAATCCATGTCTTTATATCGAAAATATTTGTATTTGCTATAAACATATATATACATGTTTTATGCAATAAACTTGTTGAATTGAATATATATAAAAAAATGTACATGCATGTCACATGTTATAAAATGAGATCGAATAAAATCGCCTATAGTATATACATGTATTTTGTTTAAAAATAAGTGTTGCACAATTTTAAAATTAGGCGCATTTATTTTAAAAATGCATAATTTTAATATTTCAAAATCAGACGTGCACGATTTTAAAATCAAGTAAATCAGAAAATCGAGTATGACATAAAAATGTTATAGACGAAAGATTTTAAAACAAACTTTGTTTAAGACAAAACATTTAACACACATCTTATCTTTATACACATTATCACAATCTGCGTAACTTTAAAGCGACAGTAAATCACAGGAAGCCAAACAAAATACACTTCAGGAATAAATAGCATCGCTACTACAAAATGTTCAGAAATAATTCGAACACTAATAATTTTCAATCAAAGAACCGCGTGTTTACGGTCTACAAACTCTCAAAAGGGAAAGTATATATAACGGTCCGCCATTCTCCTGAATTGACGTATGTCTATAACTAAACACGTGATACACATGTCTATACTGTCGCTTAGAGATAATTTAAATAAGATTAGTCTAAAAATAAATGTGTATACGCACACATGTGAGATGTAAATATGTACTGTACGTTTAGGATAACTTGACCGTGACGTCACTCAATATTTACTCTCGTAATGTGTACAATCTTTCGGACGTTTAACCAATTGCGCTACGCACCCGTGCGTTAATCAGTAAGCGCTGTTTCGGATTAAATATAAAAAATACATTATCATAATATCGATAACTAAATTTACCTGAATTACCTGTACTGATAGGTATAGCCCTTGTACGTCACTGTCAATTATTATTCAGAATACGCGCGTTTTATTATGCATGAATGTTGATAATATTTACATTAATATGTTGTGCGCCATGGTTGTTTATTAGTTGAATTACTCAGATTCTGTGGCAAATATTTTGAGGGAAAAAACAAGTAAATTACATGGTTTAGAAATTTGCTTTTATTCACTGATGTAGTGTCGCTTTAAACCTAAACTAAAACAATGATAACGTGGACTTACTCGCATAGTCGCTTTTGATATTCCAGATTGAGATCGCATTTACTGAGGTATGTTTCACCATCTGATCCGCACACCGGATTGATGTCCGTACAGTTATACTTCTTATCACAGTTAATATCATCAAATACTGGCAAACACATGTACCCTGCAATACATTGGAACGTATACTGTAAGTCAAATACTGGCATACACATGTACCCTGCAATACATTGGAACGTATTCTGTAAGTCAAATACTGGCATACACATGTACCCTGCAATACATTGGAACGTATACTGTAAGTCAAATACTGGCATACACACGTACCCTGCAATACATTGGAACGTATACTGTAAGTCAAATACTGGCATACACACGTACCCTGCAATACATTGGAACGTATACTGTAAGTCAAATACTGGCATACACACGTACCCTGCAATACATTGGAACGTATACTGTAAGTCAAATACTGGAATATACACGTACCCTGCAATACATTGGAACGTATAATGTAGGTCAAATACTGGCAGACACACGTACCCTGCAATACATTGGAACGTATACTGTAAGTCAAATACTGGCAAACACACGTACCCTGCAATACATTGGAACGTATACTGCGAGTCAAATACTGGCATACACACGTACCCTGCAATACATTGGAACGTATACTGTAAGTCAAATACTGGCATACACATGTACCCTGCAATACATTGGAACGTATACTGTAAGTCAAATACTGGCATACACATGTACCCTGCGACACCCTGTATATATATAGCAACATTACCTACCATCATCAGTACGACCACACCCTGTATATATAGCAACTTTACCTACCATCATCAGTATGACCACACCCTGTATATATAGCAACATTACCTGCCATCATCAGTACGACCACACCCTGTATATATAGCAACATTACCTGCCATCATCAGTACGACCACACCCTGTATATATAGCAACATTGCCTGCCATCATCAGTACGACCACACCCTGTATATATATAGCAACATTACCTACCATCATCAGTACGACCACACCCTGTATACATAGCAACATTACCTGCCATCATCATCAGTACGACCACACCCTGTATACATAGCAACATTACCTGCCATCATCATCAGTACGACCACACCCTGTATATATAGCAACATTACCTGTCATCATCATTACGACCACACCCTGTATATATAGCAACATTACCTACCATCATCAGTACGACCACACCCTGTATATATATAGCAACATTACCTGCCATCATCAGTACGACCACACCCTGTATATATATATAGCAACATTACCTACCATCATCAGTACGACCACACCCTGTATATATAGCAACATTACCTGCCGTCATCAGTACGAACACACCCTGTATACATAGCAACATTACCTGCCGTCATCAGTACGACCACACCCTGTATACATAGCAACATTACCTGCCATCATCATTACGACCACACCCTGTATATATAGCAACATTACCTACCATCATCAGTACGACCACACCCTGTATATATAGCAACATTACCTACCATCATCAGTACGATCACACCCTGTATATATAGCAACATTGCCTACCATCATCAGTACGACCACACCCTGTATATATAGCAACATTACCTGCCGTCATCAGTACGAACACACCCTGTATATAGCACTGTCGCTCCATATTCCACTCCGCTCTGAAATATTGAAGACTCACATTAAATCTATGTTATGTTTTGAAGTAATTCAGACTAACGTTATTACGTGTGTATTATACAACTTGTAAATATACAATGATTTGTCCACCTGCATATTGTTGGACTCGATAATCTGCTTATCTTGATCCTTGTTTCCATAAAGAGACTGGCCCCTTTTCATTGACGTCATGCGTGCTGATTGACATCATTGTGTGCGTCAATGGTCCATTTGGGGTGGCAGTATCTTGCAAGAGCTGATCAACAGAGAGAGAGAGCGACAGATCAATGGCCCGTAGTGTGTGTGTTTTACGTTTATTTATCGTCGCTACCGGTTGTCCATATGAGCGACGCCTCCTGAAGAGATTAGTCATTTTAGATGTTGGAGGTTAGTGCAATGATACAGACAGAGACCCATTCCAGAGTCAACTCTGGTTCTTTTACGTGCACGGTGTAAAGCACCGACACGAGACCTCGGTTTAACGTCCCATCTGAAAGACTGTTAATTTTATTAGGGTCAGACGGGGGATCGAACCTACGATCCCTGGATTACCAGTCCAGCGTGTTACCACTGGGCTACAGATCCGTAGTGTAGCAATGGCCCGCTAACATACGGTAGCAATGGAAATAATTGATGTCGCAAGATGCTCCGCAATTTTGGTCCTGAATCAGATATCTACACGAGGGGGTGGTTGTAATAGTGCTATCTCAAATCTTTAGTACTGGTCAAAGTATTTTTCATTGTGGAAGTCGTGATAGCGCAGCGGTAAAGGCCCAGAGTTCGAGCCCCGCTGGAGCCGTTACGATTGTGTCCTTAGGCAACGCATTTAAATTCCACATTGCCTCTTCTCTCTCCCTCGTGGCAATGGATTCCATCAGGAATGAGGTCTCGAGAGTGATTAATATAGGTTATAAGAACTTGTTTCGCAATCGAGCTAAACAAAATTTGTATAAACTAAAGTAGTTTTCAGATTATAGATTGTCGTATTGAAGGTAGTAGGTCAAAACCAAGGAAACGCTACTGTCCGTCATAATTATCGCGTCCTGACACATGTTATCATCATTATCAACTCAATGTTCTGTAACCGACATGTTCAGTTTTTCTCGAAATGCCCGCCATCAATCGCAATGCATTTTCCACAACTGTAATAGTACAAATACAAATAGTGGAAGTCGTGATAGCGCAGTAGTATAGTGGAAGTCGTGATAGCACAGTAGTATAGTGGAAGTCGTGATGGCGCCGTAATATAGTGGAAGTCGTGATAGCGCAGTAGTATAGTGGAAGTTGTGATAGCGCAGTAGTATTGTGGAAGTCGTGATAGCGCAGTAGTATAGTGGAAGTCGTGGTAGCGCAGTTGTATAGTGGAAGTCGTGATAGCGCAGTAGTATACTGGAAGTTGTGATAGCGCAGTAGTATACTGGACGTCGTGATAGCGCAGTAGTATAGTGGAAGTCGTGGTAGCGTAGTAGTATAGTGGAAGTCGTGATAGCGCAGTAGTATAGTGGAAGTCGTGATAGCGCAGTAGTATAGTGGAAGTCGTGATAGCGCAGTAGTATAGTGGAAGTCGTGATAGCGCAGTAGTATAGTGGAAGTCGTGATAGCGCAGTAGTATAGTGGAAGTCGTGATAGCGCAGTAGTATAGTGGAAGTCGTGATAGCGCAGTAGTATTGTGGAAGTCGTGATAGCGCAGTAGTATAGTGGAAGTCGTGATAGCGCAGTAGTATAGTGGAAGTTGTGATAGCGCAGTAGTATAGTGGAAGTCGTGATAGCGCCGTTGTAGCGCGTTCGCTTCAGGTGCGAAATGCTGTAGCCGTTACGAATGTGCCATTAGGCAAGATATTTAAGCTTGTTTGTCAAGATTGGGGTATACAAATCGTGTATGTAATATGGCGACTATCCGTTCTACAAGTATTGGTGGAGGAAGATCCCGGCTGCCCATTCGAGCAGTAGTTTATGCACGGACGGGCCCCGGGGGAGACAGGGGAACCCCGGCCAATCTCCATGCGGCGTGCACGTCGCGATCGGGGCACATCTCGCAGCAGCAACGTAGGATGCTGTGGTCTTCTGGTTGTCGACATTGTAACAAGGGACACACGCTGTTTTACGGAAGTGGTGGAGGTATGGACATACCCTGAATCGACCAGCTGTCTAGCTGCCAGATCCGTTTATATGCTGCTGCGGGAGGACCAACATTGAGGAGGGTGGCCCTAAGAAGAGCCGTTCTAAAGAAAGTAGTTACATCACAGGATGTGTCACCCTGTACATGAAGTAGTTACATAACATGACTTGTCACCCTGTACAGGAAGTAGTTACATCACAGGATGTGTCACCCTGTACAGGAAGTAGTTACATCACAGGACGTGTCACCCTGTACATGAAGTAGTTATATCACATGACTTGTTATCCTGTACAGGAAGTAGTTACATCACATGACTTGTTATCCTGTACAGGAAGAAGTTACATCACATGACTTGTTATCCTGTACAGGAAGAAGTTACATCACATGACTTGTTATCCTGTACAGGAAGAAGTTACATCACATGACTTGTTATCCTGTACAGGAAGTAGTTACATCACATGACTTGTTATCCTGTACAGGAAGAAGTTACATCACATGACTAGTGACCCTGTACAAGAAGAAGTTACATCACAGGACTTGTCACCATGTACAGGAAGAAGTGACATCACAGGACTTGTCACCCTGTACAGGAAGAAGTGACATCACATGACTTGTCACCCTGTACAAGAAGAAGTTACATCACAGGACTTGTCACCCTGTACAAGAAGAAGTTACATCACAGGACTTGTCACCCTGTACAAGAAGAAGTTACATAGTTACATCACAGGACTTGTCACCCTCTACAAGAAGTAGTTACAGCACAGGACTTGTCACCCTGTACAGGAAGTAGTTACATCACAGGATTTGTCACCCTGTACAAGAAGAAGTTACAGCACAGGACTTGTCACCCTGTACAGGAAGTAGTTACATCACAGGACTTGTCACCATGTACAGGAAGAAGTGACATCACAGGACTTGTCACCATGTACAGGAAGAAGTAACATCACAGGACTTGTCACCATGTACAGGAAGAAGTTACAGCACATGACTTGTCACCCTGTACAGGAAGTAGTTACATCTCATGATTTGTCACCCTGTACAGGAAGAAGTTACATCACATGACTTGTCACCCTATACAGGAAGTAGTTACATCACAGGACGTGTCACCCTGTACAGGAAGAAGTTAAGTCACATGACGTGTCACCCTGTACAGGAAGAAGTTACATCACATGACTTGTCACCCTGTACAGGAAGAAGTTAAGTCACATGACGTGTCACCCTGTACAGGAAGAAGTTACATCACATGACTTGTCACCCTGTACATGAAGTAGTTAAGTCACATGACTTGTCACCCTGTACAGGAAGAAGTTACATCACATGACTTGTCACCCTGTACAGGAAGAAGTTAAGTCACATGACTTGTCACCCTGTACAGGAAGAAGTTACATCACACGACTTGTCACCCTGTACATGAAGTAGTTAAGTCACATGACTTGTCACCCTGTACAGGAAGAAGTTACATCACATGACTTGTCACCCTGTACAGGAAGAAGAAGAAGCTTTCTTCGGATGTCAACATTTTACAGCACCATCACCAGAAACTTCAAGAGAACCATTCTACTAGACACACATTCAACAACTCAACAAAACATCACGATAATCGATGCTCGCCCATATGCTCGGCGCTGGCGAGAGTAAACACACGGATTCATCATCACCCATGGGGTAGAACCATCGACCTTCCACAAGCAAAGCTGGATAGCTTCCTTACTCGAAACAAATCTACACCCCAAATAGGTCAAACGACCGTAACCACTTGGCAACCGTGAGTAATTCTGATTGAGGTACAGATGAATGCGGTGTTCGCTCCGCAACATATGAACTGTGAGTTCGAGCCCCACCGGAACAATGGTTGTGGTGTCCTTAGACAATACACTTAAATTCACTCGCACAATTTTTTAGGAAAATTGGAAAGAAAATGTTTAAATTTGACTAAAATGACATATTTTCCCAACCTCTACATTACTATGTAGTTTCAAGGGATTATTTTTTAAAACTAATGGCGTTTAAATTTATATATCAAATAGTGTAAAAAAAATTTTTAAAAACTGTTGCCATAGGAACAGTGTTTCCAAGCCCCATTACATCGTTAGAAAAAGATAATGGCATGATAATTGGTCAAATCTAAAGTTGTGAACTTTAAATATGAATAATGATGTGAACAGAATGTCTTATCTTAAACATTAGCATTTCTTATATTGATTGTAAACAATACTGCATAAGCAATCACATTTACGTCATTAATGTTAGCACCACTTTTCAAACGTTCTTTCAAAAACATTTGTCTATGTGTGACACATTTCTCAATTTGTAACTTATTGAGTTGAAATGTTCACGATTTGTTTTTGAGACAAAGTTGTTGTTGTCATGATTGACCTGAACCAGTCAAATCTGTGTTAATCAGCCAGCCAATGGAACCACAGAAAGTGGCTGCTTAGCACAGGTGGTTGCTTGATACACTCAACATAATTCCTAATCGGTCATCTTATGTTTTATTATATTTGGAACCAACTAATAATCGTACACTATAAATAGATTCATCTTGTCATTCAATGCAGTTTATTGCAGATGATTATGCAGCAATTCATTGCATAACGATCTGTATAATGTATAGATCTAATGAGATGACATTAATATTTCATATTATATGGTCATTATTAGTTTGCTCCACATACTGTAAAACACCAGGTTGCACGCACGCACGCACGCACGCACGCACGCACGCACGCACGCACGCACGCACGCACGCACGCACGCACGCACGCACGCACGCACGCACGCACGCACGCACGCACGCACGCACGCACGCACGCACGCACGCACGCACGCACGCACGCACGCACGCACGCACGCACGCACGCACGCACGCACGCACGCACGCACGCACGCACGCACGCACGCACGCACGCACGCACGCACGCACGCACGCACGCACGCACGCACGCACGCACGCACGCACGCACGCACGCACGCACGCACGCACGCACGCACGCACGCACGCACGCACGCACGCACGCACGCACGCACGCACGCACGCACGCACGCACGCACGCACACCGGCCATATCAGAACGAACCCCTGACGATGTTCAAACCTTTCTCCCTCATGGCGATGGATTCAAATTAGGAATGAGATCTCAACTGACTAATACATTTATTTAAAGTCGCCACCGCAGAAGTACATTTGGGCGACTTGAGGTTACTTTTGTAAGAACTTGTTTCGCAATCGAGCTACAAGAAATGTGTATATACTAATCTAGGCACTGAAGATGCGATGTCATTTTAGAATGAATGTTTTAACTGTGCTATGATTAATATATAAATAAGATTAATAGAGTATTTAGCGTCACTACAAGGGTATTTTGCAATAATTGCTCGCTTAATTCTAGAATTTAGCCACTTGGTGTACTGGTAGAATGATAATGTGTGGACCTTTTCCTAACGAGACCCTAGGTTCTGGGTCAAGGGGTCCCCCAATATCCAAGATGGCCGCCGTTTTTGCAGTGTCAGTGTGTTGGACATATAATTGTATTATACTTTTATTACTTGACAGATTTGAATCAAATCAACTGGAAACCATAGATATTATTATAGAGATACTATGTTGTAATATATCATCATGTTACTTGTATATATATATATGTAGGATCTTACATGAATCGTTATTTAATAAAACATGAAATTTGCCAAAAGGCTCGCTAAATAGCAAAATTCCAAAACGAGTTTCATAAAATATGCTATGACATCACCACGAGTGTAAGAACCTTTTATATCAAATTACCCATAATGGGGTTTTATCGTATTGGGTATTTAATCATATTTTTGCACACAATAACGCTGCAATTTTCATTTTGGCTCCAGCTGTCAGCGCAAATTGTTATGACATCACTAAATTGTCATGACGTCATTACACAAAGCAGCGTATTTAAACAGCGTTCTAATTGCGCCAATGCTTCATTTTAATTAGTAGTTTGTCTTACCAGTAACGTTATGTACCAATTCAAATAGAAATATGCAACGTTTAATATACAAGTTATAAGGGGTATTCTCTCAACCAATCAGAATCCTTCTATGTGTTATTACACGTGTGTACATATAATAATTTATGAGATGAATGACTGCATTACGCTGAATACAAGCAAAGTTATATTACATATTTATAAATGGTAAATTACAAAACGTACTTACCTGCTGGATCACATTGACGTCTATATCATGTCCATCCCAAACTCATTTACACATGGACAGGTAATCTCAGTCAATTAAAAAATTCACAAATATGAGATATATAATACAGAATTTAGGGTTTGGTTCCCTGTCTTACTCCTATGGTTCCCTGTAATATATCTTACTCCTATGTGCATGCTAATCTTTCTTTATCAGATTAATTATTCTACGGATTAAGGAGCACACATGTGATCAAACGGAAACAAGGTTATTGACAGTATTAATCTAGTAATTTATGTGATAAGCACCTGGTCCTTTTGAGTGTCGTTATATGGCCCACAGTTAAAGTAAACCAGAGAACGGCACTGTCATACAAGTTTGTGTCATGTTGAATTAACCTTATAGAACAATATTACTCACAAAATAAACTCAGTCAAGCCCACAAATCTAACACGTATGCGTTATTGCCACACCTCGTTACCAGGATAGTTTGCGCACCCAGACTCATTTAATTTAAATGCAATAAAAAAATCGATTAATTTTTTGTTGTATGTTTGAAGGATAGTGTTAGCCTGGGTTCCAGTCTTGTCGATTTTTCACTTTTTAACTTCTGGCAAAATGACATGATCAGAAACTGAATACGGCCCAATTAATAGTCTCGGTGTTAAAATATATTTATTTGACTGACAATGTAAAATATATCGACTCCTGTGCCCATGCTATGGTAATGCATTGATACAGACACAGCCCCATTCAAGATGCGCCTCTGGTTCTGTTACGCAAAGTGTAAAACACCGACACGAGAGCTCGTCTCTTCCAAAAGACTACAATAAATGCATTGATGCAAAGAATCAAAGGGCACCACAAACAAGTAAAAGGTATGCATGTGTAGCCTGGGAACAGGCGTTGATATATTTTGCCAGTCATATAAATAAAGTTTTAGCTCGAGATCATTAATTGAGCCGTATTGAGTTTCTGATAATGTCATTTGCCAGAAATAAAACAGTGAAACATCGACATATTGGAATCCATGCTAATGTTTCCCGTACACCTTTGCATGATATGTCACCTACATACTCGTGATTTCTGCTCACCATCCACATTGATTAATTGCAATTATCCCTATTTCCGGACACCACCTGTTTTCGAATGTGTTTGTAGATGACGTCATCACTGTCACTAGCATATACTTGAATGATTTGGTAGACGCTAATACTGCCAAACACGAACATGAACAAAAACAGATATTCATCTTTTATTTCCAAAATATGTAAAAGTTGATGGTGTTCATAAGTCTCATTCACGTGCACCCTAAAAATCCCTTACACAGAGAAGTATGCAAATAAATATGTGTTTAATTTTGCAACACGAGAAGTCAAATGCTTGGCTTTACCAGGTCATGTGTCAATCATGTGACAATACCGGAAAACACATGTCTGGTACATGAAATTGTATTGGTGGCCGAAGCTCAGGTTCTTTTTTGATGCCATGTTGAATTCACATGTGAGTGAAATTGTGGTTTTATTTTTAAAAGCTGTTATGCAATCTGGGTTTTGTCAAGGGTATTAAATGCAAGAATGATCACTTTACATAGTAATATTATTTCATCTGCTATAAAAGACTGACTAGAAGTTATTCACATTCAAACCGTATGTACCCGAATACTAGTACGCCAGTGGTACAATAAAAACCGATTGCCGAAGCGTATATATATCAACAAGACATTTAATATCGTACAACTTAGTCATAGGGCTGGGAGTGGAGGACGTGTTCATGCACTAAAACTTCATTAAGATTGAAGATATTAGTCATTTTAGATATTGGAATATAGTGCAATGATACAGACAGAGACCCATTCCAGAGTCTCATCTGGCTCTTTTACGTGCAAACACAGTCAAACAACTCCGTAATATATGCTACACTAAAACAACTCCGTAATATATGCTACACTAAAACAATCCCGTAATATATGCTACACTAAAACAACTCCGTAATATATGCTACACTAAAACAACTCCGTAATATATACAACACTAAAACAACTCCGTAATATATGCTACACTAAAACAACCCCGTAATATATGCTACACTAAAACAACTCCGTAATATATGCTACACTAAAACAACTCCGTAATATATGCTACACTAAAACAACTCCGTAATATGTACAACACTAAAACAACTCCGTAATATATGCTACACTAAAACAACTCCGTAATATATGCTACACTAAAACAACTCCGTAATATATGCTACACTAAAACAACTCCGTAATATATGCTACACTAAAACAACTCCGTAATATATGCTACACTAAAACAACTCCGTAATATATGCTACACTAAAACAACTCCGTAATATATGCTACACTAAAACAACTCCGTAATATATGCTACACTAAAACAACTCCGTAATATATGCTACACTAAAACAACTCCGTAATATATGCTACACTAAAACAACTCCGTAATATATGCTACACTAAAACAACTCCGTAATATATGCTACACTAAAACAACTCCGTAATATATGCTACACTAAAACAACTCCGTAATATGTACACACTAAAACAACTCCGTAATATATGCTACACTAAAACAACTCCGTAATATGTACAACACTAAAACAACTCCGTAATATATGCTACACTAAAACAACTCCGTAATATGTACAACACTAAAACAACTCCGTAATATATGCTACACTAAAACAACTCCGTAATATATGCTACACTAAAACAACTCCGTAATATATGCTACACTAAAACAACTCCGTAATATATGCTACACTAAAACAACTCCGTAATATATGCTACACTAAAACAACTCCGTAATATGTACAACACTAAAACAACTCCGTAATATATGCTACACTAAAACAACTCCGTAATATATGCTACACTAAAACAACTCCGTAATATATGCTACACTAAAACAACTCCGTAATATATGCTACACTAAAACAACTCCGTAATATGCTACACTAAAACAACTCCGTAATATATGCTACACTAAAACAACTCCGTAATATATGCTACACTAAAACAACTCCGTAATATATGCTACACTAAAACAACTCCGTAATATATGCTACACTAAAACAACTCCGTAATATATGCTACACTAAAACAACTCCGTAATATATGCTACACTAAAACAACTCCGTAATATATGCTACACTAAAACAACTCCGTAATATATGCTACACTAAAACAACTCCGTAATATATGCTACACTAAAACAACTCCGTAATATATGCTACACTAAAACAACTCCGTAATATATGCTACACTAAAACAACTCCGTAATATATGCTACACTAAAACAACTCCGTAATATATGCTACACTAAAACAACTCCGTAATATATGCTACACTAAAACAACTCCGTAATATATGCTACACTAAAACAACTCCGTAATATATGCTACACTAAAACAACTCCGTAATATATGCTACACTAAAACAACTCCGTAATATGTACAACACTAAAACAACTCCGTAATATATGCTACACTAAAACAACTCCGTAATATATGCTACACTAAAACAACTCCGTAATATATGCTACACTAAAACAACTCCGTAATATGTACAACACTAAAACAACTCCGTAATATATGCTACACTAAAACAACTCCGTAATATATGCTACACTAAAACAACTCCGTAATATATGCTACACTAAAACAACTCCGTAATATATGCTACACTAAAACAACTCCGTAATATGTACACACTAAAACAACTCCGTAATATATGCTACACTAAAACAACTCCGTAATATGTACCACACTAAAACAACTCCGTAATATATGCTACACTAAAACAACTCCGTAATATATGCTACACTAAAACAACTCCGTAATATATGCTACACTAAAACAACTCCGTAATATATGCTACACTAAAACAACCCGTAATATATGCTACACTAAAACAACTCCGTAATATGTACAACACTAAAACAACTCCGTAATATATGCTACACTAAAACAACTCCGTAATATGTACAACACTAAAACAACCCCGTAATATATGCTACACTAAAACAACTCCGTAATATATGCTACACTAAAACAACTCCGTAATATGTACAACACTAAAACAACTCCGTAATATATGCTACACTAAAACAACTCCGTAATATATGCTACACTAAAACAACTCCGTAATATATGCTACACTAAAACAACTCCGTAATATATGCTACACTAAAACAACTCCGTAATATATGCTACACTAAAACAACTCCGTAATATATGCTACACTAAAACAACTCCGTAATATATGCTACACTAAAACAACTCCGTAATATATGCTACACTAAAACAACTCCGTAATATATGCTACACTAAAACAACTCCGTAATATATGCTACACTAAAACAACCCCGTAATATATGCTACACTAAAACAACTCCGTAATATATGCTACACTAAAACAACTCCGTAATATATGCTACACTAAAACAACTCCGTAATATTACAACACTAAAACAACTCCGTAATATCTACACTAAAACAACTCCGTAATATGTACAACACTAAAACAACTCCGTAATATATGCTACACTAAAACAACTCCGTAATATATGCTACACTAAAACAACTCCGTAATATATGCTACACTAAAACAACTCCGTAATATATGCTACACTAAAACAACTCCGTAATATATGCTACACTAAAACAACTCCGTAATATATGCTACACTAAAACAACTCCGTAATATGTGCTACACTAAAACAACCCCGTAATATATGCTACACTAAAACAACCCCGTAATATATGCTACACTAAAACAACTCCGTAATATATGCTACACTAAAACAACTCCGTAATATATGCTACACTAAAACAACTCCGTAATATGTACAACACTAAAACAACTCCGTAATATATGCTACACTAAAACAACTCCGTAATATATGCTACACTAAAACAACTCCGTAATATATGCTACACTAAAACAACTCCGTAATATGTACAACACTAAAACAACTCCGTAATATATACAACACTAAAACAACTCCGTAATATATGCTACACTAAAACAACTCCGTAATATATGCTACACTAAAACAACTCCGTAATATATGCTACACTAAAACAACTCCGTAATATATACAACACTAAACATCCGTAATATACAACACTAAAACAACTCCGTAATATATGCTACACTAAAACAACTCCGTAATATATGCTACACTAAAACAACTCCGTAATATATGCTACACTAAAACAACCCCGTAATATATGCTACACTAAAACAACTCCGTAATATGTACAACACTAAAACAACTCCGTAATATATGCTACACTAAAACAACTCCGTAATATGTACAACACTAAAACAACTCCGTAATATATGCTACACTAAAACAACTCCGTAATATATGCTACACTAAAACAACTCCGTAATATATGCTACACTAAAACAACTCCGTAATATATGCTACACTAAAACAACTCCGTAATATATGCTACACTAAAACAACTCCGTAATATATGCTACACTAAAACAACTCCGTAATATATGCTACACTAAAACAACTCCGTAATATATGCTACACTAAAACAACCCCGTAATATATGCTACACTAAAACAACTCCGTAATATATGCTACACTAAAACAACTCCGTAATATATACTACACTAAAACAACTCCGTAATATATGCTACACTAAAACAACTCCGTAATATATACTACACTAAAACAACTCCGTAATATATGCTACACTAAAACAACTCCGTAATATATGCTACACTAAAACAACTCCGTAATATATACTACACTAAAACAACTCCGTAATATATGCAACACTAAAACAACTCCGTAATATATGCTACACTAAAACAACTCCGTAATATATGCTACACTAAAACAACTCCGTAATATATGCTACACTAAAACAACTCCGTAATATATGCTACACTAAAACAACTCCGTAATATATACAACACTAAAACAACTCCGTAATATATGCTACACTAAAACAACTCCGTAATATATGCTACACTAAAACAACTCCGTAATATATGCTACACTAAAACAACTCCGTAATATATGCTACACTAAAACAACTCCGTAATATATGCTACACTAAAACAACTCCGTAATATATGCTACACTAAAACAACTCCGTAATATATGCTACACTAAAACAACTCCGTAATATATGCTACACTAAAACAACTCCGTAATATATGCTACACTAAAACAACTCCGTAATATATGCTACACTAAAACAACTCCGTAATATATGCTACACTAAAACAACTCCGTAATATATGCTACACTAAAACAACTCCGTAATATGCTACACTAAAACAACTCCGTAATATGTACACTAAAACAACTCCGTAATATATGCTACACTAAAACAACTCCGTAATATATGCTACACTAAAACAACTCCGTAATATATGCTACACTAAAACAACTCCGTAATATATGCTACACTAAAACAACTCCGTAATATATGCTACACTAAAACAACTCCGTAATATATGCTACACTAAAACAACTCCGTAATATGTACAACACTAAAACAACTCCGTAATATATGCTACACTAAAACAACTCCGTAATATATGCTACACTAAAACAACAATATGCTACACTAAAACAACTCCGTAATATATGCTACACTAAAACAACTCCGTAATATATGCTACACTAAAACAACTCCGTAATATATGCTACACTAAAACAACTCCGTAATATATGCTACACTAAAACAACTCCGTAATATATGCTACACTAAAACAACTCCGTAATATATGCTACACTAAAACAACTCCGTAATATATGCTACACTAAAACAACTCCGTAATATATGCTACACTAAAACAACTCCGTAATATATGCTACACTAAAACAACTCCGTAATATATGCTACACTAAAACAACTCCGTAATATATACAACACTAAAACAACTCCGTAATATATGCTACACTAAAACAACTCCGTAATATATGCTACACTAAAACAACTCCGTAATATATGCTACACTAAAACAACTCCGTAATATATGCTACACTAAAACAACTCCGTAATATATGCTACACTAAAACAACTCCGTAATATATGCTACACTAAAACAACTCCGTAATATATGCTACACTAAAACAACTCCGTAATATATGCTACACTAAAACAACTCCGTAATATATGCTACACTAAAACAACTCCGTAATATATGCTACACTAAAACAACTCCGTAATATATGCTACACTAAAACAACTCCGTAATATATGCTACACTAAAACAACTCCGTAATATATGCTACACTAAAACAACTCCGTAATATATGCTACACTAAAACAACTCCGTAATATATGCTACACTAAAACAACTCCGTAATATATACAACACTAAAACAACTCCGTAATATATGCTACACTAAAACAACTCCGTAATATATGCTACACTAAAACAACTCCGTAATATATGCTACACTAAAACAACTCCGTAATATATGCTACACTAAAACAACTCCGTAATATATGCTACACTAAAACAACTCCGTAATATATGCTACACTAAAACAACTCCGTAATATATGCTACACTAAAACAACTCCGTAATATATGCTACACTAAAACAACTCCGTAATATATGCTACACTAAAACAACTCCGTAATATATTACACTAAAACAACTCCGTAATATATGCTACACTAAAACAACTCCGTAATATATGCTACACTAAAACAACTCCGTAATATATGCTACACTAAAACAACTCCGTAATATATACAACACTAAAACAACTCCGTAATATATGCTACACTAAAACAACTCCGTAATATATGCTACACTAAAACAACTCCGTAATATATGCTACACTAAAACAACTCCGTAATATATGCTACACTAAAACAACTCCGTAATATATGCTACACTAAAACAACTCCGTAATATATGCTACACTAAAACAACTCCGTAATATATGCTACACTAAAACAACTCCGTAATATGTACAACACTAAAACAACTCCGTAATATATGCTACACTAAAACAACTCCGTAATATATGCTACACTAAAACAACTCCGTAATATATGCTACACTAAAACAACTCCGTAATATATGCTACACTAAAACAACTCCGTAATATATGCTACACTAAAACAACTCCGTAATATATGCTACACTAAAACAACTCCGTAATATATGCTACACTAAAACAACTCCGTAATATATACTACACTAAAACAACTCCGTAATATATGCTACACTAAAACAACTCCGTAATATATGCTACACTAAAACAACTCCGTAATATATGCTACACTAAAACAACTCCGTAATATATGCTACACTAAAACAACTCCGTAATATATGCTACACTAAAACAACTCCGTAATATATGCTACACTAAAACAACTCCGTAATATATGCTACACTAAAACAACTCCGTAATATATGCTACACTAAAACAACTCCGTAATATATGCTACACTAAAACAACTCCGTAATATATGCTACACTAAAACAACTCCGTAATATATGCTACACTAAAACAACTCCGTAATATATACTACACTAAAACAACTCCGTAATATATGCTACACTAAAACAACTCCGTAATATATGCTACACTAAAACAACTCCGTAATATATGCTACACTAAAACAACTCCGTAATATATGCTACACTAAAACAACTCCGTAATATATGCTACACTAAAACAACTCCGTAATATATGCTACACTAAAACAACTCCGTAATATATGCTACACTAAAACAACTCCGTAATATATGCTACACTAAAACAACTCCGTAATATATGCTACACTAAAACAACTCCGTAATATATGCTACACTAAAACAACCCGTAATATATACAACACTAAAACAACTCCGTAATATATACTACACTAAAACAACTCCGTAATATATGCTACACTAAAACAACTCCGTAATATATACAACACTAAAACAACTCCGTAATATATGCTACACTAAAACAACTCCGTAATATATGCTACACTAAAACAACTCCGTAATATGTACAACACTAAAACAACTCCGTAATATATGCTACACTAAAACAACTCCGTAATATATACAACACTAAAACAACTCCGTAATATATGCTACACTAAAACAACTCCGTAATATATGCTACACTAAAACAACTCCGTAATATATGCTACACTAAAACAACTCCGTAATATATGCTACACTAAAACAACTCCGTAATATATGCTACACTAAAACAACTCCGTAATATATGCTACACTAAAACAACTCCGTAATATGTACTACACTAAAACAACTCCGTAATATATGCTACACTAAAACAACTCCGTAATATATGCTACACTAAAACAACTCCGTAATATATGCTACACTAAAACAACTCCGTAATATATGCTACACTAAAACAACTCCGTAATATGTACAACACTAAAACAACTCCGTAATATATGCTACACTAAAACAACTCCGTAATATATGCTACACTAAAACAACTCCGTAATATATGCTACACTAAAACAACTCCGTAATATATGCTACACTAAAACAACTCCGTAATATGTACAACACTAAAACAACTCCGTAATATATGCTACACTAAAACAACTCCGTAATATGTACAACACTAAAACAACTCCGTAATATATGCTACACTAAAACAACTCCGTAATATGTACTACACTAAAACAACTCCGTAATATATGCTACACTAAAACAACTCCGTAATATATGCTACACTAAAACAACTCCGTAATATATGCTACACTAAAACAACTCCGTAATATATGCTACACTAAAACAACTCCGTAATATATACAACACTAAAACAACTCCGTAATATATGCTACACTAAAACAACTCCGTAATATGTACAACACTAAAACAACTCCGTAATATATGCTACACTAAAACAACTCCGTAATATATGCTACACTAAAACAACTCCGTAATATATGCTACACTAAAACAACTCCGTAATATATGCTACACTAAAACAACTCCGTAATATATGCTACACTAAAACAACTCCGTAATATGTACAACACTAAAACAACTCCGTAATATATGCTACACTAAAACAACTCCGTAATATGTACAACACTAAAACAACTCCGTAATATATGCTACACTAAAACAACTCCGTAATATATGCTACACTAAAACAACTCCGTAATATATGCTACACTAAAACAACTCCGTAATATGTGCTACACTAAAACAACTCCGTAATATATGCTACACTAAAACAACTCCGTAATATATGCTACACTAAAACAACTCCGTAATATATGCTACACTAAAACAACTCCGTAATATATGCTACACTAAAACAACTCCGTAATATATGCTACACTAAAACAACTCCGTAATATATGCTACACTAAAACAACTCCGTTATATGTACACTAAAACAACTCCGTAATATATACAACACTAAAACAACTCCGTAATATATGCTACACTAAAACAACTCCGTAATATGTACACTAAAACAACTCCGTAATATATGCTACACTAAAACAACTCCGTAATATATGCTACACTAAAACAACTCCGTAATATATGCTACACTAAAACAACTCCGTAATATATGCTACACTAAAACAACTCCGTAATATATGCTACACTAAAACAACTCCGTAATATATGCTACACTAAAACAACTCCGTAATATGTACAACACTAAAACAACTCCGTAATATATGCTACACTAAAACAACTCCGTAATATATGCAACACTAAAACAACTCCGTAATATATGCTACACTAAA
>CM026403.1:72101102-72166781 GCA_014843695.1 Archivesica marissinica | reverse complement strand
TATACATGAACAACTGCATTTGATTTCCTTTTTGCGATGTAATGTCGCTTTAATGCATTACATGCAAGTACATAGAATGTTGCGCTATGTTTTTCTGCTTAAGATGCATGTGTCATGACTATATAGTATTTCCCAACTGTTGTCAGTTTTTCATTCTTATGACATGAAAGCTATCACTGAAATTACTATTTGTTTCTGTTGTTCCAGTACACAATTAGTGGAAAGCTATCACTAAAATGACTACTTGTTTCTGTTGTTCCAGTACACAATTAGTGGAAAGCTATCGCTGAAATGACTACTTGTTTCTGTTGTTCCAGTACACAATTAGTGGAAAGCTATCACTAAAATGACTACTTGTTTCTGTTGTTCCAGTACACAATTAGTGGAAAGCTATCACTGAAATGACTACTTGTTTCTGTTGTTCCAGTACACAATTAGTGGAAAGAAGGTGGAAGTAGCGGTGAGGAATGTGATTATGGGAAAGGAAGTGGTACAGAAAGGGGCCCTCTCTAACCCCGAATGTCTTCTACAGTATGCAAGCATTCCAGAGCTCCAAGGCTTCTAGATGAAACGGTGTCTGTGATGTTGCCGGTACTATCTAACTGCGGAAGGTCAGTGGTTCTAGCCAGGTGCCCGTCCTTGCCTGATTGATAGCTGGAGAGTCGCCATTATATACCATCTTTTATGCATTCCAATGAATGATCAAGTTTTCTTATTGAAAGAAAACTCCATCTTCCACTGTTTTCAAACAGTGTAAGATGGCATTTTCTCTGCCACTGCTTGGGTTTCGTATTCCTCCACGGTTGGGTGTACTTTTGTATTTTAGTAAAAACGGAAATGGTGGCTTAATAGTATTAAAATATAAAATAAACTGATTTCTTTTAATGAATGATAAAAGTTTTCTCTTTGAAACAAAACTCCATCGTCCACTGTTTTCAAACAGTGAAATATGGCATTTTCTCTGTCACTGCTTGAGTTTCATATTCCTCCACGGTTGGGTGTACTTTTGTATTTTAACGAATTTCTGACATTCTATGAATAGTTAATTATAAAGTAATATATTCTAATGAATTTGTTTTGTCTGTAGTTTTTAATTTTGACAGCAAGCAGAAACTTAGCTTGAACATTATATCCAAACTATTTCTTATTACCGATGTTCACAATATGTGGCTGTGTGGTTGTGTGTTGTAAAGAAATGAGGCTCCAGACAGGGGCAGTTAAAATGAATTAAATTTGATAACTATTATATTAGCCAAAATCATAAAAAGAAAGATTTGTGTTTATTAGTGTAAGATAGGATTTTATTTCATCGAGTGATCGCCGAAATATGTATTTCCACGAGTGGCGTTCATTTAATAAACATAAATATCATCTATTGCTTTATTACACTCAATTCCCATCTGTGAATATTTCAGCTCTCTTTGCCGAGAGTGTGATACTTTGTGTTTTTGCGATAAAACTGTTTAATGCGTCTTCTTGAAATTCGTCATATGTATTTACGGCATTGTTGCATACATCCTTGATCTAAACAAATTGTTCCGAATTCGAAAATGGTAGACTTGTTATTATAAATAAATCGTGTATAATATTATATTTCTGTGATTACTGTGTAGGATTTGATGAAATTTGTCATGCATATTTAGTGTATTTAGGAGAATATCCCGGTGTTATTTTGGTATTGTCTGATCCAAGATGACAGACTAAGTCTTGTTACTATACATATGGGTCTATGTTACTATACATATGGGTCTATGTTACTATACATATGGGTCTATGTTACTATACATATGGGTCTATGTTACTATACATATGGGTCTATGTTACTATACCTATGGGTCTATGTTACTATACATATGGGTCTATGTTACTATACATATGGGTCTAGTTAAACTGTTTGTTACTATACATATGGGTCTATGTTACTATACCTATGGGTCTATGTTACTATACATATGGGTCTATGTTACTATACATATGGGTCTATGTTACTATACATATGGGTCTATGTTACTATACATATGGGTCTATGTTACTATACATATGGGTCTATGTTACTATACATATGGTCTATGTTACTATACATATGGGTCTATGTTATATACTGGTCTATGTTACTATACCTATGGGTCTATGTTACTATACCTATGGGTCTATGTTACTATACATATGGGTCTATGTTACTATACCTATGGGTCTATGTTACTATACATATGGGTCTATGTTACTATACATATGGGTCTATGTTACTATACATATGGGTCTATGTTACTATACATATGGGTCTATGTTACTATACCTATGGTCTATGTTACTATACATATGGGTCTATGTTACTATACATATGGGTCTATGTTACTATACATATGGGTCTATGTTACTATACATATGGGTCTATGTTAAAGACTAAGTCTTGTTACTATACCTATGGGTCTATGTTACTATACATATGGGTCTATGTTACTATACCTATGGGTCTATGTTACTATACATATGGGTCTATGTTACTATACATATGGGTCTATGTTACTATACATATGGGTCTATGTTAAAACTGGTCTATGTTACTATACATATGGGTCTATGTTACTATACTATGGGTCTATGTTACTATACCTATGGGTCTATGTTACTATACCTATGGTCTATGTTACTATACATATGGGTCTATGTTAAAGACTGAGTCTTGTTACTATACATATGGGTCTATGTTACTATACATATGGGTCTATGTTACTATACCTATGGGTCTATGTTACTATACATATGGGTCTATGTTAAAGACTAAGTCTTGTTACTATACCTATGGGTCTATGTTACTATACTATGGGTCTAAAACTGTTACTATACTAGGTCTTGTTACTATACATATGGGTCTATGTTACTATACATATGGGTCTATGTTAAAGACTAAGTCTTGTTACTATACCTATGGGTCTATGTTACTATACATATGGGTCTATGTTACTATACATATGGGTCTATGTTAAAGACTAAGTCTTGTTACTATACCTATGGGTCTATGTTACTATACATATGGGTCTATGTTACTATACCTATGGGTCTATGTTACTATACATATGGGTCTATGTTAAAGACTGAGTGTTGTTACTATACCTATGGGTCTATGTTACTATACATATGGGTCTATGTTAAAGACTGAGTGTTGTTACTATACCTATGGGTCTATGTTACTATACATATGGGTCTAAGTTAAAGACTAAGTCTTGTTACTATACCTATGGGTCTATGTTACTATACATATGGGTCTATGTTAAAGACTGAGTGTTGTTACTATACCTATGGGTCTATGTTACTATACCTATGGGTCTATGTTACTATACCTATGGGTCTATGTTACTATACTAAGTCTATGTTACTATACCTATGGGTCTATGTTACTATACATATGGTCTATGTACTATACATATGGGTCTATGTTAAAGACTGAGTGTTGTTACTATACCTATGGGTCTATGTTACTATACATATGGGTCTATGTTACTATACCTATGGGTCTATGTTACTATACATATGGGTCTATGTTAAAGACTGAGTGTTGTTACTATACCTATGGGTCTATGTTACTATACATATGGGTCTATGTTAAAGACTGAGTGTTGTTACTATACCTATGGGTCTATGTTACTATACCTATGGGTCTATGTTACTATACATATGGGTCTAAGTTAAAGACTAAGTCTTGTTACTATACCTATGGGTCTATGTTACTATACCTATGGGTCTATGTTAAAGACTAAGTCTTGTTACTATACATATGGGTCTATGTTACTATATTAAACATTTCATTACTTTGTGGTTAACATTTTGTTTATGAAATAAAGTTATTGACACATTTTCATTTCGAAATGTAATAATGTCAATAAATAATCTGCTGGTAACCACTTCACATATGTTCATGAAGGACCGCCTCCATGGTTAATGTTGCTGACTTGTGTACCACTGTAACCTATCATCACTGATTCATTGGATCAAGCCCCGCTCAGGCTGTGTCTGTTTATATGAAAAAGTTGGCAGTTTCTTACAAAGGTTGGTACACCTGGTTAACCTCAGGAGCCTGCCCAGAAAAGGTGTTATATTAGTTAAATTGCCCTAAATGATGCTGATGAAGACGTAAATCCCGAACAAACAGACAAACATATGTTCATGAAATACGATGTCACTGTAGGGCATTATGGAGTGCTGCTCTATATTGAGAAATAGGACAACTTTCGACTTGTTAAGTATTATATATAGTTTATGTTCAAATGCTTTGTTATTTTAGGGCATTGAGTGCTTTATGAGATACAGATGCATGCGCAGCTGAGTGCTTTATGAGATTGTTTAATTGTTACTTTAGATTATTTAGAGAGAAATAAAGTGTTGTGTTTTTGGATTTTTTTGAAAGCTGTTTTCTCTTCTATTCTAAAACGTAATTATTGATACCAATATTTTATCGCTCGCTTAAAAGATGGTACGCCACTTTGAGGGCATAATCTGGTTGTAACAACGGCGTCTTATATGCGAGTATGGATGGTAAGCTGTTATTTGCTTCTGTAGGCAAATCGAAGGGTTGGAGGTTGAGAGTTTTCTCCCAATGTCAAACCCACTCTCAAGCCGTTTGATTGGTGGAATTGAGAGAAAATCTCTGACTAAGTGAATTAAACTACTCGAGTTTGATTGCTATTGGTCTATAGTGTATGAAATATTAATGTATATTATTATTGCTCTATAGTGTATGAAATATTAACGTATATTATTATTGCTCTATAGTGTATGAAATATTAACGTATATTATTATTGCTCTATAGTGTATGAAATATTAATGTATATTATTATTGCTCTATAGTGTATGAACTATTAACGTATATTATTATTGCTCTATAGTGTATGAAATATTAATGTATATTATTATTGCTCTATAGTGTATGAAATATTAATGTATATTATTATTGCTCTATAGTGTATGAAATATTAATGTATATTATTATTGCTCTATAGTGTATGAAATATTAATGTATATTACCGATATTAGAAAGTTAGTGGTGTATTTAAATATTGCAGATTTGGTATATCATTAAAAGACCACGGGAGATTACACAGTGTTTGTTATTTAAGAAATAATAAATATCAACCGTGGTATATCGCAGAATAACCCGAGTTTGAAGTTCTTATGCGTAGAAATATATCACTCAGGCCTTCGGCCTTTTTGATATATTTCTACGCATAAGAACGACAAACGAGGGTTATTCTGCGATATACCACGGTTGATACTTATTATTTCGATTCTAACACGACTTACTTCTAATAATTTTAAAGGAGTATTTTCTTCAAACGCCGCTGCATTTGGCTTTCGAAATTTCCTCCCGCGTAAAGGGGTGATGACGTTATCTTTTATAGAAAATATCAATCTAGTGCATAAATGAACAAAAGTTGTAACTGATCAATAATTTTATTTATTTTGTCAAATAAAACTGTACAGAATAGTAACTGAAACGTTACTTAACAGAAAAACAAGATGGACAAGAGATTATCTGATTCTAAAAATAGCTCACTTCCGTGAATTCCAACGGTATTTTTTACAAACATCGCGTGACTTTCATTCATAAAACTTTACACGCATTGTATAAATGACGTAGCCAAAACACGGTGCGCGTGCAGCATAGTTCAAGGTAGGTATATTGCAGAATAACCCGAGATTGGTTTTACTCTAGACGTATGTATGTTATTAGCTGGGTCGTGTTAGAATTAATGATATACGGTAGTTTAATTTTCCAAACATGCTGTTGTAGGTCAATGTAAGTGTTACTTAAACATGCAAGTGTTACTTAAACATGCAAGTGTTACTTTAAACATGCGAGTGTTACTTAAACATGCGAGTCTTACTTAAACATGCGAGTCTTACTTAAACATGTGAGACTTACTTAAACATGAAAGTCTTACTTAAACATTAAACATGCGAGTCTTACTTAAACATTAAACATGCGAGTCTTACTTAAACATTAAACATGCGAGTCTTACTTAAACATTAAACATGCGAGTCTTACTTAAACATTAAACATGCGAGTCTTACTTAAACATTAAACATGCGAGTCTTACTTAAACATGAAAGTCTTACTTAAACATGCAAGTGTTACTTAAACATGAAAGTCTTACTTAAACATGAAAGTCTTACTTAAACATGCAAGTGTCACTTAAACATGTGAGTCTTACTTAAACATGAAAGTGTCACTTAAACATGCGAGTCTTACTTAAACATGAAAGTCTTACTTAAACATGAAAGTCTTACTTAAACATGCAAGTGTCACTTAAACATGTGAGTCTTACTTAAACATGCAAGTGTCACTTAAACATGCGAGTCTTACTTAAACATGAAAGTCTTACTTAAACATGAAACATGCGAGTCTTACTTAAACATGCGAGTCTTACTTAACCCATTCAACCCCAAGTAACTGACATGGACTGGTGCGTGATATTTTCAGACCAATAAATTAATAAGAAAATTACCTTTGGACCAGTTCATTTATCAAAATGGGTAATTTTATCTAAAAATAGTAATAATTATTACTGGCAAAAAAGTGCAGATCCTGATGAGACGGCTCGTCACGAGCCGGCTCATCTGGATCTACACTTTTCATAAGCCTATTATAGAGGCCTGTGGGGTTGAAAGGGTTAAACATGAAAGTCTTACTTAAACATGCAAGTGTTACTTAAACATGCAAGTCTTACTTAAACATGCAAGTCTTACTTAAACATGCGAGTCTTACTTAAACATGCGAGTCTTACTTAAACATGCGAGTCTTACTTAAACATGAAAGTGTTACTTAAACATGCAAGTGTTACTTAAACATGGGAGTCTTACTTAAACATGCAAGTCTTACTTAAACATGCGAGTCTTACTTAAACATGCGAGTCTTACTTAAACATGAGAGTCTTACTTAAACATGAAAGTGTTACTTAAACATGTCAGTCTTTCATTCAAACATGGGAGTCTAACTCAAGATATGTTTGACTGTAACAGTGATTATATGTAGGAAGCGTATAAGTATTGTATGGCATTTATGTGGAGTTACGGTTAAAGGGAAACCTTGAAATGACAACTTCTCAAGAACCTATTGAAAATACAATTTAGTTTACAGCAAAGGGAATCACAGAACGTCAATAGAGGTCAAATGTATAATAAAACAACATATTGGAATATGTAAACTGGCTGCTTAATACAGGTTGGCTGCTTAATACAGGTGACCACTAACACAGGTTTGACTGTATACTAGAGGTGACCACTAACACAGATTTGACTGTATAATAGAGGTGACCACTAACACAGGTTTGACTGTATAATAGAGTTGACCACTAACACAGATTTGACTGTATAATAGAGGTGACCACTAACACAGATTTGACTATAATAGAGGTGACCACTAACACAGGTTTGACTGTATAATAGAGGTGACCACTAACACAGGTTTGACTATAATAGAGGGGACCACTAACACAGGTTTGACTGTATAATAGAGGTGACCACTAACACAGATTTGACTGTATAATAGAGGTGACCACGAACACAGGTTTGACTGTATAATAGAGGTGACCACTAACACAGGTTTGAATGTATAATAGAGGTGACCACTAACACAGATTTGACTGTATAATAGAGGTGACCACGAACACAGGTTTGACTGTATAATAGAGGTGACCACTAACACAGGGTTGAATGTATAATAGAGGTGACCACGAACACAGGTTTGACTGTATAATAGAGGTGACCACTAACACAGGTTTGAATGTATAATAGAGGTGACCACTAACACAGGTTTGACTGTATAATAGAGGTGACCACTAACACAGATTTGACTGTATAATAGAGGTGACCACTAACACAGGTTTGACTGTATACACATTTATTTTAGCTCAATTCTTACAACAATAGCTTATTTGCTCTCAAGATCTCATTCCCGATGAGGATCGCCTCCGTGGTCGAGTGGTTACGGTCGCTGACTTATATACCACTAACCTATCGTCACTGATGGTCATGGGTTCGAGCCCCTCTCAGGCCGTGTCTCGTTATATGAAGAAGTTGGCAATATTAGTCATTTTAGATATTGGAATATAGTGCAATGATACAGACAGAGACCCATTCCAGAGTCTCATCTGGTTCTTTTACGTGTAAACACACTAAAACAACTCCGTAATATATGCTACACTAAAACAACCCCGTAATATGTACAACACTAAAACAACTCCGTAATATATGCTACACTAAAACAACTCCGTAATATATGCTACACTAAAACAACCCCGTAATATGTACAACACTAAAACAACTCCGTAATATATGCTACACTAAAACAACCCCGTAATATATGCTACACTAAAACAACTCCGTAATATATGCTACACTAAAACAACTCCGTAATATATGCTACACTAAAACAACCCCGTAATATATGCTACACTAAAACAACTCCATAATATATGCAACACTAAAACAACTCCGTAATATATGCTACACTAAAACAACTCCGTAATATATGCTACACTAAAACAACTCCGTAATATATGCTACACTAAAACAATTCCGTAATATGTACAACACTAAAACAACTCCGTAATATGTACAACACTAAAACAACTCCGTAATATGTACAACACTAAAACAACTCCGTAATATGTTCAACACTAAAACAACTCCGTAATATATGCTACACTAAAACAACTCCGTAATATGTACAACACTAAAACAACTCCGTAATATATGCTACACTAAAACAACCCCGTAATATATGCTACACTAAAACAACTCCGTAATATATGCTACACTAAAACAACTCTGTAATATATGCTACACTAAAACAACTCCGTAATATATGCTACACTAAAACAACTCCATAATATGTACAACACTAAAACAACTCCGTAATATATGCTACACCAAAACAACTCCGTAATATGTGCAACACTAAAACAACTCCGTAATATGTACAACACTAAAACAACTCCGTAATATATGCTACACTAAAACAACTCCGTAATATATGCTACACTAAAACAACTCCGTAATATATACTACACTAAAACAACTCCGTAGTATGTACAACACTAAAACAACTCCGTAATATGTACAACACTAAAACAACCCCGTAATATATGCTACACTAAAACAACCCCGTAATATATGCTACACTAAAACAACCCCGTAATATATGCTACACTAAAACAACTCCGTAATATATACAACACTAAAACAACCCCGTAATATATGCTACACTAAAACAACTCCGTAATATGTACAACACTAAAACAACTCCGTAATATATGCTACACTAAAACAACTCCGTAATATATACAACACTAAAACAACCCCGTAATATATGCTACACTAAAACAACTCCGTAATATGTACAACACTAAAACAACCCCGTAATATATGCTACACTAAAACAACTCTGTAATATATGCTACACTAAAACAACCCCGTAATATATGCTACACTAAAACAACTCCGTAATATATGCTACACTAAAACAACCCCGTAATATGTACAACACTAAAACAACCCCGTAATATATACAACACTAAAACAACTCCGTAATATATGCTACACTAAAACAACCCCGTAATATATACAACACTAAAACAACCCCGTAATATATACAACACTAAAACAACCCCGTAATATGTACAACACTAAAACAACCCCGTAATATATGCTACACTAAAACAACTCCGTAATATATGCTACACTAAAACAACCCCGTAATATATGCTACACTAAAACAACTCCATAATATATGCTACACTAAAACAACTCCGTAATATGTACAACACTAAAACAACTCCGTAATATGTACAACACTAAAACAACTCCGTAATATATGCTACACCAAAACAACTCCGTAATATGTACAACACTAAAACAACTCCGTAATATGTACAACACTAAAACAACTCCGTAATATATGCTACACCAAAACAACTCCATAATATGTACAACACTAAAACAACTCCGTAATATGTACAACACTAAAACAACTCCGTAATATGTACAACACTAAAACAACTCCGTAATATATGCTACACCAAAACAACTCCGTAATATGTACAACACTAAAACAACTCCGTAATATGTACAACACTAAAACAACTCCGTAATATATGCTACACCAAAACAACTCCATAATATGTACAACACTAAAACAACTCCGTAATATGTACAACACTAAAACAACTCCGTAATATGTACAACACTAAAACAACTCCGTAATATATGCTACACTAAAACAACTCCGTAATATGTACAACACTAAAACAACTCCGTAATATATGCTACACTAAAACAACTCCGTAATATATGCTACACTAAAACAACTCCGTAATATATGCTACACTAAAACAACCCCGTAATATATGCTACACTAAAACAACCCCGTAATATATGCTACACTAAAACAACCCCGTAATATATGCTACACTAAAACAACTCCGTAATATGTACAACACTAAAACAACTCCGTAATATATGCTACACTAAAACAACTCCGTAATATATGCTACACTAAAACAACTCCGTAATATATGCTACACTAAAACAACTCCGTAATATGTACAACACTAAAACAACTCCGTAATATATGCTACACTAAAACAACTCCGTAATATATGCTACACTAAAACAACCCCGTAATATATGCTACACTAAAACAACTCCGTAATATATGCTACACTAAAACAACTCCGTAATATATGCTACACTAAAACAACTCCGTAATATATGCTACACTAAAACAACTCCGTAATATGTACACTAAAACAACTCCGTAATATATGCTACACTAAAACAACTCCGTAATATGTACAACACTAAAACAACTCCGTAATATATGCTACACTAAAACAACTCCGTAATATATGCTACACTAAAACAACTCCGTAATATATACAACACTAAAACAACTCCGTAATATATGCTACACTAAAACAACTCCGTAATATATGCTACACTAAAACAACTCCGTAATATATGCTACACTAAAACAACTCCGTAATATGTACAACACTAAAACAACTCCGTAATATATGCTACACTAAAACAACTCCGTAATATATGCTACACTAAAACAACTCCGTAATATATGCTACACTAAAACAACTCCGTAATATATGCTACACTAAAACAACTCCGTAATATATGCTACACTAAAACAACTCCGTAATATATGCTACACTAAAACAACTCCGTAATATATGCTACACTAAAACAACTCCGTAATATATGCTACACTAAAACAACTCCGTAATATATGCTACACTAAAACAACTCCGTAATATATGCTACACTAAAACAACTCCGTAATATATGCTACACTAAAACAACTCCGTAATATTACACACTAAAACAACTCCGTAATATATGCTACACTAAAACAACTCCGTAATATATGCTACACTAAAACAACCCCGTAATATATGCTACACTAAAACAACTCCGTAATATATGCTACACTAAAACAACTCCGTAATATATGCTACACTAAAACAACCCCGTAATATATGCTACACTAAAACAACTCCGTTATATGTACCGTACTAAAACAACTCCGTAATATGTACAACACTAAAACAACTCCGTAATATATGCTACACTAAAACAACTCCGTAATATGTACAACACTAAAACAACTCCGTAATATATGCTACACTAAAACAACTCCGTAATATATGCTACACTAAAACAACTCCGTAATATATGCTACACTAAAACAACCCCGTAATATATGCTACACTAAAACAACCCCGTAACACCAAAACAACGATTCCGCACCAGAATTTACTAACAGCTGAACGGTGCCGCACGGGTAGGAATAAGTCGGCAATACCTTTCAGCTCTATATTCTGTTTTAAGCAAATATTGTGTTCGTAGTTTATTGTGTTCTCGTCCTGAAATACTTCCAACTCGGATAGAACACTCCTTTCAGTCATTAATAAACAATGAAGTCTGCTTAATTATCATTATATCAACAAATGAATGTACAGGAATAGAGACATTACTATCACAAACAATGATTCAGGTTGTACCTACATATTTGACTTTGAACTGTATACATCCAGATTTTACATACATTATTACCTTTTAGTCTAGATGCATTTCTGATAAAAAGCCCTAGAAACAAGTTCTCCTAAACATGGAGGGAACAACATGGAAACCCATCTTAAACTTTTATACTATTATAGAGGTCTCCAAAAAGTATTGCTTCCACTCTGGCAAATGAGTTTAACCATATATTATCAGCACTGACGAGGGGTCACCATATAAATGATAATTTTCCGAAAATCTGTAAACACATAATTACACCAGTTAACTATTATGGCTGAATACAATAGTTTTTCAGGTCTCAAATAACATATATTTGGTATCATTTTAAAGGCTGTAATCTCTACTCTCCATGTACTATGGTTGTAAATAGAAAATAGTATTTTAATACATGCTTTTATGAGATAATCCATCCCCAATCCAAATTGCAATGTCCGCAATTAAAAAAAATTTGTAAAATTAAATATCTTAATAGTTAAACCTAATTAATTCCACTTCTAATATGTGGACTTGTTTATTTCACTGACCTGCGAACTATGTAGTAATACTAATAGTTTTGAAATATATAGTATTTAGTTATTATTCAATAAATATTATATACACAATGGTTGATGGTTGTGTATTGTAAATAAAAAGTACCAGCTAGGCAAAGTGTTCATAACTGATCTGATTTTTTTTCTACTAATATTGGTATAAAATAATAATCTATATCTATAAGTCTATATCAGTACAGCTATCTAGAAAGTAATATCTATATCTATAAGTCTATATCAGTACAGCTATATATAATCTATATCTATAAGTCTATATCAGTAGCTATCTAGAAAGTAATATCTATATCTATAAGTCTATATCAGTACAGCTATATATAATCTATATCTATAAGTCTATATCAGTAGCTATCTAGAAAGTAATATCTATATCTATAAGTCTATATCAGTACAGCTATATATAATCTATATCTATAAGTCTATATCAGTAGCTATCTAGAAAGTAATATCTATATCTATTAGTCTATATCAGTACAGCTATCTAGAAAGTAATATCTATAAGTCTATATCAGTACAGCTATATATAATCTATATCTATAAGTCTATATCAGTAGCTATCTAGAAAGTAATATCTATATCTATAAGTCTATATCAGTACAGCTATATATAATCTATATCTATAAGTCTATATCAGTACAGCTATATATAATCTATATCTATAAGTCTATATCAGTACAGCTATATATAATCTATATCTATAAGTCTATATCAGTACAGCTATATATAATCTATACTATAAGTCTATATCAGTAGCTATATATAATCTATATCTATAAGTCTATATCAGTAGCTATCTAGAAAGTAAATCTATATCTATAATCAATCTACATAAAAGAATATCATAAAACAATAAAATCTATATCTATAAGTCTATATCAGTACAGCTATATATAATCTATATCTATAAGTCTATATCAGTACAGCTATATATAATCTATATCTATAAGTCTATATCAGTAGCTATCTAGAAAGTAATATCTATATCTATAAGTCTATATCAGTAGCTATCTAGAAAGTAATATCTATATCTATAAGTCTATATCAGTACAGCTATCTAGAAAGTAATATCTATATCTATAAGTCTATATCAGTAGCTATCTAGAAAGTAATATCTATATCTATAAGTCTATATCAGTACAGCTATATATAATCTATATCTATAAGTCTATATCAGTACAGCTATATATAATCTATATCTATAAGTCTATATCAGTACAGCTATATATAGTCTATATCTATAAGTCTATATCAGTAGCTATCTAGAAAGTAATATCTATATCTATAAGTCTATATCAGTAGCTATCTAGAAAGTAATATCTATATCTATAAGTCTATATCAGTAGCTATCTAGAAAGTAATATCTATATAAGTCTATATCAGTAGCTATCTAGAAAGTAATATCTATATCTATAAGTCTATATCAGTACAGCTATATATAATCTATATCTATAAGTCTATATCAGTACAGCTATATATAATCTATATCTATAAGTCTATATCAGTACAGCTATCTAGAAAGTAATATCTATATCTATAAGTCTATATCAGTACAGCTATATATAATATATATCTATAAGTCTATATCAGTACAGATATCTAGAAAGTAATATCTATATCTATAAGTCTATATCAGTACAGATATCTAGAAAGTAATATCTATATCTATAAGTCTATATCAGTAGCTATCTAGAAAGTAATATCTATATCTATAAGTCTATATCAGTACAGCTATCTAGAAAGTAATATCTATATCTATAAGTCTATATCAGTACAGCTATATATAATCTATATCTATAAGTCTATATCAGTACAGCTATATATAATCTATATCTATAAGTCTATATCAGTACAGCTATATATAATCTATATCTATAAGTCTATATCAGTACAGCTATATATAATCTATATCTATAAGTCTATATCAGTACAGCTATATATAATCTATATCTATAAGTCTATATCAGTACAGCTATATATAATCTATATCTATAAGTCTATATCAGTACAGCTATATATAATCTATATCTATAAGTCTATATCAGTACAGCTATATATAATCTATATCTATAAGTCTATATCAGTACAGCTATATATAATCTATATCTATAAGTCTATATCAGTACAGCTATATATAATCTATATCTATAAGTCTATATCAGTACAGCTATATATAATCTATATCTATAAGTCTATATCAGTACAGCTATATATAATCTATATCTATAGTCTATATCAGTAGCTATCTATATCTATAAGTCTATATCAGTACAGCTATATATAATCTATATCTATATGTCTATATCAAAGCTATCTATATCTATAAGTCTATATCAGTACAGCTATATATAATCTATATCTATAAGTCTATATCAGTACAGCTATATATAATCTATATCTATAAGTCTATATCAGTACAGCTATATATAATCTATATCTATAAGTCTATATCAGTACAGCTATATATAATCTATATCTATAAGTCTATATCAGTACAGCTATCTAGAAAGAAACATTTTAATTCTGATATCTGCAGATTATTGATCACATAATTTGAAAGTAATATTTTAATATGGACATCTCCAGATATGTATTATAATATGTAGCATTGCACAGCAACAGAACACCAACATTTGTGAATTTGTGCTGCCCCTTCCAAGTTCCTTTATAAAATTGGCCTAATCCTTATCAAAACCCTCTTGATACATTCATAATAAAGCTAAATTTAACCAGCTACCAGATGACCAAGGTCTAGAACACATTAACAAGTTAGGAAAAGTATCTGGTGGTCTTGTAGGGATCACAAGAACTGAATCAATCTGGGACAACTGTTCTAAAGAACTAAAAATCGATCTGGAAGCAGCGAGGATTGTAGCGGGTGCCACCAAACTGCAATTTGGATCGGCTGCTGAGCGAACTCAATTGGGAAAGTTTGGCCGACAGAAGAAGAAAACACCGACTTATTCTTTTCTTCAAGATTAAGAACAACCTCTCTCTATCTTTCCAACCTCATTCCAGAACATAGCAATCAAGCGTATTCACTTCGCTCTCTCCACAATGTTCCACTCATTCACACAAACGCACAATCATACGGATCTTCGTTTCTTCCGTTGACAATTCGAGAGTGGAATACACTTTCATCTGATGTAAGAAACGCCTCCACAATATTTGAATTTAAGGGAAAGCTTCATAACAGGCCTAAAAAATCTTCGCCTCTCTACAACATTGGAAATAGAAGACAACAGATCCATCACACTCGTCTTCGTCTTGGGTGCAGTTCCTTAAACTACGATCTCAATCGTCGAACTATTGTGGATTCACCGTTGTGCATCTGTGGGGCGATTGAGACACCACTTCACTATCTTATACACTGTCCGAGATACGATAGAGCACGCCAACTCTTCTTTTCCGACCTTCCTTGTGCATTTGTAATTAACAATCTTCTGTTTGGTGATGAACATCTGTCTTTCGAAAGTAACAAGTTCCTTTTCCTGCATGTCCAGGGTTACATTGCAGCAACTAAGCGATTTGACGCATAGGTCTGTGACGATGGTTGGTCCCCCGGGTAATCGTTCTCCGGTCATGTGTGTGTTATCAGGATATGTGTTTTCGTTCTTTTTTTTTATGCTTGTAACTATAACCTATATTTACCAGTTCAATAAAATATCGTAAGAACGCAAATCAATGTACTTCCTTTAGTTTGCATACAAGGTTCGAACTATTAAACAACATGAATATTATTATATTTTCAAGCTGGTAACGTAGCAACAAATTTATTAATTTACAACGAACACAACTGCTCTCGCCATGCCTACCTACCGCACTGCGTAAATACATAGTGTGCAAACTCCACCATGGACAGGAATTCATATAAGCATTTTTTTGCTTGTTTTCCAATCCATTTTCTTTTGTCTGGTGTATTTGAATGTATGTGTTTAACAATGTTATGAACTGAATAAAATATATTTGAACTAAGAACTGAATCAGCGCGGGAGAAATGGAGTTTGAGCTACAATACTAGATCAGATCTGGCTCAGGCCACTTGGACAATGTTTGGTTTGAAACCAGAACTTGATGATGGTCCAAAAGATCTTGGTCCATCTAGACTAAAGAGAGATGAAGCTGATGTTGTAAAACTCATCGAGACATTCCAAAAGTTTAATGTATTCTGCATTGACTCTCCACATCTAGTATGCATTACTACAGGGGATATTGCCACAGAAGATATCACAGATAACTTATTGAATGGCAAATGGAAAGAAGGTGATCAACACATTCATCAAAGAGAGACTGATAGAAAAAAACACTAATTTTCATGCAACACTTACAAAAGTTAAGCCCAAAACTTTTGCATCTCTTTATGTAGTGGATATTAAATCGGATAAACAGAAGACGGTCCAAATAAAGGCAGATAGACATCTCTTCCAACGGCTGGCAGTAACAATTGAATCTGGGCGGGATATTAACATTGATCAGTTACTGGAAAAATAATTATGTCCAGTACCTTTAGCACTGGCAAACACAGATGGAAGTCTGAGACCAACCGATAAATCACAGCTCAGTCATCTGCTGGAGCAAGACATTGTGAAAGAGGATTTGCCCCCATCAGCTGACAATACATGCACCATTATTGATGGAATGGCATTAGTGCAGGCTATAGGAAAACCAAAAGATGCAAACATGTTTGGGGACATTGCAAACACTTATATACAGGCTGTTCTCTCCAACTTTAAATTTCACTGTACACGAGTCGATGTGGTCTTTGACCATTATAAGAAGGATTCAGTTAAATCATGCACAAGAGTAAAGCGCAGAAAAGGATTGAGATTAGTGAGACACCTAGTTGATAACAGCCATGTGAAACTCCCTGCTAACTGGCAGAACTATATGTCATTAGAGGACAACAAAAAAGCATTGGCAAAGTTTCTGTCAGAAGAACTTGCAAAAGTTCAGACAAAAGAGGGATGTGAACTAATAACAGCTGGAGGATTTAGTGATATAAGAAACATCAAATCATCAACAAACACCCCCATGATGATTTAAAATCCAACCAAGAGGAGGCTGATACTCGCATAGTACTGCATGGACATGAGGCCTCTAGACATGGCTATAAGCGACTAATAGTGCAGTGTAGAGATACAGATGGTCTGGTCTTGTTAACTTTTTTCTTTCCTGAAATAGAATGCCAGGAATTGTGGATGAAGAGTGGAACGAGCCTTAAACCAAAGTTTGTTCCTGTGCATAACATAAATTTGTCAGATGAAATTCGGAAGAGTCTCCTCCAGTTCCACTCACTGACTGGTTCAGATACAACATCTCAGTTTGCTGGAATAGGGGAAAAGTCTGCTTGGAAAGTTTATTGCGATAGAAATGAAAAACTTGTAGAAAAATTAGGTGAACAGCCAATATGTAATTCTCAGGTACAATCTGATGTGGAAGCATTCATATGTAAATTATACTGCCCAGAAACTTCTGTAACAGACATACAAAAGATCCGGTCATCAATGTTCAGGAAGTCCAAGAAAACCTTAGAAAACATCCCACCCACGCATGATGCCCTGAAGCTACATATAAAACGGTAACACTTTCAAGCCTTTGTCTGGCGCCATTCCCTGATTGCTGAGCCAGATGTACCATCACCTCTACTGTGTGGCTGGGAAAAGGATGGGGACTTACTGAAACCTCTGTTAATGAATCAGGATGCTGTACCAGCAGACTATTTACAGCTAACCAGTTGTGGCTGCTCGCAAGCTGGACAATGTAGAACGAGACGTTGCCTCTGTAGAAAGGCAGGCATCCCTTGTACAGCCATATGCAAATGTTCTCACGATGATCATCATGAAAACATAGAAGACTGGTGTAAATATCCATTCAATCCCTCTGAAAGTAGAGACTAAAGCATGTAGTGAAACTGACATGCTTTGATATGTTGTGTAAACTGAATATATATTATAATATCCTCGCAACAATGTCACATCACTAATGCTTTCAAAATAAATATAGTGAGTGAATATTATACATGCATACTGATTTGAACACATATATTAGTTTTGTCTTATATAAGTATTAGTATGTGTTTTAGATAAACATTAAATTATGTTAAAATATACCTTAAGTGATAATATATGTGCTATATCTCTTTAAAAGCGAGTTCCGAAAATCGCCAAAAACGTCTAAATACAGTGTATTTTGTTATGGCCTAAAAATATATTCAAATACATTTGCCAAGATGGAAGCAAAACTTTTCTTCATCCATACATATCATAATAATATTATATAAATGTTTCCATGTTGTTCCCCTCACGTTTATCAGTTGTAACAATTTTAGATTCTGCATCATGTCTATTGGAATCACTTGATAGAGACTCCATATCGATTTTATATTGTTTTAAACGTGTTTCACACCCAAAAAAACCTCTATTAAAAAAACGATTGTCAAAATCGCTCAAGAAATGGCCGAGATATGACCGGTATGGTTTCTCGCCCGGTGGGCAACTTTTGGGGCATGATGGGAAAAATCTATAGGGTTTTCGAGCGAGAACACAATTTTTTTTAAAGCCTAGGACCTATGCTACCATATAAAAGTGGGTTTTCCCCTATACATAAAAATGCATACAACTCAGGCCCAGCCCCTAGAGTATACATAAATAACTTAATTATTGATATAATTAACTTGTGTACAGTCAAACCTGTCTTCAACAGCCGATCGAAGGAATCACAGTGGCTGTGTAGCACACGTCACTGCTTAATAGAAGTTAAATGAATAAACACTGTAACATATTGGAAACTTTGAACACTGGCTATTTAGCACAAGTGGCTGCTTAATAGAGGTGACCACTAACACATGTTTGACTGTATGTGCAACATTATTAATACATTCGTTAACTCATGTGATCTATAGTTCGGTTTGGCTCGATTGCGAAACGAGTTTCGATCGCCACGAGGGAGAGAAAATAGGCAATGTGGAATTTAAATGTCTAACCTAATGGCACACTCATAACGGATCTAGTGGGGCTCGAACTTCGGGCCTTTCGCACACGAGGCGAGCGCGCTACAACTGCGCTATCACGACATACCATCACAATGATAGAACCTCCGTGGTGAGAAGAACCTCCGTGGTGAGAAGAACCTCCGTGGTGAGAAGAACATCTGTGGTGAGAAGAATGAGAAGAACCTCCGTGGTGAGAAGAACCTCCGTGGTGAGAAGAACCTCTGTGGTGAGAAGAACCTCCGTGGTGAGAAGAACCTCTGTGGTGAGAAGAAACATCTGTGGTGAGAAGAATGAGAAGAACCTCCGTGGTGAGAAGAACCTCCGTGGTGAGAAGAACCTCCGTGGTGAGAAGAACCTCCGTGGTGAGAAGAACCTCCGTGGTGAGAAGAACATCTGTGGTGAGAAGAATGAGAAGAACCTCCGTGGTGAGAAGAACCTCCGTGGTGAGAAGAACCTCCGTGGTGAGAAGAACATCCGTGGTGAGAAGAACCTCCGTGGTGAGAAGAATGAGAAGAACATCCGTGGTGAGAAGAACCTCCGTGGTGAGAAGAACCTCTGTGGTGAGAAGAACCTCCGTGGTGAGAAGAACCTCCGTGGTGAGAAGAACATCCGTGGTGAGAAGAACCTCCGTGGTGAGAAGAACATCTGTGGTGAGAAGAACATCCGTGGTGAGAAGAACATCTGTGGTGAGAAGAACATCCGTGGTGAGAAGAACATCTGTGGTGAGAAGAACATCTGTGGTGAGAAGAACATCCGTGGTGAGAAGAACATCTGTGGTGAGAAGAACATCTGTGGTGAGAAGAACATCCGTGGTGAGAAGAACATCTGTGGTGAGAAGAACATCTGTGGTGAGAAGAACCTCCGTGGTGAGAAGAACATCTGTGGTGAGAAGAACATCCGTGGTGAGAAGAACCTCTGTGGTGAGAAGAACATCCGTGGTGAGAAGAACATCTGTGGTGAGAAGAACATCTGTGGTGAGAAGAACATCCGTGGTGAGAAGAACCTCCGTGGTGAGAAGAACCTCTGTGGTGAGAAGAACCTCTGTGGTGAGAAGAATGAGAAGAACATCCGTGGTGAGAAGAACCTCCGTGGTGAGAAGAATGAGAAGAACATCCGTGGTGAGAAGAATGAGAAGAACATCCGTGGTGAGAAGAACATCTGTGGTGAGAAGAACATCCGTGGTGAGAAGAACATCCGTGGTGAGAAGAACATCTGTGGTGAGAAGAACATCCGTGGTGAGAAGAACCTCCGTGGTGAGAAGAACCTCTGTGGTGAGAAGAACCTCTGTGGTGAGAAGAACCTCCGTGGTGAGAAGAACCTCTGTGGTGAGAAGAACCTCCGTGGTGAGAAGAACCTCCGTGGTGAGAAGAACATCTGTGGTGAGAAGAATGAGAAGAACATCCGTGGTGAGAAGAACCTCCGTGGTGAGAAGAACCTCCGTGGTGAGAAGAACCTCCGTGGTGAGAAGAACATCCGTGGTGAGAAGAACCTCTGTGGTGAGAAGAACATCCGTGGTGAGAAGAACCTCCGTGATGAGAAGAACCTCTGTGGTGAGAAGAATGAGAAGAACCTCCGTGGTGAGAAGAATGAGAAGAACCTCCGTGGTGAGAAGAATGAGAAGAACCTCCGTGATGAGAAGAACCTCCGTGGTGAGAAGAATGAGAAGAACCTCCGTGGTGAGAAGAATGAGAAGAACCTCCGTGGTGAGAAGAACCTCCGTGGTGAGAAGAATGAGAAGAACCTCCGTGGTGAGAAGAACATCCGTGGTGAGAAGAATGAGAAGAACTTCCGTGGTGAGAAGGATACGGCATCACCCTCGCAACATTCATTTATTTATGGAAGTGGAAGTCGCGATAGCGCGTTCGCTTCATGTACGGGCAAGTTCACCCATAACTCTGCTGTTGGCGGTGATATGGGATGGGACCCTGTGTATGTTAAGCAGTTGAAATGTATATCCTACCTATGGTGTCGGTACACAAGTATGAATCGCAACCGGCTAAATTGTATGGTGTTTAATAATTCATTACATCTTGGCAATAGACATGTAAGCACTGGCATTACAGAGTTACGGAATTGTTTCATAAATATGAATATGGTGAATAATGTGATACAGACATTCAAGGTTAATAAGTCTATCGTAATCAAATGATTAATGGACAGAGATGTCCGATTAGCTCAGTGGTTAGCGTGCTCGCTTCTCACCAATTCAACCTGGGTTCGATCCTCGGATCGGGAAGTATGTGAGATGATACGGTGGTCGCCAGATCAGACAGGTGGTTTTATCCGAGTACTCCGGTTTCCTCCCACACGAATGACCACATATACGCTTCCATCCGCGACAACGAGAGTGATTCATATAAGTTGTAAAAATAAATAAAGTTTAAACTGTAATAAAGTTTAAACTTTAATGGATAGAGCAATGGATCTGTTTCTAAAGGACTGGGTTGAATATGTTCATACTATTGTAAGTCGTGATGGACATATTGGTAATAAGTTGAGGACATACAGCACATTTAAGTAAGATTTTAATACTGAACCATACACTGTACATAAAGGTACTGTCAAACCATTTGTATTTTCATGCTATGTATTGTATCTTTATGTGTATGACATATTGGTTTGCAATAACATATTATTAAACAAAAATAGACTTTAAACTTCAAAAACAAAATAAATATGAAATGATTGCCAATTGAATACAGTTTAAAATACATGTATTAAGCAATTATCCATCTATACATAGTTTCCGTGTGACGTCATCATTCATACTGTGTCTCCTATTTTGATTGGCAAAGTTGATCAGATATTTTACAATATTGTATAGTAGCGTAATTTTGTTTTCTTCATACAATATTTATTTTTCATCCCATCACCATGGTTCATACATTGTTGGAAAGCTCTCAATGGACATATTTTTTTGTATCATTTCACAAATTTCGTATCAATAATGAATAAATAATAATTTACCTGTATATTAATATTTCAACTGTGAAAATAGACTTTCAAAAATAGGTGCAAGTTAAGTTCTTATAATTGATAAACCATACATCATTGTCAGAATATAAATTAATATTTAGTTAAAGTGCATTTCAATACCTTTAAAATCATACCAAATTTGATATTAAGAAACCAAAATTAATAAAGTTATTGCAATTAAAGAATTACTAGTAACATCATGAAATTGTCGTTAATAAAACTTGCCAGTCAAAATGGCTGCCACGATAATATCGTATCTTATTTTTTACTATTTTTCACAGGTCGTGGTAACTATGTATTGTTGGTAGAGGAAGACCACTGGTGCCCCTTTATTCAACATTGCTGACACGGACAGGCACCAGGGTGAGCCAACCGACACACAGCATGCCAGCTGGATATATTCCTCATATGAAATAATTAGTGGAAGTCGTGATAGCGCAGTGGATGCGTGTTCGCTTCAGGTGCAAACGGTCTGGAGTTCGAGCCCCGCTGGAGCCGTTACGATTGTGTCCTTAGGCAAGGCATTTAAATTCCACGTTGTCTCTTCTCTCTCCCTCGTGACGATGGATTCCATCAGGAATGAGGTCTCGAGAGTGATTCATATAGGTTGAAATAACTTGTTTCACAATCGAGCTAAACTAAATTTGTATATACATAATTAGACAGCCGCAGCGGTGAGGGGTGAGTGAGTTTATGTCCACAACCGTAACCACTCGGTTACGGAGGCTGTTTCATCTTTGACTATTTCCCCTTCTATAGTATTCAAATCAATAATAAAGTAATCCTTCAATATTCTCTAACAAATCACATAGCGAGTCATTTTAACAAACACTAATAACAATTCCAGCAATAACAATAGTCAACAAATCAACAAATATGTCAACAATCACAAATAATGCAGTTCAGAATGTTCCATCACAATGCTATCTTCCGTAGCATGTTTCCCGGCCGCATGTCTACCTACACGTCCATTCCCATATTGACGAAGGAATTAGCGCCGGGTACCACAGTCTATGTTTTCTGTAACTCACAGATTAGCCTGGGAACAGGCGTCGATATATTTTGCCTGGTCAGTCAAATAAATATATTTTAACACCGATACCATTAATTGTGCCGTATTGAGTTTCTGATATCAATGTCATTTTGCCAGAAGGTAAAAAGTGAAAAATCGACACACTGGAACACAGGCTACTCACAGGTATCAGTTTAAATTACAAGTGCTTAGAGTCTCATCAATACACACATAATTTTATCTTACCCCACCCACCTACAACAATACCTTCTAGTAATCTAAGTCTAGTGTGCTTACCCCACCCACCTACAACACTTTCTTCTAGTAATCTAAGTCTAGTGTGCTTACCCCACCCACCTACACCAATATCTTCTAGTAATCTAAGTCTAGTGTGCCGTAATGATATATTCCTGTTCAGAAAGGACAACTATACAAGTGCCCGTTTTTTTATACTTATAATGTGAATAGGTAATGTTAAATGTTCTTCACTATTGTGATCCAGGTCTCTCCTACACAACGTGCACGTCGTGACCTAGGCACAGCTCACAGCAGGAATATGGTTCAAGGACTTCGCTGACGGAAGCCACGCCATCGGAATCGCGTGACTATACATTTACATATAGAGTACCCTACTACTAACTTCCCTACTTGGCGAGACAGCAACACTTAGTGCTGGCGGCGGCGGATTGCTGGTTTTCATTTAGCCGGCTCCTTCAAGTGGACGTATCTCCTTCAAGGAAGACGGTGGGACGCAAACTTCTTGATGGCGCGAGGACACCAGCGAAGAAACGGGAACCATTATTGTTGCTGTGAGCTGACAAATCGTGGAGGATGTGGACCTACAAGGGACCCCTTCGAAAGATGGTACAGGACTTGTCACCCTGAGAACAACGGAGATGCCTTTCCAGTTGTCCACATAAGCAACGTAAATGACAACGTAAACTACGTAGAGAAACCAGTCGCCCAAATGCGTTGACGGAGGCGACCTTAAAGAAAACTATATCGAACGCTATTGTGATTTACTAAGCGGATGGAAGTGGACACAAATCATATTGTGTCACATTTATGAAATCCCAGCCATGGACATGACACATGATTTCATTTGCTTACTGAGATACCTGGGTAATAATGATTTTATAATTAGTACAATTACATGCTAGCAACCTTCATAGATATTGTGACAGTGATTTTGAACAAGAGTGTATCTTTATATAATTGATGAAGCCTCTAACACCTGTAGTTTATATAAATAACATTTAGATACTACATGTACATATAGCATAACCAATCATTTACTCTTAATTCAATTTCCAAACTTGAACAACATTTAACAACCATTTCATGGCTAGATAAAGCTTCGCGTTTTGTTAGTCATCCGACCATGCTGAGCTATCCGTACTTTCACTCAAGTGGGTTAGTTAAGTCCCATCTCAACATGTAGCTCGACAACTTTCAGTATATTCACAGAGCCATGCTCCGATAGATAGGCAAATCAGTTAAGTCCCATCTCAACCTGTAACTCGACAACTTTTAGTATATTCACAGAGCCATGCTCCGATAGATAGGCAAGTCAGTTAAGTCCCATCTCAACATGTAACTCGACAACTTTCAGTATATTCACAGAGCCATGCTCCGATAGGCAGGTCAGTTATGTCCCATCTCAACTTGTAGTTCTACAACATCCAACATATTCACAGAGCCATGCTCCGATAGGCAGGTCAGTTAAGTCCCATCTCAACCTGTAGCTCTACAACGTCCAACATATTCACAGAGCCGATTCTATCCCCTTTCAACATTTTCTGAACAGTTTCATTTTTATTCTTGAACGAAGGTTCTTTATCTTGTATCAGTACATTAGCCATTAGGTAATCCAAAGCTTGTAGCTTTACATAATTGCACTGCTCTAGGAGTTTCACTATAACATTGTTTCGCTGCTTCGTCTTCTCTGCTTCATCCTCATCGTGTTTCAATGCGTCGGCTTCAATCTCTTCAATCAAATCGATTAGTGACACAGTCTTCTTTGCTTCTTTCTTTGGAGGAATATTTTGAGTTTCATCGAAACTTTCTATTACATTATCTCGCCTTTGTATATAAACACGACAGCTAGGCGAATTTCTTCGAATATTTGTTTCCGTTTCATTACTTTGTTTTTTAATGGCGGTGTTACTTTTCCCCTGAGATCCTGTTTGTTTGGCATTTTGCTTTTGAATGTTATATTTTGAGTTTTCTTGTTTCACCGGGGTATTTCTATTTATGCTTTGGGTTGATCTTTCTATTGGATTATTTTGCTTCACTGTCTGAAGTTCAAAATATGTTTTACCACCATCTTTACAAACGTTTGGACTATCACCGGCGTCTGTATCAGATTCAACACTAACATCTTGTGGCGGTTTTGTGAGTTTAAGCGACCATCCAAATATGTCACGGTTTTTCAATCTAGGAATAAGTTTGTCCTGTTTAACTGAATTATCAGTGGATTCCCGAGACATAGCGTAATTGCACGTATGATCGCTTATTGGCGCATTATTAAACTGCGAAACTGGGGATGCTTTCATTCGCATTTGACTAGAAGAGGAACACGATTGTCCTTCGTTGAACGTGTTACCGTTGTTATAATTTAGCGGATCTTCAGCGTATTGTAACATGTTCCGCTTGCGCCTTTTCATCGGGTCCATAGGCGTGTGTGGTGTTTTAAAGTCTTGATCAGATGACGAGTTGGATCCCGAATCGGACTCACTCTCCCCATCCTTCTCGTTTACGCTAGGCATCACTAGGGCTTTTCGACTATCATACGGACGCCACAGATTCTTGCGCTTTTTCGGCAAGATGGAGCTGTTCCAAGTCACCTGGTCATAACGTCTTTGGTTTGCGCTGTACACTCGCGATGGTGGTTCCGATATATTCATAGTATGCGGTGATGATGGAGAACCTTGCGGAGTTCCGTAAATTGGTGGGGAAACATCAGTAGTGTACATTGGTGTGTAAGATTCATCTGTTTCAAAGTATCTACTTGCGTCACTTTCGTGATACGTAGAATAACCCTGTGATGTATAAGGTTGTGGTACGGTGGCTGTGCAGGGTTTCTGGAGGTAAGTGTTGGGGTCCATATCCGGGCGTTTTACGGTCAAATCTAGCGGAGATTCAGAAGACGATATTGTAAACGATGGAGACAGCTGTTTTTCTGACATAGCTTGATAGCAACAGCTTTGATGCTTATTCTGTTCTGTAAATATAAAAAAAGAAACTGAACAATAAAATAATTATAGGTATACATGTACCAACAAAACGGTCCATGCTCGCTAATAAACGGTCCATGCTCGCTAATAAACGGTCCATGCTCGCTAATAAACTGTCCATGCTCGCTAATAAACGGTCCATGATCGCTAATAAACGGTCCATGCTCGCTAATAAACGGTCCATGCTCGCTAATAAACGGTCCATGCTCGCTAATAAAGCAAGCGTTAGAATGTTAGAGTGTGTGTTTTACGTTTATTTGTCGTCGTAACCAGTTGCCCATATGAGCGACGCCTCCTGAACAGATGAGTCATTTTAGATATCTGGAGGATAATGCAATGATACAGGCAGAGACCCATTCCAGAGTCTCCTCTGGTTCTTTTACGTGCACGGCGTAAAGCTCCAAATACAAACAATTAATACATAAAACATGCCCCCAAACGAATTATGTGGGTAACTAATACATGTTTGTCTAATCTACATCATCTCAAGCAACTACACTAAAACATACCACATAGTAACATGTGTGAACAATAAGCTGTATTTACAGTTGTCCGCAATGAGAGACATCTCTAACTTTATATTACCTCCCTTGGCAGAAACAGTCTGATTTATCCCAAAATGTAAATAGGTCCTTTTAATTTGGAATCTTTTGTTTTCCCCGTTGTTCCCTAACCAGATGTTGCGGTATGATAAATGTGATTTTATCAAATTCGTGTTGATTAACTGATAATATTGTTTTACAAATAAGTACCCATTGTATATACTGTTGGATTTATGTTGAGATAATCATAAAAGCGATAGTGGAATAATATTGCTAACATGTGCAAAGGAAACAACGATACAAACAGAGGAAAGCACTTAATAGGACCTATCTACTTTTAGTGAGTATTTAGGGGCAGTAACTGACAGATGTCTCTCATTGACTGTAAAAAACATAGATTACCTCCACTGTCCAGATGTGCCGTGTTTACCCGGGATGTGGTATATTACGTGTCACACTGTCCCTGGGTCGTGTGCTTATCGTGGGTAGGTTGTGTTACTTCGCCCACTGTTCCAATGTGCCGTATTATTGTGACATTTGAAAAGTGTCTGAAATGTAAATAAAACATGCCAATAAAATAATCAGTTACGGAACTAACTTCTCGAAGAACAGTTTCGATTGAAAATCACTGTATAGTTCGATCAAATAAATGGACCTGGATCACTCATCCGTGATCCTGTTTCCCGCACCTCACTCACATTGATTAGTACTGGTTAACCGCTTAGGTCGGCTAATCCTACCAACGAAAACATGTCTAGGTCTCCGCAAGGGGTTTGACATTAATTGAGCATGCTAGCGAAACTCCCTCCTTAGAACATATATCAGGCCCGTAGCCACACTGAGGGAAATGAGGCACACGCCTCGGTTAGAATTTGGCAAGTAACGACAGGTATAGGGCAGCTCTGATAAAACTACCTTCAGAATGCACAGACAAGCAAGCACAAAGTAATTCGGGGGTCGGGGTAGGTTGCCTCGGCTATTTTCAGATTCTGGCTACGGCCCTGGTTATTAGCACCTGTCAACTGCGAATAGTTGATGTAACTGAACACGATTGACACCGTGTTATTAGTACCTGGGTATGTCTATGCGCTAGACTGCCAAGAATACGTAAGGTGGTAATTGCATTTACTTACGAACAATACCGCACATACGCGCCCAAAAATAACGGTCCATCTAGTTATAGTTCCATGAAAGTCAGTTGGGAGCTATGAGGTAAACGCATTCAGAATATAGCTCCCTTTCTACTGGGAGCAGGGAGCTTAGCCTGGGAACAGTCTACTGGGAGCTTAGCCTGGGAACAGGCGTCGATATAGTTTACCTGGTCAACACCGAAACCATTAATTGGGCCATATTGAGTTTCTGATAATATCAACCATTTTGCCAGACGTTAAAAAGTGAAAAATCGACAGACGGGAACCCAGGCTACAGGGAGCTTTAAGCGTGCGAATAGATATCCCTGGGAGCTATATTCCAAGGGATACATACACAGCATCGCAACCCTATCCATGTTAGTTATTTCCACTCGCTGAATATTATAAGTAGTGACGAGCATCGCACATAGCTGCGAACAGACGGATCTGTAGTCCAGTGGTAACACGCTGGACTGGTAATCCAGGAATCGCAGGTTCGATCCCCCGTCTGACCCTAATATAATTAACAATCTTTCAGATGGGACTTTAAACCGAGGTTTCGTGTCGGTGCTGTACACCGTGCACGTAAAAGAACGAGACGAGACTCTGGAATGGGTCTCTGTCTGTATCATTGCACTATCCTCCAAAAAACACAAACACACACGCACGCACGCACGCACGCACGCACGCACGCACGCACGCACGCACGCACGCATATAGCTGCTAAGTCATATTATATACACCCTGCTATTTGACTTTAGACAAAACTGTAATAAACCGAATTCCATTTAGTCTAGATTTATAGTTCTTCTCAAGTAGGCATAATTATATCTGGCTACGAGCTTTTTCTGGACGATTGGGAATTTATGTGATAAGAATTACTGATATGTATTCGTATTATAGGTATTAAAATTGTCCAATTGTTTTCAGGGAACTAGTTCCAAGCTGTCACTGGTGTGCGCATAGAAATACATGCTTGAGCTGGAATCCAGAAATGGCCATGTCAATCTATTTACGTAGTTGAAATTCTGCAACAATATTTGCTTCCCATAGGATTCGCGTTTGCATTTAATTACTAAAGTATGCACTTTATAATTTATAAACATTCACTAAATACACTATCCGTGTGTGTATTGTGCATAGTGACTTTTCAATCGTCCTTCTATTACATATTTATATGTGATAGTTTTTCTTGTTTAAAATCATTTGAATGCTTTATATTGATCGTTGGGGCGATAATTCGAACGTGCGATCCCGGGTTTTACAAGTCCGTGTGTTACCACTGGACCACTAATCCCATCCCGACCACCCACTCCAACCCCCATATCCGCCGATACGGTACACGCACACTCATGCAGTTTGCAACAAATTGTTACTAAATTCGCGATGTAAAATAATGTCGCTTTAAGGCAAATAATTATATAATACTTAGTATTTCATTTGTATCCTTTCTTGTGTCTGTCATAATTATGCTGCTGTAAACTTTTGAAAAATAAAATATGTTTAAACTAAATGCATCTTGTTTTTATATACACACATATATAAATATATATATATATATATAATATATATATATATATATATATATATATGTATGATGGGTGAGTCTGCCATATTTCTATCGTTGTAAATGGCCAAAGGCAATATAGTTGCTGATTATGCCAATATATTTGAAGTCGACGGATATGTAGTCCAGTGGTAACACGCTGTATGTTGTATGTATGTATGTATGTATGTATGTATGTATGTATGTATGTATGTTCCATTAATGTCAAACCCCTCTCAGGGACCTAGACATTTTTCCTGGGCAGGCTTAGCCGACCGAAGCGATTAACCAGTACTAAGCAATGTGTGTGAGGTGCCTTGCTTAATGACACTACATACGTGGCCTGACCGAGTATCGAACCCGGGACCGTTCGATTCCAAATCCGATGCTCTACCACTGGACCACGGACGCTGAACTGGTAATCCAGGGATCGCAGGTTCGATCCCCCGTCTGACCCTAATAAAATTAACAGTCTTTCAGATGGGACGTTAAACCGAGGTCTCGTGTCGGTGCTTTACACCGTGCACGTAAAAGAACCTGAGGAGACACTGGAATGGTTCTCTGTCTGTATCACTGCACTATCCGCCAAAATCTAAAATGACTAATATTTTCAGGAGGCGTCGCTCATATACATAGATTTGAAACTTGATAAATAAATGTTTAAATCAAGCTTTACCGGAAAATCATTGAATCCCCATTTCCATAGTGTTAAAATCAAATATCTGAAATTAACATAGTTACACTAAATCTAAAATAATTAAGGTAAGATAACTTTTATATTGAGTCGACAAGACTTTTTACAATTAACATAAGCTTTGATGAGCTTTTAGTTTAATAACTGACTGTATAACAACATATGTATATGAATAACAATAGTAAAAGAGCTATGGAAAATATAAAAGTCACGAATTACATTAAACATACATATCTAGTCTAAAATAATTTTAAAATCGTACCTTACTGATATAAACTGTTCTGACAGACAGACACGCAGTCGTCAATATGCACGTGTACACAAGACAATGCCGACTTGAAAATGCTACTAATGCATTTACCAGCTCTACCTATATTAACATGTACGATTCCAATATCCATGTATTCAGTGCTAATATTAAATTAACAATGCTCGTTCGCACACATACTCTACTAGTAAGTTATCAATAATACAACTCAACTCCACTCGCGTACGGTCAGCTAAGAACACACATGACCGTTTATGTGGTGAATCAATAGTCGACCACCAGAAGTTCATCTCGGGGCATTATCCTAAACCTTATCGATTCATACTAATAGATTATTCTCCCCTTTTCCGTTGGTATTAAATTTATACAGAGTTGAAACTCTTAATAGACATTTGCTTTTCGGTTTAACACTTGTTTATATTATTTGTGTGTGATTTAACCTGCTTTATATGCGGAGGAAAGACCCCATGTACACAACGTGGAAGTATCCAATGCACTAGTGGGTACATGGGTAGAACCACCGACCTCTTTAGCTATATGAGCGACGCCTCCTGAAGCGATTAGTCGTTTGAGCTTTTTGGAGGATAGTGCAATGATACAGACAGCGCTAAGCGTGCGAATATATATCCCTGGGAGCTATATTCCAAGGGAGCCGTGTGTGTTTTACGTTTATTTATCGTCGCTACCGGTTGCCCATATGAGCGACGCCTCCTGAAGAGATTAGTCATTTTAGCTTTTTGGGGGATAGTGCAATGATACAGACATATACCCATTACAGAGTGTACTCTTGTTCTTTTACGTACACGATGTAAAGCACCGACACGAGACCTCGGTACGTGGCTTGTCGTTCTGAGCGTAGGGAGTAATCACTTAGGCCTACGGCCTGCGTCAGAACTCCAAACCATGTTTTATTCGCCAATAAATAAATTTTATACAAATTTATTTTAGCTCGATTGCGAAACAAGTTATTTCAACTTATATAAATCACTCTCGAGATCTCATTCCTGATGGAATCCATCGCCACGAGGGAGAGAGAAGAGGCAACGTGGAATTTAAATGTCTTGCCTAAGGGCACACTCGTAACGGCTCCAGTGGGGCTCGAACTCCAGAACTTTCGCACCTGAAGCGAACGCGCATCCATTGCGCTATCACGACTTCCACTAAATAAATGAAAGACGAATAACCTACAGCGACCTTATGACCCCTGTGATCCAATCGGAACTTGGTATACATATGTACGTTGTTGTAAGCATGGTACACACATACCAAATTTACATGGATTCCGCGACTAAGTTGTAAGAACTTGTTTCACAATCGATCTAAATTAAATTTGTATAAACCAAATCACCCAAAATGCCGTCTTCTTTAGGGGATTGAACTTGAACGTTTTATATTCAAAGTAAGATCAACCGGACGTCGTGATAGCGCAGTGGTAGCAGGTGACAGCTTAATAGAGGTCAAATGTATAATAAAACAACATATTGGGAATCTGGAAACTAGCTGCTTAATACAGGTTGGCTGCTTAAATGGAAGTGACACCTAACACAGGTTTGATTGTACTCTCAATTCGTTGTATTTATTCTCCAACAGAAAACCCACAAAACCTCAACAATCCACACGGTAATCATGAAGCGTGAAAGGTTGGAAGTTTAACTCAGTACGAACTCGGTCGTTGTCCGCGGACACACTCTGTATCATATAGAGATTACGGAGAGAAGGTTATAGACGCGAGCAACCAGATAACATCTACAGGCGACTGTCTTAGCGCGAGAGTTAAATAGTTGACTGGCCGTTCCATAGCAGAACTAGAAAACAAATTAACAGAGGGCAACTTATAATACGTAGGTCTATTGCTTCGAAATAGTATTTTAGTTCAATGTCTGTAAAACTGTGTACTAGATTGGCTGTTGGTAACCTTTGCTTGTTTGGGGGGGGGGGGGGGTATTATAAGTCGCACCATGTTGGTCATATATCGACTTTCTCCCGTTATTATTGGTGGGTGTTCCTCCGTCCTCCGAGCAGTATTTCAGACACGGACGGGCACCCGGGTAGAACCATCGTCACCATCGACCTACTGCAAGCCAGCTGGATAGCTTCCTCAATTGAAAACAAGCGATTCGAACATACAGCGGTGAGGGGTGAGTGATTTGCAGACGGACGACCCTGTTTAGTATCACAACGTATTGTAATATGCTATTGTCTCTTATAATTCTCATTTGTAGAATGGCTATGTGCAATGCATGTGTTATAATATAAATTGAAATGTATGTATGTACAGATAAGACAGAATTAAAGATATAATATATTGATATATGTTGCCTTGTCCGTCAAATAAATATATTGATATAACACCCAGTCCATTGATTGAGCCGTATTGAATTTCTGATCATGTTTTTCCAGAAGTAAAAAAGTGAAAATAAATTATATAAATTGAAATGTATGTACTGTACATAGATGAGACAGAAATAAAGATATGACATGTATACACAATTGATTTACGGTACATGTGTATCATATCTGATCCCAAAATTAAAACATTGCACTCTGGTGTTCCGGTATATTCGAGGTAGGTCCATTGAACTTATTAGATATCTAGGGATACACATTTTGTGAAAGTTCAAGTAAAATATGTGAACAAATAAACTAAAAACATTTTTTATTTTAAAGATGTATTCCTGTTGAGAAAAAAAAGAAAAACATTACGTTGTAAGTGAGTGTACCGTTTTTCATGCCAGTAATATTAATAACGTATGCTAAAATTGGCTGTCGGAGAAATGGAGTTACGAAGATAGCCGAATGCGGACAGAAGATAGCCGAATGTGGACAGAAGATAGCCGAATGCGGACAGAAGATAGCCGAATGCGGACAGAAGATAGCCGAATGCGGACAGCATATAGCCGATGTGGACAGAAGATAGCCGAATGCGGACAGAAGATAGCCGAATGCGGACTGAAGATAGCCGAATGTGGACAGAAGATAGCCGAATGTGGACAGAAGATAGCCGAATGCGGACTGAAGATAGCCGAATGTGGACAGAAGATAGCCGAATGTGGACAGAAGATAGCCGATTGCGGACAGAAGATAGCCGAATGCGGACAGGAAAACTATTACATATTTACACCCAGCAACTTCACTAGTCTCCAAACAATAATGTATACATTGATTAATATAGATACATGTCTCGTTTAATTTATGTAAGTTTCATTGTATTAGGTATCAATGATTCTTAGTAATATGTTACGGGGTGGTTCCTAATATGTTCCTTTCTGATCTGTCTAGAGATGATACTGTTATTTTAAAACATTTATTAATTAAGGAGTTTTAAGAAGAAGAATCGTTTATTAAGACACAAACTTATACAGTTTATGGTCTACAAACGAATGAATATAATAATACATACATACTAATCAATCTTGTATTACATATACGCTTCTCTGTCATACATTGTCCCTATTACATATACGCTTCTCTGTCATACATTGTCCCTATTACATATACGCTTCTCTGGCATACATTGTCCCTATTACATATACGCTTCTCTGTCATACATTGTCCCTATTACATATACGCTTCTCTGTCATACATTGTCCCTATTACATATACGCTTCTCTGGCATACATTGTCCCTATAAGGTATTGTTAAAGTGTGCTTCCTAATTGAAGATTTTAAATGTTTACTATATTAATCATTTTGGAGGATACTCTCTATGTGATATTACGTCCCCTATAATTCATGGTTATGTGATATTACGTCCCCTATAATTCATGGTTATGTGATATTACGTCCCCTATAATTCATGGTTATGTGATATTACGTCCCCTATAATTCATGGTTATGTGATATTACGTCCCCTATAATTCATGGTTATGTGATATTACGTCCCCTATGTTATGTGATATTACGTCCCCTATAATCCATAGTTATGTGATATTACGTCCCCTATAATCCATAGTTATGTGATATTACGTCCCCTATAATCCATAGTTATGTGATATTACGTCCCCTATAATCCATGGTTATGTGATATTACGTCCCCTATAATCCATAGTTATGTGATATTACGTCCCCTATAATCCATGGTTATGTGATATTACGTCCCCTATAATTCATAGTTATGTGATATTACGTCCCCTATAATCCATGGTTATGTGATATTACGTCCCCTATAATTCATAGTGATGTGATATTACGTCCCCTATAATTCATAGTTATGTGATATTACGTCCCCTATAATCCATGGTTATGTGATATTACGTCCCCTATAATTCATAGTTATGTGATATTACGTCCCCTATAATTCAAAATGAATGGCAATGTATTTTTATTTAGTTTATACTCATTTATTTTAGCTAGATTGCGAAACAAGTTCTTACAACTTATATTACTCACTCTCGAGACCTCATTCGTGGTGGAATCCATCGCCACGAGGGAGAGAGAAGAGGCATGTGGAATTAATTTAAATGCCTTGTCTAACGTAACGGCTCCCCGGGCCTTTCGCACGTGAAGCGAACGCGCTACCATAACAGCGCTATCACGACTTCCACAAATGTACTTTTATTTGTATTATACGTTGTGACTGTGTTATGTATACATGCTCAATGATGAAACTCAAAGATTAAAATTATGAAACTATAAATTGTTTTTGAAACAAGAGTGCCATGACCTCCCCCGTCTGACCCTAATAAAATTAAAAGTCTTTCAGATGGGACGTTAAACCGAGGTCTCGTGTCGTGCTTTACACCGTGCACGTAAAAGAACCAGAGGAGACTCTGGAATGGGTCTCTGTCTGTATCATTACACTATCCTCCAAAAATCTAAAATGACTAATATCTTCAGGAGGCGTCGCTCATATGGGCAACCTGTAGTGACGATAAATAAACGTAAATAACACACAAAGTGCCATGATGACCCTGTATCGCTCACCTGGTTCCATTTTAACACCATTGAAAGAGCATTGTACATTGATCATTCCTACCAAATGTTGCCAAAATCCGAAATCTATAATAAAAGAATGATCTGTTGGCCTTTGGATGGCAAAATCAACTGATTTTAATATCAATTGCGCGAGAGCATCGCATTCACGTTACCATTGATTTGAGATATCACGTGACCATATCCGCTCAAAAATAAAATATGAACCCCATTGACTTCCCGGGTATTTTGGGTATTTGGCAATAGACTGAGAAAACGTTTGAAAATATTCACGGACGACGGACATACACATTGCGCTAACAATACCTCACATGAGCTTTGCTCAGGTGAGCTAAACACGTATAGCTCCCCACTCGGCCCGCCCATGTGGTCTAGTGGTTAAGGTCGCTGACTTGTATACCACTGTAACCTATCATCACTGATGGTCACGGGTTCGAGCCCCGCCCAGGCCGTGTGTCATTTATATGAAAAAGTTGGCAGTTTCTTACAGAGGTTGGTGCACCCAAGTACTGGTTAACCGCTGGAGCCTGCCCAGGAAAGGTGTTGTTAAGTAAACTGCCCGCCGGCGATATAACCCAAAATGGTGCTGATGCAGGCGTAAAACCCGAAATATAACATAAGTTCCCCACCCACTGTTGCTTCAGTGAATTAATACAAGTATGGACATTAAATATATGAAGTCATTGCTATAAAAACATCATATGTAGTTTTATGCAGTTTTGAAGCAGTATCTGAGGAAATGGCTCTGTCACAAGGTTATATAAGCTGTGTATCTGAGGATATGGCTCTGTCACAAGGATATATAAGCTCTGTATCTGAGGATATGGCTCTGTCACAAGGTTATATAAGCTGTGTATCTGAGGATATGGCTCTGTCACAAGGATATATAAGCTCTGTATCTGAGGATATGGCTCTGTCACAAGGTTATATAAGCTGTGTATCTGAGGATATGGCTCTGTCACACGGTTATATAGGCTGTGTATCTGGATATGGCTCTGTCACAAGGTTATATAAGCTGTGTATCTGTGGATATGGCTCTGTCACACGGTTATATAAGCTGTGTATCTGGATATGGCTCTGGCACAAGGATATATAAGCTGTGTATCTGGATATGCCTCTGTCACGCGGTTATATAAGCTGTGTATCTGGATATGGCTCTGTCACGCGGATATATAAGCTGTGTATCTGGATATGGCTCTGTCACGCGGTTATATAAGCTGTGTATCTGGATATGGCTCTGGCACAATGATATATAAGCTGTGTATCTGGATATGGCCCTGGCACAAGGATATATAAGCTGTGTATCTGGATATGCCTCTGTCACGCGGTTATATAAGCTGTGTATCTGGATATGGCTCTGTCACGCGGATATATAAGCTGTGGATATGGCTCTGGCACAAGGATATATAAGCTGTGTATCTGGATATGGCTCTGGCACAAGGATATATAAGCTGTGTATCTGGATATGCCTCTGTCACGCGGTTATATAAGCTGTGTATCTGGATATGCCTCTGTCACGCGGTTATATAAGCTGTGTATCTGAATATGGCTCTGTCACGCGGATATATAAGCTGTGTATCTGGATATGGCTCTGGCACAAGGATATATAAGCTGTGTATCTGGATATGGCTCTGTTACGCGGATATATAAGCTGTGTATCTGGATATGGCTCTGTCACGCGGATATATAAGCTGTGTATCTGGATATGGCTCTGGCACAAGGATAGATAAGATGTGTATCTGGATATGGCTCTGGCACACGGATATATAAGCTGTGTATCTGGATATGGCTCTGGCACAAGGATATATAAGCTGTGTATCTGGATATGGCTTTGGCACAAGGATATATAAGCTGTGTATCTGGATATGGCTCTGTCACGCGGATATATAAGCTGTGTATCTGGATATGGCTCTGTCACGCGGATATATAAGCTGTGTATCTGGATATGGCCCTGGCACAAGGATATATAAGCTGTGTATCTGGATATGGCCCTGGCACAAGGATATATAAGCTCTGTATCTGGATATGGCCCTGGCACAAGGATATATAAGCTGTGTATCTGGATATGGCCCTGGCACAAGGATATATAAGCTGTGTATCTGGATATGGCTCTGGCACAAGGATATATAAGCTGTGTATCTGGATATGGCCCTGGCACAAGGATATATAAGCTGTGTATCTGGATATGGCCCTGGCACAAGGATATATAAGCTGTGTATCTGGATATGGCCCTGGCACAAGGATATATAAGCTGTGTATCTGGATATGGCTCTGGCACAAGGATATATAAGCTGTGTATCTGGATATGGCCCTGGCACAAGGATATATAAGCTGTACATCTGGATATGGCTCTGGCACAAGGATATATAAGCTGTGCATCTGGATATTGCTCTGGCACAAGGATATATAAGCTGTGTATCTGGATATGGCTCTGTCACGCGGATATATAAGCTGTGTATCTGGATATGGCTCTGGTACAAGGATATATAAGCTGTGTATCTGGATATGGCTCTGTCACGCGGATATATAAGCTGTGTATCTGGATATGGCTCTATCACGCGGATATATAAGCTGTGTATCTGGATATGGCTCTGGCACAAGGATATATAAGCTGTGTATCTGGATATGGCTCTGTCACGCGGTTATATAAGCTGTGTATCTGGATATGGCTCTGGCACAATGATGTATAAGCTGTGTATCTGGATATGGCACTGTCACGCGGTTATATAAGCTGTGTATCTGGATATTGCTCTGGCACAAGGATATATAAGCTGTGTATCTGGATATGGCCCTGGCACAAGGATATATAAGCTGTGTATCTGGATATGGCCCTGGCACAAGGTTATATATGCTGTGTATCTGGATTTGGCTTTGGCACAAGGTTATATAAGCTGTGTATCTGGATATGGCCCAGGCACAAGGTTATATAAGCTGTGTATCTGGATATGGCCCTGGCACAAGGATATATAAGCTGTGTATCTGAGGATATGGCCCTGTCACACGGATATATAAGCTGTGTATCTGAGGATATGGCCCTGTCACACGGATATATAAGCTCTGTATCTGAGGATATGGCCCTGTCAAACGGATATATAAGCTGTGTATCTGAGGATATTGCCCTGTCACACGGATATATAAGCTGTGTATCTGAGGATATGGCCCTGTCACACGGATATATAAGCTGTGTATCTGAGGATATGGCCCTGGCACAAGGATATATAAGCTGTGTATCTGAGGATATGGCCCTGGCACACGGATATATAAGCTGTGTATCTGGATATGGCCCTGGCACAAGGATATATAAGCTGTGTATCTGGATATGGCCCTGGCACAAGGATGTATAAGCTGTGTATCTGAGGATATGGCCCTGTCACACGGATATATAAGCTGCGTATCTGGATATGGCCCTGGCACAAGGATATATAAGCTGTGTATCTGGATATGGCTCTGTCACGCGGTTATATAAGCTGTGTATCTGGATATGGCTCTGGCACAAGGATATATAAGCTGTGTATCTGGATATGGCCCTGGCACAAGGATATATAAGCTGTGTATCTGGATATGGCCCTGGCACAAGGATATATAAGCTGTGTATCTGGATATGGCCCTGGCACAAGGCTATATAAGCTGTGTATCTGGATATGGCCCTGGCACAAGGATATATAAGCTGTGTATCTGAGGATATGGCTCTGTCACACGGATATATAAGCTGTGTATCTGAGGATATGGCCCTGTCACACGGGTATATAAGCTGTGTATCTGAGGATATGGCCCTGTCAAACGGATATATAAGCTGTGTATCTGAGGATATGGCCCTGGCACAAGGATATATAAGCTGTGTATCTGAGGATATGGCCCTGGCACAAGGATATATAAGCTGTGTATCTGAGGATATGGCCCTGGCACAAGGATATATAAGCCGTGTATCTGGATATGGCCCTGGCACAAGGATATATAAGCCGTGTATCTGGATATGGCCCTGGCACACGGATGTATAAGCTGTGTATCTGGATATGGCCCTGTCACAATGTTATATCTTACATCAGATGCATTGGTCTTAGCTACGTACGATTCTACCTGTGTCAAGTACTAAATCGTATTTAGCACGAGGAATGACATAGAATACATCGGTTTAACGTCATGTCATATTAACACAATTGTCCACTTGTACTAAATCAAATGGAATCACATAGTGCATTCACTAAGAGAGACAGTGCTATATATATTCTATCACCTCTCTTGACAGATAAAGTCCAATTCACCCTAAATGTGTCTTGGTTTATCGAGTTGGAATCCTTTATTTTTTACTGTTGTAACCTAACCAGATGTTGTTATTCCTAACCAGATGTTGTTATTCCTAACCAGATGTTGTTATTCCTTAACCAGATGTTGTTATTCCTAACCAGATGCTGTTATTCCTAACCAGATGTTGTTATTCCTAACCAGATGTTGCGGAATGTAATTTTATCAAGATCATGTTAATTTTATTGATAACCAATTTTTACAATAAAGTATCCATTGGTTATACTGTAGAATATCTGTTGCGATCTAATAATTTAATAATTATAAGATGAGGTGGGTAATATGTGGTACAAAGGAAACAACGATAAAAACAGAGGAAACCGATTAAGATGATAAATCTACTCTTTTAGGAGTACTCACGGCCCGTAACTGACTAATGTTTCTAATTGCACTAATGCATTGTCTTTTTAAATAGACGTTTTATAGACTATTTTTAATTTGACTAATGCATTGTCTTTTTTTAATAGACGTTTTATAGAATATTTCTAATTTGACTAATGCATTGTCTTTTTAAATAGACGTTTTATAGAATGTTTCTAATTGAACTAATGCATTGACCTTTTTAATAGACGTTTTATAGAATGTTTCGTTTTATCAAGTTTTCACAGTATCCACGATTTGTTGCATCGTGTTTCATACAGTTGAACGGTATGCTACATTTCCAGGACGCAAATACAAAATACAGTGGCATTGTAACATAGCGCGTGACGTGGTTCCGTATTTTTATGTAGACAGGCAGGCTAAATACCTATGTCTCCCCACTCACTGTTGCTTCAGTATATTAATACAAGAAAGCAATACCAGGCCCGTAGCCACACTGGGGCACACCGAAGTAGTTGCCTCGGATAAAATTTCCAAAGCAAAAACAATTTGTAAAAATTAAATATGCAACACATATCCCTTTGCTGTATACAATGTTGTCTGCTAGAGAACTGAATGGTCAGTACATAATTATACGTCTAAACTCATTAAATCAGAACACGCAGGAACTCGCTTCTATACCCCAACAAGTTCAACATGCCCCACCCCGGATCCCCCTAGATTACCTAGGTTGAAATGTGCATCTGGCTACGGTACTGCATATATAGCCTGGATTCCATTCTGTCGAGTTTTCATTTTTTAACCTCTAGCCAAATGACATGTTCAGAAACTCAATACGGCCCAATTAATAGTCTCGGTGTTAAAATATATTTATTTGACTGACCAGGCAAAATATATCGACGCCTGTTCCCATGCTACTGAATATATGAAGTCATCGCAATAAAAGTGCTATCAAGCTCAAATTGATAGCCTGTTCATTCCTATTAGATGTACAATAAGGGAGTCAATTTATTCATAGAGACTTAAATTTCATAACTAATAAGTAACCGTTTTCAACCTTACTAAATTTATAATTTAGAAAAAAAAATGTTGGTAATTTTTTATTTATTTTCCCCGTCATAGGTACCAAGGGGGTCGGGGAGCCATCCCCCATTGTACCTTACACGCTTTGTGTTATAACAATGTTAAATGGCCGTAAATCCGCCATAAATCATCGGCATGGAAGGAGATCTACATGTAGACATATTACTTGCTGTCAAGTTTGCTGAAATCCACCATTGGGTTTAGAAGATGAAGCGTGGACACGCTTTGTGCTATAAATGTTCAATTGGCCGTAAATCCGTCAGAAATCATCCTACAGTAATAGGGTTACAATATGCACAACTGGACATCATACCGATGCTTCCTGCCAAGTTTGGTGAGCACACAGCAAGAGGTTATGGAGATGACACGCGGACAAGTTAAAGCGGACGGACGGACGGCCGGCAAAAATAATATGTCTCCCCCCATTATGGGAAGACATTATGGGTTCTGAGCGACTATTTTACTTAAAAACACGAAACATCATTATACCAGTATATTTGCCAACAAATATTATGTTTTATTTTTGGATTTGGGTATGTTACTTTTGTTGGAATGGAGAAAAGGGTTAAATAAATACCACGTGACCACTAACAGTACAGTACTGCCGACCTATATAAAGTATAAAAGTTTATGACCCATAATTGACAGGAAAAACAACATGAGAGAGAGAAGAGAAGTTATGCTACAGACCTTGAGATAATGCGCTAATATTTCATGATTAAAATGCTGTAAACAATGATAGAGAAGGTATATATTGTGTTGACCGGTAGTTAACCCATGACCGCCATTTGTACGCCTATACGCCTCTTCCACAGTACAACAATGACCGTGTATTGACCACTAACTGCGCATGTGTATATACTGGTACATGACCGAGTCAAATAAAAAATCATGAACATGTATATATATATATATGTATATATAGCTGCGCATACATCATAGCGCGTTAATCAGATGCATAATTAAATTATTGGAGCCTCAGTGTTCACTGGTACGTTGACTTGCCTCTCATCGCTGCGGATTCGAGTGTCGAATTTCTTCCTGGCTTGCGGGAGGTTGATGACACGGGGTACCGGGTTCATCCGCCACCATTAAAACCTGAAGAAACACAGAATGACTCTCCGAGCAGTATTACAAGCACGGACGGGCACCCGGGAATAACCACTGACCATCCACAAGACTGCTTGATAGCTTCCTTACATGAAATGTGGGATTCGAACATACAACGTTGAGGGGCAACGACCGAAACTACTCAGCCACGGAGGCCCCTAATTTGAACAAGTAGATGACATATTTCGGATTCGAAATTTAAGATGGTTTCCCATCTTGAAAATCTATTTTCGACTTCTAATTTGTTGAAATGTAACTAATATATTCCGGATGGATGATACGACAGCCATCTTTTCGTTCCTTAAATACTCCTACTTTTATCAAATAACCTCATCTAAAAATAGTTTCACGGTAGAACCGCCCCTAGGTAAAGCCCCGTCCAAAAGTAAAGCCCTGCCCGTAGATAGAACCGACGATAGATAGAGTCCGCCCCTAGGTAGATCTCCGCCCTACACAGAGAAGTCCTTGGTAGAGTATTGTTTGACACAGACAACACTGAACTCCGGGGTGGTCCTTTTGACCTTTTTCCATGCAGCAAACATACTCCACAGACGGACGATTTTATCGGTACTGTGTGTGTGTGGGGGGGGGGGGGGGTAAAAAGCAACAGTCAATTCTTATCTCGCTGTACAAAGACGATACCAAGTAGATATGTGAACATATATTTCAAAAGAATATTGTAGAGGACTGATATTTGGTTTATACAAATTTATTTTAGCTCGATTGCGAAACAAGTTCTTATAACTTATATTAATCACTCTCGAGTCCTCATTCCTGATGGAATCCATGGCCACGAGGGAGAGAGAAGAGGCAACATGGAATTTAAATGCCCAATCGTAACGGCTTCAGCGGACCTTTCGCACCTGAAGCCAATGCACATTCACTGCGCTATCACGACTTTGATATTTAGGTGACCCTTTTTCAAGCTTAAATATTCATCAGGGCAAACATGAAGTGTGTGTGTGTGGGGGGGGGGGTCCTTGTATTTATATTGACATTTTGAAAACCAACCCATCAACAGTTCTCGTATAAAAAGGTATCTCTCTATTCCCAATCGCAACCTCTTCTACAATGCTTACATATTGCCTCACTTAGACTTTTGTTGTGTGATTTGGGGTAACTGCAACTCATCTTTAGAAGATAAAATAGTTCGGTTACAAAAGAGAGCAGCTAGACTAATTCTAGATCAGGACTTTGACACGCCATCGCAATTATTATTCTCCCAACTAAAATGGATGACCTTTCCAGAACGAGTCATATATCAGAAGGCTATACAAATGTATAAAACATTACATGGAGCTGCTCCAGACTATTTAAAATCATCCTTCACTTTTACTTCTGATCCTAGAATTCTTAGATCAACCTCAGAATATCAATTATACACACCAAGACCAAATTGTGAATTATTTCGTAATACATTTGAATTTTCAGGATCATCTATTTGGAATTCATTGCCTCACTCAGTTCAAAATGCTCCAACTATCCAACAGTTCAAAATTCTCTACTTAAGGTGGAACTATAACAATTCAAACTAATCGCGCACTTCTACTGTTATTATAAACGTGTATTGCGATTGCTATATTTATTAGAATCGTAAATATTGCTGTCTTTAAGTTGATTTCATACATATTTTGAAGATACCACTACAAGTCAAATCTGCATATTGTTAGATAGATCTAGTATCATTAATTGTCTCATTCCCATTTTCTACTCTGCTAGCCAATTCCATATATCATCATATTCCATTACATATTAAATATAGTTTCTCTATTTTTCAGCTTTTACATTACTATATTATTCCAATGTGCAGTTCTTACTTATAGTGCTATCTTTTGATTGCATTTGATTGTATATATGTTGAGGGCCTCATGCTAGATTAACTTTTGATAAATGAGTTCTCTCGTTAAATAAAGTCTTTATTATTATTATTATACTGATACTAGATTAACCCTATATTAAATGTGTCATTACAACCCGTCACCTTCGCACCCGCCATGAATGCGTGTCCAAAAATGTGCACGAGCTACTCAAGGCACAAGGTGATCGACTCAAGCTTGGTCAGATGAACTAAAACTAGATAGCAGTATGCAACGCCTTTGAAGAGGAACACGATAATTGGACAATATTTACGAATTGCAATAGCTGTATTATTATTAATATTTAGTTTATGCAAATTCATTTGATCTCGATTGCGAAACAATATTTTACAACTTATATAAATCACTCTAATTCCTGATAGAATACATCGCCACGAGGGAGAGAGAAGATGCAACGTGGAATTTAAATGTTTTACCTACGGGCACAATCGTAACGGCTCCAAATGGGCTCGAACTCCGGGCCTTTCGCGCCTGAAGCGAACACGTTAACAGTGCGCTATCACGACTGATCACAAATTAATTGAAATTATTAATATATAAATAAATAGTATCATTCTGTGTACTACTATTGGAGAGTCGTTTGCGTTTATTAACCATACTTATGAGCGACGCCTCCTTGAAGATATTAGTCATTTTAGATTTTGGAGGCTAATGCGGTGATACAGACAGAGACACATTATAAAGTATTTTACGTGCACGGTGTACAGCACCGACAGGAGACCTCGGTTTAAATTCCCATCTGAAAGAATATTAATATGATTAGGGTTCGACGATGGATCGAACCTTCGATCCCTGGAGTCATAGTTCAACGTGTCTCTATTGGTGTAGAGGTCAATCACGCTGCCATTCGAACTCGCACATCACTGATATCATCAAGTCTGTCAGTTCGCAACAATGGACAGGTGATACATAATATGTAAGAAGGTTCACAGTTAGAGAGTTCTAATTCGTACACGTGGGGAGAGTAGTCCCCTCGCCCACAACACACTAGCCTCACACTTATAGTAACAAATTATTGCCTGTGATTGCATTTCAAGCAAGAAAATCTATTGTATTTACAGGTTCATGCTGCTGTGCAATGGTATGGCATAATGCTGTGCAATGTTATGGCATAATGCTGTGCAATGTTATGGCATAATGCTGTGCAATGGAATGGCATAATGCTGTGCAATGTTATGGCATAATGCTGTGCAATGTTATGGCATAATGCTGTGCAATGGTATGGCATAATGCTGTGCAATGTTATGGCATAATGCTGTGCAATGGTATGGCATAATGCTGTGCAATGGTATGGCATAATGCTGTGCAATGGTATGGCATAATGCTGTGCAATGGTATGGCATAATGCTGTGCAATGGTATGGCATAATGCTGTGCAATGGTATGGCATAATAGTTTCCAAAATTTATATATATCCACACTTCATTATTAATAGCCAATACTTCATTATTGCCCACACTTCAATATTGCCCACACTTCAATATTGTCCACACTTCATTATTGCCCACACTTCATTATTGCCCACACTTCAATATTGTCCACACTTCATTATTGTCCACACTTCATTATTACCCACACTTCATTATTGCCCACACTTCAATATTGCCCACACTTCAATATTGCCCACACTTCATTATTGTCCACATAACATTATTGCCCACACTTCACTATTGCCCACACATGATTATTGCTCACACTTCATTATTGCCCACACTTCCATAACGCCCACACTTCAATATTGCCCACACTTCAATATTGCCCACACTTCATTATTGCCAATACTTCATTATTGCCCACACATGATTATTACCCACACTTCATTATTGCCCACACTTCATTATTGTCCACACTTCAATATTGCCCACACTTTATTATTGTCCACACAACATTATTGCCCACACTTCACTATTGCCCAAACATGATTATTGCCCACACATGATTATTGCTCACACTTTATTATTGCCCACACTTCCATAATGCCCACACTTCAATATTGCCCACACTTCATTATTGCCAATACTTCATTATCACCCACACTTCATTATTGCCCACACTTCAATATTGCCCACACTTCATTATTGCCCACACTTCAATATTGCCCACAATTCATTATTGTCGACACTTCAATATTGCCCACACATCATCATTGCCCACACTTCATTATTGTCCACACTTCATTATTGCCCATATTTTCTTATTGCCCACACTTCATTATTTCCCACTTTTCATTATTGCCTACACTTCAATATTGCCCACACTTCATTATTTCCCACACTACATTATTGACCATACTTCATTATTGCCCACACTTCAATATTTCATTATTGCCCACACTTCAATATTGCACACACTTCATTATTTCCCACACTTCATTATTTCCCACTTTTCATTATTTCCCACACATCATTATTGCCCACACTTCACTATTTCCCACACATCATTATTGCCTATATTATTGCCCACACTTCATTATTGTTCCACATCATTATTGCCCACACTTCATTATTGCCCACACTTCATTATTGCCCACACTTCATTATTGTCCACACTTCATTATTGTCCACAATTCATTATTGTCCACACTTCATTATTGCCCATATTTCATTATTGCCCACACTTCATTATTGCCCATACTTCAATATTGCCCACACTTCATTATTGCCCACACTTCATTATTGCCCATATTTCATTATTGCCCACACTTCATTATTGCCCACACTCCATTTTTCCCCACACATTTCCCACACTTCACTATTTCCCACACATCATTATTGCCCATACTTCATTATTGCCCACACTTCATTATTGCCCACAACCACCAACCACACCAACCACACTTCAATATTGTCCACACTTCATTATTGCCCACACTTCATTATTGCCCACACTTCAATATTGTCCACACTTCATTATTGTCCACACTTCATTATTACCCACACTTCATTATTGCCCACACTTCAATATTGCCCACACTTCAATATTGCCCACACTTCATTATTGTCCACATAACATTATTGCCCACACTTCACTATTGCCCACACATGATTATTGCTCACACTTCATTATTGCCCACACTTCCATAACGCCCACACTTCAATATTGCCCACACTTCAATATTGCCCACACTTCATTATTGCCAATACTTCATTATTGCCCACACATGATTATTACCCACACTTCATTATTGCCCACACTTCATTATTGTCCACACTTCAATATTGCCCACACTTTATTATTGTCCACACAACATTATTGCCCACACTTCACTATTGCCCAAACATGATTATTGCCCACACATGATTATTGCTCACACTTTATTATTGCCCACACTTCCATAATGCCCACACTTCAATATTGCCCACACTTCATTATTGCCAATACTTCATTATTACCCACACTTCATTATTTCCCACACTTCAATATTGCCCACACTTCATTATTGCCCACACTTCAATATTGCCCACAATTCATTATTGTCGACACTTCAATATTGCCCACACATCATCATTGCCCACACTTCATTATTGTCCACACTTCATTATTGCCCATATTTTCTTATTGCCCACACTTCATTATTTCCCACTTTTCATTATTGCCTACACTTCAATATTGCCCACACTTCATTATTGACCATACTTCATTATTGCCCACACTTCAATATTTCATTATTGCCCACACTTCAATATTGCACACACTTCATTATTTCCCACACTTCATTATTTCCCACTTTTCATTATTTCCCACACATCATTATTGCCCACACTTCACTATTTCCCACACATCATTATTGCCTATATTATTGCCCACACTTCATTATTGTTCCACATCATTATTGCCCACACTTCATTATTGCCCACACTTCATTATTGCCCACACTTCATTATTGTCCACACTTCATTATTGTCCACAATTCATTATTGTCCACACTTCATTATTGCCCATATTTCATTATTGCCCACACTTCATTATTGCCCATACTTCAATATTGCCCACACTTCATTATTGCCCACACTTCATTATTGCCCATATTTCATTATTGCCCACACTTCATTATTGCCCACACTCCATTTTTCCCCACACATTTCCCACACTTCACTATTTCCCACACATCATTATTGCCCATACTTCATTATTGCCCACACTTCATTATTGCCCACACTTCATTATTGCCAATACTTCATTATTGCCCACACTTCAATATTGCCCACACTTCAATATTGTCCACACTTCATTATTGCCCACACTTCATTATTGCCCACACTTCAATATTGTCCACACTTCATTATTGTCCACACTTCATTATTACCCACACTTCATTATTGCCCACACTTCAATATTGCCCACACTTCAATATTGCCCACACTTCATTATTGTCCACATAACATTATTGCCCACACTTCACTATTGCCCACACATGATTATTGCTCACACTTCATTATTGCCCACACTTCCATAACGCCCACACTTCAATATTGCCCACACTTCAATATTGCCCACACTTCATTATTGCCAATACTTCATTATTGCCCACACATGATTATTACCCACACTTCATTATTGCCCACACTTCATTATTGTCCACACTTCAATATTGCCCACACTTTATTATTGTCCACACAACATTATTGCCCACACTTCACTATTGCCCAAACATGATTATTGCCCACACATGATTATTGCTCACACTTTATTATTGCCCACACTTCCATAATGCCCACACTTCAATATTGCCCACACTTCATTATTGCCAATACTTCATTATTACCCACACTTCATTATTGCCCACACTTCAATATTGCCCACACTTCATTATTGCCCACACTTCAATATTGCCCACAATTCATTATTGTCGACACTTCAATATTGCCCACACATCATCATTGCCCACACTTCATTATTGTCCACACTTCATTATTGCCCATATTTTCTTATTGCCCACACTTCATTATTTCCCACTTTTCATTATTGCCTACACTTCAATATTGCCCACACTTCATTATTTCCCACACTTCATTATTTCCCACACTACATTATTGACCATACTTCATTATTGCCCACACTTCAATATTTCATTATTGCCCACACTTCAATATTGCCCACACTTCATTATTTCCCACACTTCATTATTTCCCACTTTTCATTATTTCCCACACATCATTATTGCCCACACTTCACTATTTCCCACACATCATTATTGCCTATATTATTGCCCACACTTCATTATTGTTCCACATCATTATTGCCCACACTTCATTATTGCCCACACTTCATTATTGCCCACACTTCATTATTGTCCACACTTCATTATTGTCCACAATTCATTATTGTCCACACTTCATTATTGCCCATACTTCATTATTGCCCACACTTCATTATTGCCCATACTTCAATATTGCCCACACTTCATTATTGCCCACACTTCATTATTGCCCATATTTCATTATTGCCCACACTTCATTATTGCCCACACTCCATTTTTCCCCACACATTTCCCACACTTCACTATTTCCCACACATCATTATTGCCCATACTTCATTATTGCCCACACTTCATTATTGCCCACACTTCATTATTGCCCATACTTCATTATTGCCTACACTTCAATATTGCCCACACTTCATTATTGCCCACACTTCATTATTTCCCACACTTCATTATTTCCCACTCTTCATTATTTCCCACACTTCATTATTGCCCACACTTCATTATTTACCACACTTCATTATTTCACACACTTCATTATTACCCACATTTCATTATTGCCCACACTTCATTATTGCCCACACTCCATTTTCCCCACACATTTCCCACACTTCACTATTTCCCACACATCATTATTGACCATACTTCATTATTGCCCACACTTCATTATTGCCCATACTTCATTATTGCCCATACTCCATTATTGCCCACACTTCATTATTGCCCACACTTCATTATTGGCCACACCTCATTATTGCCCACACTTCATTATTGCCCACACTTCATTATTGCCCACATTTCATTATTGCCCACACTTCATTATTGCCCACACTCCATTATTGCCCATACTTCATTATTGCCCACACTTCATTATTGCCCATACTCCATTATTGCCCATACTTCATTATTGCCCACACTTCATTATTGCCCACACTTCATTATTGCCCACACTTCATTATTGCCCATACTCCATTATTGCCCATACTTCATTATTGCCCACACTTCATTATTGCCCACACTCCATTATTGCCCATACTCCATTATTGCCCATACTTCATTATTGCCCACACTTCATTATTGTTCCACATCATTATTGCCCACACTTCATTATTGCCCACACTTCAATATTGCACATCCCTCATTATTTTCCATACTTCATTATTGCCCACACTTCATTATTTCCCACACTTCATTATTGCCCACCAACCCACAACACCCATTGCCCACACTTCATTATTTCCCACACTTCAATATTGCCCACACTTCATTATTGCCCATACTTCATTATTGTCCACACTTCATTATTGTCCACACTTCATTATTGCCCACACTTCATTATTGCCCACACTTCATTATTGCCCACACTTCATTATTGACTTCATTATTGCCCACACATCATTACTGCCCACACTTCATTATTGTTCCACATCATTATTGCCCACACTTCATTATTGCCCACACTCCATAAGTGTCCACACTTCATTACTGCCCACACTTCATTATTGTTCCACATCATTATTGCCCACACTTCATTATTGCCCACACTCCATAAGTGCCCACACATCATTATTGCCCACACTTCAATATTGCCCACATTTCAATATTGCCCATTCTTTATTATTGCCCACACTCCATAAGTGCCCACACATCATTATTGCCCATACTTCATTATTGTTCCACATCATTATTGCCCACACTTCATTATTGCCCACATTCCATAAGTGCCCACACATCATTATTGCCCACACTTCAATATTGCCCACATTTCAATATTGCCCATTCTTCATTATTGCCCACATTCCATAAGTGCCCACACATCAGTATTGCCCACACTTCATTATTGTCCACACTTCAATTTTGCCCATACTTCATTATTGCCCACACTCCATAAGTGCCCACACATCATTATTGCCCACACTTCATTATTGTCCACACTTCAATATTGCCCATTCTTCATTATTGCCCACACTCCATAAGTGCCCACACATCATTATTGTCCATACTTCATTATTTCCCACATATCATTATTGCCTATATTTCATTATTTCCCACACTTCATTATTGCCCACACTTTAGTATTGCCCACAATTCATTATTGCCCATACTTCATTATTGCCCACACTTCATTATTGCCCATACTTCATTATTGTCCATACTTCATTATTGCCCACACTTCATTATTGCCCACACTTTAGTATTGCCCACAATTCATTATTGCCCATACTTCATTATTGCCCACACTTCATTATTGCCCATACTTCATTATTGTCCATACTTCATTATTGCCCACACTTCATTATTGCCCACATTTAATTATTGCCCACACATCATCATTGCCCATACTTCATTATTGCCCACACATCATCATTGCCCACACTTCATTATTGCCCACACTTCATTATTTCCCACACTTCAATATTGCCCACACTTCATTATTGTCCATACTTCATTATTGTCCACACTTCATTATTGCCACACTTCATTACTGCCCACACTTCATTATTTCCCACACTTCAATATTGCCCACACTTCATTATTGCCCACATTTCAATATTGCCCATACTTATTTATTGCTCCACTTCAGTAATGCCCACAATTCATTGTTGCTCCACATCATTATTGCCCACACTTCATTATTACCGAATTGTTATTTCTATGAAAAATGTTTTACACCATTCCAAGTTAAAAAATGACACTATGAAGGCTATACTACTAGTTATATACTTTATGTATATTGTCAAGCCTATAGTGTATCATAGTGTTCTTAAAAAAAAGAAAGAAAAAAGAAAGTTTCTTAGTTTTCTGGTTTTGAACCCCCCAAGCATTTGTCCATACCCCATGCGTCTGTGGTTATGCGTGTACATTCCTCCATGCGGTTCATGCGTACTAAATTGCAAGTGTGTAAAGTGCAACATTTTAAAGTGCAACAGCAGACGAAGTTATATTGAGAATATGTGCTGGTGTACTTTGTGTCGAGGATGCCGGGTGCCCAATCTCAATAAAGTTGGATGTAGGATGATGTGTTGGTGCCACAAGATTGCCACGTAGTAATTATTCAAGGTTCAGATATTCTATGTTGTAATTATATAAGATACATATATGATGTATTGTAATTATATAAGATACATATATGATGTGTTGTAATTATATAAGATACATATATGCTATGTTGTAATTATATAAGATACATATAATTCAGGCCCGTCGCTGGGCATACGCAAGTACGCACGTGCGTATCATTGGTCTCAGAAAATGAAAAAAATGAAAACTCCAAAAATGCATTACCCCCCCCCCCCCGGGGTAGTACGGATACATAGGCGCCGTGATGTGGGGAGTGGTGAAATAATTGAGCCCATTGCAAATATGGTGCATCTCGAAATTTAGTTTGTGCTATTTTACGTGCTTGTTTAATTGATAAGGGCGATAGATCATGTATATTATACATCTAGCCTTAATTTATACCTTTTACGGATTGTCGTAAGAACTTTAGTCCTGCAATTGTATGTTACAAAATGCATTGAAATGCCGGAAATTGCTTCCTCATTTCAAAAAATCTCCTGGGGGCATGCCCCCGGACCCACTAACGTACTCGCTCGCTATGCTCACTCGACAAACAAGCATATTTGGCCGTGCGTATCATCAAAATAGCTCCAGCGACGGCCCTGTATATGCTATGTTGTAATTATATAAGATACATATATGCTATGTTATAATTATATAAGATACATATATGCTATGTTGTAATTATATAAGATACAGATATGCTATGTTGTAATTATATAAGATACATACATGCGATGTTGTAATTATATAAGATACATATATGCTATGTTGTAATTATATAAGATACATACATGCTCTGTTGTAATCATGTAATTATATAAGATACATATATGCTATGTTGTAATTATATAAGATACATACATGCTCTGTTGTAATCATGTAATTATATAAGATACATATATGCTATGTTGTAATTATATAAGATACATACATGCTCTGTTGTAATCATGTAATTATATAAGATACATATATGCTATGTTGTAATTATATAAGATACATACATGCTCTGTTGTAATCATGTAATTATATAAGATACATATATGCTATGTTGTAATTATATAAGATACATACATGCTCTGTTGTAATCATGTAATTATATAAGATACATATATGCTATGTTGTAATTATATAAAGCTCATATAATCTTCTAAGAATCTGTATATCACACTTTGGCAACATACGTGTACTTGTTCGAGTGAGATTTGATCCTACAGCGGTGAGGAGCAATTGATTTGACCTAAACGACAATTACCACTCGCCGCCAGAGACCACTCGCCGTCAGAGACAACTCGCCAGTCTAACTACAATTAGCTATAAAACACTAAATTTGCAATAAATTCATTTGATCTCCCCGGGGGGGGGGGGGTCTCAAATATCGGTATGTACTCACGTTCCCGGCCCGTAGAACAATTCCATCCAATCAGTCTGTGTGGCAAGTAAAATCTATCGGGTTAGCCCGTTTACGTATATTATATGTTCCCAAACTCAAGTGAAAACAGTAACTATGCGTGTTATAGCAAAACATAACACGATATTAACGAGAAACCGAAATGCTATCGTCTATCTTCTATCGAGCAATGGCGGTCATTGACTCCAGACTGTGGTTATTATAAAGTCGATACGACCTACTTCCCTGAGTTCACCGACCGGTTGTCGTTTGAGGAACACGATAGACTATTTTAGTTATAGTACTTATAGGGCTTATGTATATGTTTGTGGACCGTTTTGCTAGATTCTTGGCAACCAGGTCTAAATCACTCTAGTTGATACAAATTAGTTTTAGCTCGAATGCGAAACAAGTTCTTACAACTTATATTAATCACTCTCAAGAACTCATTCCTGATGGAATCCATCTCCACGAGGGAGAGAGAAGAGGCAACGTGGAATTTAAATGCCTGATCGTAACGGCTCCAGCGGGGCTCGATCGGCACCCATTTATATGGGGAACTGAAGACTTCAGGTCACCTATGCACGGCGTACTTGTTTTTTTTTTATTTATCCACAATAATATGTTGAATATCTTATTTTGATATAGTACATCATTGAATAAAAACACTTATTGGTCTTAATCAGAAATGGTATATAAACTATATTTCGGGTTAGGTGTAGATTGTTTTAATTCGTATAGCTACCCGATTTGCTCATACACCGTATCAGTTTCGGTGGAAATATTCTCCCAATGATTTGCTTGTTTATATTCGTCTGCCGGACCAGTCACGTGAGAGTTGCAGCAGCCTACCGATACACTCAACGGAATGCTATTGAACCATGCTTCAGCCCTGTCAGCGAAATTAGCCTAGAACTATATAAATATTTTAAATACGTATGGAAATGGAAAATACGTCGGGCATAGGAATACGCCGAGCACAGGTTCCACCACTCTACAAAGATTCCATTCCATTCCATTTCTTGGGGCACTTTACATCACTGAGTGATGCCTGAGTGTGTGCTTTACGTTTATTTATCGTCGCTACCGGTTGCCCATATGAGCGACGCCTCCTGAAGATATTAGTCATTTTAGATTTTGGAGGATAGTGCAATGATACAGACAGAGACCCATTCCAGAGTATCCTCTGGTTCTTTTACGTGCACGGTGTAAAGCACGGACACGAGGCCTCGGTTTAACGTCCCATCTGAAAGACTGTTAATTTTATTAGGGTCAGACGGGGGATCGAACCTGCGATCGCTGGATTACCAGTCCAGCGTGTTACCACTGGACTATAGATCCGTCGAAGAATTGGCGCAGATATTCTGAAAGCACAGCAGGACTTTCTAGCCATGAGGCCATACATCTTAAGGCACAGCCTACCAAATATGATGTGGACCATCAAAACAATCCAATGTACAGATGGCGTGAATGTAAATGGACCAGGTGGTGCTGATTCTACGATCATTATGAGCCAACATAGATTGTGATTGGGCACTGTATTTGGTTACATGTGAGAACTGTGTGCACTATTCTTTTGCCTATGATCATCTAGATTATGGTAGGTATATTCCAGAGTACCTGGTCAGAATGAATACTATCAAGGACACAGATTTAGGGCTGTGAGAAGAACGTTCTGCTGGTCAATACAAGTAACAGCATACCTTTCATAAGGCTCTAATTAAAGTAGCAACACATTTCTGGAAAATATGGTTGGAAGTTCTTCAGAGAAATCTGTAATGCATTATGGCATTTCATCCAACCAAGTACTCTACCCAGAGAAATCTCTAATGCATCATGGCATTTCATCCAACCAAGTACTCTACCCAGAGAAATCTCTAATGCATCATGGCATTTCATCCAACCAAGTACTCTACCCAGAGAAATCTCTAATGCATCATGGCATTTCATCCAACCAAGTACCTACCCAGAGAAATCTGTAATGCATCATGGTATTTCATCCAACCAAGTACTCTACCCAGAGAAATCTCTAATGCATCATGGCATTTCATCCAACCAAGTACTCTACCCAGAGAAATCTCTAATGCATCATGGCATTTCATCCAACCAAGTACTCTACCCAGAGAAATCTCTAATGCATCATGGCATTTCATCCAACCAAGTACTCTACCCAGAGAAATCTCTAATGCATCATGGCATTTCATCCAACCAAGTACTCTACCCAGAGAAATCTCTAATGCATCATGGCATTTCATCCAACCAAGTACCTACCCAGAGAAATCTGTAATGCATCATGGTATTTCATCCAACCAAGTACTCTACCCAGAGAAATCTCTAATGCATCATGGCATTTCATCCAACCAAGTACTCTACCCAGAGAAATCTCTAATGCATCATGGCATTTCATCCAACCAAGTACTCTACCCAGAGAAATCTCTAATGCATCATGGCATTTCATCCAACCAAGTACCTACCCAGAGAAATCTCTAATGCATCATGGCATTTCATCCAACCAAGTAGCCTACCCAGATATATCTGTAATGCATCATGGCATTTCATCCAACCAAGTACCTACCCAGAGAAATCTCTAATGCATCATGGCATTTCATCCAACCAAGTACCCTCCCTACCCAGAGAAATCTGTAATGCATCATGGCATTTCATCCAACCAAGTACCCTACCCAGATATATCTGTAATACATCATGGTATTTCATCCAACCAAGTACCCTCCCTACCCAGAGAAATCTGTAATGCATCATGGCATTTCATCCAACCAAGTACCCTACCCAGATATATCTGTAATACATCATGGTATTTCATCCAACCAAGTACCCTCCCTACCCAGAGAAATCTGTAATGCATCATGGCATTTCATCCAACCAAGTACCCTACCCAGATATATCTGTAATACATCATGGTATTTCATCCAACCAAGTACCCTCCCTACCCAGAGAAATCTGTAATGCATCATGGCATTTCATCCAACCAAGTACCCTACCCAGATATATCTGTAATACATCATGGTATTTCATCCAACCAAGTACCCTCCCTACCCAGAGAAATCTGTAATGCATCATGGCATTTCATCCAACCAAGTACCCTACCCAGATATATCTGTAATACATCATGGTATTTCATCCAACCAAGTACCCTCCCTACCCAGAGAAATCTGTAATGCATCATGGCATTTCATCCAACCAAGTACCCTACCCAGATATATCTGTAATACATCATGGTATTTCATCCAACCAAGTACCCTCCCTACCCAGAGAAATCTGTAATGCATCATGGCATTTCATCCTACCAATTAGCCTACCCAGATATATCTGTAATACATTATGGCATTTCATCCAACCAGTAGCCTACCCAGATAAATCTGTAATGCATCATGGCATTTCATCCAACCAAGTAGCCTACCCAGAGAAATCTGTAATGCATCATGGCATTTCATCCTACCAAGTACCTACCCAGAGAAATCTGTAATGCATCATGGCATTTCATCCAACCAAGTACCCTACCCAGAGAAATATGTAATGCATCATGGCATTTCATCCAACTAAGTACCTACCCAGAGAAATCTGTAATGCATCATGGCATTTCATCCAACCAAGTACCCTACCCAGAGAAATCTGTAATGCATCATGGCATTTCATCCAACCAAGTACCCTACCCAGAGAAATCTGTAATGCATCATGGCATTTCATCCAACCAAGTACCCTACCAGAAACAATCAATTGTAAAGCTGAAAGCAACACATCTCCAACACAACATTTCAAGATACAAATCTTTGAGCATGCTTTTCAGTCACTGTTTAAGTTGTTGACCATCAACGAGATTGTGCTTGGCAATTACACGATGTATGCATCATTGAAGAAAGGAACAAGGGAACGCCGCAGAGACAAAACAAAGGATGTGAAAGCCTATATTGCTGATGAGCGAACCAAACGCTTGGACAACAAGACATTCCTTGCTAGTAATGTTTCAATACATCTTCTACTTAAGGTGGAACTATAACAATTCAAACTAATCGCGTACTTCTACTGTTATTATAAACGTGTATTGCAATTTCTATATTTATTAGAATCGGAAAATTGCTGTCTTTAAGTTGATTTCATACATATTTTGAAGATACCACTACAAGTCAAATCTGCACATTGTTAGATAGATCTAGTATCATTAATTGTCTCATTCCCATTTTCTACTCTGCTAGCCAATTCCATATATCATCATATTCCATTACATATTAAATATAGTTTCTCTATTTTCAGCTTTTACATTACTATATTATTCCAATGTGCAGTTCTCACTTATAGTGCTATCTTTTGATTGTATTTGATTGTATATATGTTGAGGGCCTCATATAGATTAACTTTTGTTAAATGAGTACTCTCGTTAAATAAAGTCTTTATTATTATTATTATTATTATTATTATTATACGTAAATGTAAGAAATGAACAAGTTTAATTAGTTGCTATAAGTGTGTATTTTAAGTAAGATCTAAGCCTCAAATCGATCCAATCAGTAAATTAGTTGCACTGTGTTCGGCGTTATGCTACTCACAGTGCAATATTTTACATATTGGATCGTTTTCGACTTATCCTATACATACTATAACAATACGCTAATATCAAAATAATATTGCTGTAAGTCTATCTTTAAAGCGACAATACATCGTAAAAAGCAAGAAAACTGCATTTTTGACATAAATAACATTGCTACTACACATTATTTCTATCTATTTATATCAACCAATAAACAGTGTCTATATGCTACTATGCGGTAGAGATACTTTGAAACACGAAGACAACATAGTAATTTTCACAACAGTACAGACATTTATTAAACCAACACATCATTTTAACTGTCTATGAGTTGGCACGTGTTTATAATTGGAGTCTATGAGTTGGCGCTTGTTTATAATTGGAGTCTATGAGTTGGCGCTTGTTTATAATTGGAGTCTATGAGTTGGCGCTTGTTTATAATTGGAGTCTATGAGTTGGCGCTTGTTTATAATTGGAGTCTATGAATTGGCGTTTGTTTATACTTGGAGTCTATAAGTTGGCGCTTGTTTATAATTGGAGTCTATGAGTTGGCATTTGTTTATAATTGGAGTCTATGAGTTGGCGCTTGTTTATACTTGGAGTCTATGAGTTGGCGCTTGTTTATAATTGGAATCTATGAGTTGGCGTTTGTTTATAATTGGAGTCTATGAGTTGGCGCTTGTTTATAATTGGAGTCTATGAGTTGGTGCTTGTTTATACTTGCAGTCTATGAGTTGGCGTTTGTTTATAATTGGAGTCTATGAGTTGGCGTTTGTTTATAATTGGAGTCTATGAGTTGGCACTTGTTTATAATTGGAGTCTATGAGTTGGCGTTTGTTTATAATTGGAGACTATATTAAGCGTGATTTTGTCGTTTAGAGATTATTTAAATCGGATTACTTCTAAAAATAAATATGAACAGGAACTATGTATAGGAAGGATATAAGCCGAAAACGATCCAATATGTAAATTATTGGACTGCAAGGCGCTACGCTACATACAAGCCAATAGTTTACATATTGGATCGTTTTCGGCTTATGTGCTATACTTAAATGAGTTCTTTCGTACACTAAAGTCTGTATTATTATTATTATTATTATTGAATAGTTGAAATACCAGATTCTGCGGCAAATATTTGGAAAACAAATTCCACCATATGATAATGAATTGCGGTCTGTAGAAATGTGTGTTCTTCACCAATGCAGTGTCGAATTAAATTTCCAATACGGCGTTCATGTCTCCTATTTCATATACTTCATGCAGCTTGACATGCACGACTTAATATAGTCATTCTTCTTATGCGTCATATCACATGTTTTTTTATAATAATATTTTATTGCATTTTTTCATACAATACATTACATATATACATACAATACTAAGAACAAATCAGAGATTAATATGTAATTATATGAGTGCAGTATACGATACATTTGTTTTGTAAAGGGAAAAAAAGCAAATGGGTTGGGCTACAAGTTATAACAACATTATTTACAGCCCTCCCCGTACATTTGAGGGCCACGTGTTCAAATGAGTTCTCTCGTTAAAGTCCTTATTTTTTTAAATTTTATATATTATTATTAAATGTACTATAACAGTTCACACGGCGTTCATGTCTCCTAGATGCTAAGACGTATGTCATATACGTCATGCAAATCGATCTAAATAACTTATTATAGTCATTCTTCTATAGTATGCGTCATGCGAAATCACACTAGCTGCGCGAACTGAATTATTAAAGTGCAATATGACCGCCGTCCTCCGTACCAAGTTTCGTCAAAACTGAACAAGAGGATCAATGGAAATGTCGCTTGGAACAATTTGGGACATACACAATTGGTTAGGTTGCAGATGCCACGCAGACGACGCAGAACAAACCATGCATGCACGTCGAACCTATGCTACGAACTCATCCGGGGCATTGCTCAGGTGAGCTAAAATGAATCACTAGTTTTCAGAAGACACCAGGAGCTTGCCATGAAGATGGAAACCAGTAACGGTGCAATGGGAATATATGTGTAGCATACAATTAGCTTTAGTCTATACAAATTTATGTTAGCTCGATTGCGAAACAAATTCTTACAACTTATATTAATCGCTCTCGAGACCTCATTCCTGATGTAATCCATTGCCACGAGGTAGAGAGAAGAGGCCATGTGGAATTTAAATGACTTGCCTAAGGGCATCCCGGGCTTTCATAGCTATCTATCCAACCCTATGTCATTGTACATTGTAAATTATCTCGGGCTGATTCGAAACATAAATATGTTTAAACAAATACATAGCGACTTCCGTGACCGAGTCGTTAATCACATTGAATTGTTTTTAAATTTGGGTATGTGTGTTTTACGTTTATTTATCGTCGCTACCGGTTACCCATATGAGAGACGCCTTCTGAAGAGATTAGTCATTTTAAATTTTGGAGGATAGCGTAATGATACAGGAAGAGACCCATTCCAGAGTCTCCTCTGGTTCTTTTACGTGCACGGTGTACAGCACCGACACGAGACCTCGGTTTAACGTCCCATCTGAAAGACTGTTAATTTTATTAGGGTCAGACGGGGGGTCGAACCTGTGATCCCTGGTTTACCAGTCCAGCGTGTTACCACTGGACTACAGATCCGTCTGTAATAATTTAAGCTATTGGTTTGACTTTAAACTTTAAGTTTATTTAACGTCACTACCAGTTGCCCATTTGAGCGACGGAAGTTTACCTAACACCTTTCTTGGTAAATCAAAGAACAACGAAAGCAACATATGTGTAAATAAAATCAGTATGTTATGTAGTTCATAGATTGTAATATATATATATATTTAGCATGTAAATAATGTATCTCAATTGTTTCTTAATACTATGAATACTTTTTTATTGCCAACTAAATAGTCTATGCTAATCAGTTCATCACTGATCTGATCAGAGGTGATAATTGTTTTTTTATACCATTTTTTAATTAATAAGCGCGTTAGTGCTCTTTTTCAATATCAGTGTTTTAATAAATATTTTAAGCACTTCTTAGATAAGATTAGCGTAGGCAATTTAGATTTAACACATTTATATCTAAGAGTAGGTCTTGTTTTGGACCGAGAATCTCACTGATAGCGGTTACCCATGGTGACGTTTTGCGGCTGTGGTGTAATGGTGGCAATGTGCCCGTCACCATTTTGACGATTGTCTTCAGTTTGTGAGAGTATCGGTCTGGATCAACCTATATAAACTCTAGTTTTAAGAAACTTATATGTTGAATCGTGTTCTATTGTGAATTGTTACTGTTACTGTCTCTTATAATTCATTATTGAGTGGCAATGTACATCGATATGTTTTTATTATATTGAATGTTGTTTGTTGTACATTGATGAGACGTAAATAAAGAATAAAATCTATGTAACATTAAGTGGACGAAAGAACCGATTAAAGCTTTAGGAATATACTTTGGTCATAATAGAGAATTGTGTGAAAAACTCAATTGGGAAAATAAATTAAAACAAAGTAAAGAAACTATTAACTCATGGAAACACAGACATTTAACATTTTATGGGAAAATCCAAATTATAAAAACTCTACTGATTCCAAAATTTACTTACATTATCCAATCAGTAGTAGTCCCTAGAGAAATTATAAACAAGATAAATTCCATGATTTTTAAAAATTCTTATGGAACGGTAAACGCGAAAAAATTAAACGAACGACCTTAATAGGAATAAAAGAAAACGGCGGGCTTATAATGTTAGGTACAGAAAGCTATATAAAAGCCACACAACTTAAATGGATTCAATATCTCTTGAACGACACAGAAAGTAATACCACGTTTCTTTCTAGAACAGTTTGCGAAAAAATTCCTATTATTTTATATGAAATTAGATACACTAAAAAAATGCCAAGGAGCAAAACGCCAATTCCATATTTTTATTTTTTAGATATAATTAATGTTTGGATAGGCTTCACAAACAGATATGTAAAATATCCTGATAACGTTTCTGGAATAAGAAAAGAACTTATATGGGGCAATAAATTTGTTATTTTTCATGGAAAACATATTTTGTTCAATAGTTGGATTGATTCAAATATATTATTGATTAATGACTTGATTGATATAAATATGGTCACATTAGAGAGGAGACACTTTTACAAAAATTAAATAATAAAAATAATTGGATTTCAGAAGTACAAATACTAATGAAATCGATACCATGTTCTTGGAAAAACACATTAAAAACTAATGAATCCGTTCAAACAAATGTTAAAACGAATCTTAAAATAAATATCGACACTAATATGAAGTTTGCCATAATGACAAATAAAGATTTCTACAAAATCCTAGTTCAAAAGAAGTTCGAAAAACCACATGTACATAGATACTGGGAATGACAAATTTAATGAAGATTTCTACAAATTCCTAGTTCAAAAGAGGTTCGAAAAACCATATGTACATAGATACTGGGAATATACTTTAAATTGTAACATAAACTGGAATGTCTTTTATACAGTTCTAAATAAAATAATTGATAACAGGATCAAACAATTCAAATACAAGACTATTCACAGAATTATTCCTACTATGCAAAACCTATTTAAATGGAAATTGTCTACTGCTCCAGAATGTGCAAAACCTATTTAAATGGAAATTGTCTACTGCTCCAGAATGTGCAAAACCTATTTAAATGGAAATTGTCTACTGCTCCAGAATGTGCAAAACCTATTTAAATGGAAATTGTCTACTGCTCCAGAATGTGCAAAACCTATTTAAATGGACATTGTCTACTGCTCCAGAATGTGCAAAACCTATTTAAATGGAAATTGTCTACTGCTCCAGAATGTGCAAAACCTATTTAAATGGAAATTGTCTACTGCTCCAGAATGTGCAAAACCTATTTAAATGGAAATTGTCTACTGCTCCAGAATGTGCAAAACCTATTTAAATGGAAATTGTCTACTGCTCCAGAATGTGCAAAACCTATTTAAATGGAAATTGTCTACTGCTCCAGAATGTGCAAAACCTATTTAACTGGAAATTGTCTACTGCTCCAGAATGTGCAAAACCTATTTAAATGGAAATTGTCTACTGCTCCAGAATGTGCAAAACCTATTTAAATGGAAATTGTCTACTGCTCCAGAATGTGCAAAACCTATTTAAATGGAAATTGTCTACTGCTCCAGAATGTGCAAAACCTATTTAAATGGAAATTGTCTACTGCTCCAGAATGTGCAAAACCTATTTAAATGGACATTGTCTACTGCTCCAGAATGTGCAAAACCTATTTAAATGGAAATTGTCTACTGCTCCAGAATGTGCAAAACCTATTTAAATGGAAATTGTCTACTGCTCCAGAATGTGCAAAACCTATTTAAATGGAAATTGTCTACTGCTCCAGAATGTGCAAAACCTATTTAAATGGAAATTGTCTACTGCTCCAGAATGTGCAAAACCTATTTAAATGGAAATTGTCTACTGCTCCAGAATGTGCAAAACCTATTTAAATGGACATTGTCTACTGCTCCAGAATGTGCAAAACCTATTTGAATGGAAATTGTCTACTGCTCCAGAATGCTCCAGTTAGATACAACGGAACATATGTTAGTTGCTTGCAAAAATCTCGACTAATTCTGGTCTGAGATTAATAACTTATTCGAACTTTGTTGAATCTCCAGAAACATGAGAAATGTACAGTTTATTATTATTGGATATAAAATTGAACATAAACAATACCTAGACGTAAATATAATCCTGAATCTCGTTGCTTTTTCTATCTATAAATCTTATTGTTTTTCTGTCTATAAATCTTATTGTTTTTCTATCTATAAATCTTATTGTTTTTCTATCTATAAATCTTATTGTTTTTCTATCTATAAATCTTATTGTTTTTCTATCTATAAATCTTATTGTTTTTCTATCTATAAATCTTATTGTTTTTCTGTCTATAAATCTTATTGTTTTTCTATCTATAAATCTTATTGTTTTTCTATCTATAAATCTTATTGTTTTTCTATCTATAACTCTTATTGTTTTTCTATCTATAAATCTTATTGTTTTTCTGTCTATAAATCTTATTGTTTTTCTATCTATAAATCTGATTGTTTGTCTATCTATAAATCTTATTGTTTGTCTATCTATAAATCTGATTGTTTGTCTATCTATAAATCTTATTGTTTGTCTATCTATAAATCTTATTCTGTTTCTATCTATAAACTATTGCATTTCTATCTATAAATCTATTGTTTGTCTATCTATAAATCTTACTGTTTCTATCTATAAATCTTATTGTGTTTTCTATCTATAAATCTTTCTGTTTCTATCTATAAATCTTATTGTTTTTCTATCTATAAATCTTATTGTGTTTCTATCTATAACTCTTATTGTGTTTCTATCTATAAATCTTATTGTTTTTCTATCTATAAATCTTATTGTTTTCTATCTATAAATCTTATTGTGTTTCTATCTATAAATCTTATTGTTTTTCTATCTATAAATCTTATTGCATTTCTATCTATAAATCTTTCTGTTTCTATCTATAAACTTATTGTGATTTCTATCTATAAAGCTTACTGTTTTCTATCTATAAATCTTTTCTGTTTCTATCTATAACTCTAATTCTGTTTCTATCTATAAATCTTATTCTGTTTCTATCTATAAACTTAGTGTTTTCTATCTATAAAGCTTTTCTGTTTCTATCTATAAACTTATTGCATTTCTATCTATAAAGCTTATTCTGTTTCTATCTATAAATCTTACTGTTTTCTATCTATAAATCTTATTGTGTTTCTATCTATAAACTTTTCTGTTTCTATCTATAACTCTTATTGTGTTTTCTATCTATAAATCTTATTGTTTT
>CM026403.1:72050865-72100102 GCA_014843695.1 Archivesica marissinica | reverse complement strand
GTCGATCTTGCAGCAAGGTACACACTCTTCAGCATCGATATTCAATGTAACTGGTATAGGTAGAACTTGTTTCGCAATCGATCGAGCTAAATTAAATGTGAATAACTAACAAACAAATATTGTAAGATATTGTTTCACAATCGAGCTAAATAAATGTGTATAAACTAAATGCATCACTTAATGCCCGCATCACACCCCACATTTATATTAAGATGAATAGATTTACATATAGATTTATCTCTTTCCCTTGGGGAAAAGCACTTTTGAAACATTAAAATGTGCATTAAATGTGTACAAAATGAAAAATTCTGCTTGTGAGTGAGTTAGTGAATGAGTATTTAGTTTAACGGCGCATCAGCTCAGTTCAGAATATATCGCGCCGGGCTAAGTATATTGTATACAAGATAAAATGCTGCTTGAATGGTCATTGAATGTACATTGAAACTTAATTAATACACTGGGCAGTGTTAATTTCTTGGAGATATTATTCCACTGAATAGATGGGATACATTTTCATATATATCTATAGCTTTCTGTTGGAGAAGGCAGTTTTGAAATATTAACATATGCACTGTATGTTTACAAAAATGAAAAATGCTGCTTGAATTGTCATTGAATTGTCATCGCAACGTGATATGCGTTCTATCCGGTTCGCGCGCGTCAATTGTTAGAATTATACGTGAAAGGCTGACGTCCTTACGGCGTGCAGGTCGCGATCGGTGCACATCTCGCAGCAGCATGATAGGACATTGAGTCGTCTGGTCGTCGTCGTTCTTGCAGCAAGGTACACACTCTTCAGCATCGATATTCAATGTAACTGGTATAGGTAGAACTTGTTTCGCAATCGATCGAGCTAAATTAAATGTGCATAACTAACAAACAAATATTGTAAGATATTGTTTCGCAATCGAGCTAAAGAAATGTGTATAAACTAAATGCATCACTTAATGCCCGCATCACACCCCACATTTATATTAAAATGGAGATGAATAGATTTACATATAGATTTATCTCTTTCCCTTGGGGAAAGGCACTTTTGAAACATTAAAATGTGCATTAAATGTGTACAAAATGAAATATTCTGCTTGTGAGTGGGTTAGTGAATGAGTATTTGGTTTAACGGCGCATCAGCTCAGTTCAGAATATATCGCCCGGGCTAAGTATATTGTATACAAGATAAAATGCTGCTTGAATGGTCATTGAATGTACATTGGAACTTAATTAATACACAGGGCAGTGTTAATTTCTTGGAGATATTATTCCACTGAATAGATGGGATACATTTTCATATATATCTATAGCTTTCTGTTGGAGAAGGCAGTTTTGAAATATTAAAATATGCACTGTATGTTTCCAAAAATGAAATATGCTGCTTGAATTGTCATTGAATTGTCATCGCAACGTGATATGCTTTCTATCCGGTTCGCGCGCGTCAATTGTTAGAATTATACGTGAATGGCTGAAGTCCTTACGGCGGAGCTGCAGTCGCTGACTGGGGTGACAGAAATGTCAGACTCGGTCAGTGACAGTAGCAGCTTTGACGTGACCGAGGAGGCATCGGTGGTATCCATTCACCCCTCCATATTGTATTCCACCTCTAACGAGGTACCGAGTTACTGTAAACTCTCATTGGAGGGGGTGCTTGCGATCGATGAGACCCCTATCAAGTCTGGCTCACACGAACCGTCTCCGCAGGTTTGCCCTCAAGCCCCGCGCCTGGTCGACAGCCAACAACAAACCTCACCCCCCACCTCCCAATCAAACGAACAAATTTCCATTAAACTAGAGGGGGCTAAACATTCTAAAGAAGTTTCATTAGAAGAGCTTGCAGAAATTATGCGCTCAATTATTTCCAATAAAGGAAGACCTTCGGATAATCGTATTCTTCCTTTTCTTCTTTCCCAACTTTCTATACAACTGTCCTTGGATGTCGGCTGTGCGCGGGGAGGGGGGGCACCCAACAAAAACGTCCCTCGTACCGGTGCGAAAACTCGGAGACTGGCCCCTACTACTCCGGGTAAACTAAAAATTGTGAGGCAGACCAGGAGAATTATCTCCCAGTCTCCTCATAGACAAACATCGATTGAGGCTAGGCGTCGGCTTGTCCAACTCGGCTATGTGTAGAAACCTGAACATAATCTCATTTAATGCATCTGGACTAACCGCAGATAAACTTTCCGAAATTAAACACTTTATTGATCAAAATTCAAGTATTAACATAATCTGTATCCAGGAAACTAAATTTAAAGAGAATTTTATTCGTTCTATTCCTGGATACGCCCATGAAAATAAATATTACTCCTTACAAGGAGGTGCTGGAGGCATGATAACCTATTTTAAAAACAACTTAAATTATGAAACTATTAATATAGACAACCCCAAGGATACAAAAGGGAATACTCTATTAGAACTACAACTATTCAGAGTACATTTAGAAAGATCTTCCTTCTATTTGGTCAATCTTTACTCAAGAGGTATCAATTTGGAATCCCTTAAAACCATTAGCTCCTTAGATAAAAGTAACCTTAAATCGTGTGTCATAACCGGTGACTTCAACGCTCATCACGAGATTTGGGGTTCCCGGTACACGAACCGTCAAGGAAGGGAAGTTTGGCAGTGGATAGATGAGAACAATCTAATATTGCTAAATGAAGGGTCAAGTACACGAATAAATAAAGCGTATGGTACCTACTCTTCAATAGACCTTACTATCGCTTCCCCTAACCTCTCAGTCATTGCAGAATGGGGAGTGTACTCAGACAATTGGGGCTCTGATCACTTCCCACAAATCATTACTATTGGACTAAATAACTCTGAGCCTCAAAAAGAACAGTCCAATACTATTTTCAACTATGATAAGGCAGACTGGGCCAAATGTAACCAGTTATGTAGGGAGATCACCCTTGAGGAAGTCTATTCTTTAGATATAAATGCCTTCACAGAAAACTTAAATATCGGGTTTCTACACGCAGCTGAACAGGCTATCCCTGTCTCCTCTGGTAAGTCATTAAAACACAAAAAAGTTCCGTGGTGGAATGATGCCTGCAATAACGCGGTAAAGGGCCGTAAAACAGCACTCAATCAGGTCAAACGAAATACCTGCCCGGTCAACCTAGATAACTTAAAAATGGCGGAAAAACTAGCCAAAACGACAATTTTAAATGCTAAAACAGCAAACTGGCAGGAATTCTGTGAATCAGTTATGTTTGATAATAAAAGCTCTAAATTCTTCTGGCAAAAGATTCACAGAATAAAAGGGAAAAAATCAGGCCCTATGCCTTTAATTAAAGTAGGAGATTCAATAGCTAAAACTCCCTTTGAAAAGGCTCAAATGCTGGTAAAACACTATGCCAAAGTCTCTAGTGACTCAAGTGTTCTACCAGAAACTCTAAAATTTCAACAAAACTTTGAGGAACAAAATAATCAAATTCTACAAGAGCCGGGGGAACAAAATATTCCTTTAAACTTACCCTTTACTCTTTCGGAACTCAAGAAATGCATAGATAGCAGGAGTAATTCCGCCGCGGGGCCGGATAAAATTTCTTACCGGATGTTCAAGCATATGCCAGACTCGGCTTTGAAAATCTGGTTGAACTTATTCAACCAGGTGTGGAGAGATGGGGTCTATCCATTAGTCTGGAAGGAAGCTTGTGTTATTCCTATCCCAAAACCAGGAAAAGACAAAATTGATCCAAAATCTTATAGACCTATTAGCCTTACATCTCACTCAGAGAAATTGCTTGAGGGGATGGTTAAGGAACGTTTAGATCACTTTATAGAAACCAAAAAGATTATCAGTCCCTTTCAGTCTGGCTTTCGAAAGGGTAGGAGCACTTTAGACCAACTTGCTCGGCTCCAACACGACGTGCTCGCAGCTAAAAACCGACATCGATCAGTGCTGGCAATCTTTCTAGACCTTCAGGCCGCTTTCGACTTAACCTGGCACTTTGGGGTTCTTCACAAACTAAGGGAACATGGAATAACAGGATCTTGCTTCCAGTATCTCAGAGCTTTTCTGCAAGACAGGAAAATTCAGGTTCGGGTTGATGGAACTCTCTCTGAGAAAGAAACTCTCTCCAGAGGCACCCCCCAGGGCGCGATTCTATCCCCGTTATTATTCTCCATCATAATAAACGGGTTACCCGACACCCTTCAGGGGACGGGGATGGTCATCAGCCAGTTTGCTGATGACTCAGGCACCTGGAAAACGGGATCCAACCCTGTTAAACTAGCCAAGGATGCACAGGCTGGATTGGATTCTCTCTGGGGATGGGCAAAAAACTGGGGCTTCAAAATCTCAGAAACAAAAACAGTAGGAATCTTATTTGGAAATTTACAACAGCAGTTTGAACGTAAATTTAGGCGGCACACAAATTAAATTTGAAAAAGTTGTGCGTTTTTTAGGCATGCTTTTGGACCGTAAGCTCTCATTCGCACAACACATTAAAGATCTAGTCACAAGGTGCCAAAAAGACATTCAGGTTATGCGTATGCTAAGTGGCACAGATTTTGGTTCAGACAAAAAAAGTCTCTTGCTACTGTATATGTCTTTAATACGTTCAAAAATAGATTATGGTGCACAAATCTATTCTAGTGCATGCCCCACTCATCTCAAATCCCTAGACAGGTTACAGAATTCCGCCCTGAGACTAGCTCTGAGAGCCCTTCCCAAAACCCCGAGTTATATGCTTGAAATTGAGTCAGGGATTGAGCCTTTGGAGATCCGACGACAGGCTCAATGCGTTAAATATTGGGCCAGGGCCCAAACAAGAAAAGATGATAACCCCGTGAACGCGATCTTTGGGACCGGATACTACCGCAAGGCCCGTTTCAGTGACAAACCACTCCCTTTCGGAGCCTATGTCCAGGAACTTGTGGCTGGGTTCGGTCTCGAGGGTGTCCAAGTGGCAGACTTCAGGCCTGACTCGATACCGCCCTGGACACAGTCGGATCCAGTGATAGATATAATTTTATCAGAAAAAGTGAAGAAAACCGATCCAGTCCACCTCGCTAGAGTGGAAGTTCAATGCCACATAGAGGAAAATTACAGTCAACACCTAAAAATATATACAGATGGATCAAAATGCCCTGACTCTGGCAAGGTAGCTGCAGCCGTGGTCATCCCATCCCTACAATGTGAATATGTAGAAAGGTTAACCGACAAGGCATCCATCTATACGGCTGAGCTAATTGCAATTAAGAAAGCAATGTGCTGGATAATAGATAATAATTCACCGAAAAATGTGATATTATCTGACTCACTCTCATCACTGGTCTCCTTACAATCAAGGAATAGTAAGTCTAGACCAGATCTAATTACTGATATAGTCAAGTTATTCAACGAGGGCTTGAACCAAAACCTCAAGGTTACCATAGCATGGTGTCCAGCACATATTGGTATCACTGGAAACGAGCTGGCGGACAGGGCTGCCAAGTCTGGCCTGGAGCACACTAATGTGGAGAATAGTGTAAGGCTCGCACCCACGGAGATCTACTCCATTGTTAAGGCCCATACGAAGCTACGTTGGGGCCGGTCACTCCTGGATAGGCCTTTCAAACACACATACAAAAGGAGCTCCGTGGGGTTCAGCCGTCCGGTGCAATACTCTAGGTCTTCAAGAATAGATAAGTGCATCACTCGGCTGAGACTTGGGACAAACCTGTTGCCAGGCAACCTGGGACAATATATACTTAAACTAGATCCGGTTTGTCCCAAGTGCGATGTCAGATACACTACTGAACATTTTCTGCTGGACTGTTGCGATCACGAGACTCATCGGGCTGTCTTGCGGGCGGCAGTTGCCGGGGTTGATAAAACTTTCTCAATTGAGAAAATACTCGACCCCAGCAAGGCTGTCCGCACCTCTGTATTTAAAGCTCTGGAAACGTACATTCTAGACTGTCAGATGTCCGACAAAATTTAGAGGACATTTGCAGTTATTAAGCTCAGACAAGAATCCCATATCTCTCCAGGTTGTTTGTGGATAAATTTACCCTTCTGTAGTGCTGTTATTGGCCCAACCGGAGCCCCTTTCGAAAAGCAATTCCATTGCAGGCTTCTCACCTGAGATGAGTAACTTCCGACCCCAGATGAAAGAGTTTACTTAAATTTCATCTTAGGGGCTCCGTACGGGCCAATACGAGCACAAAACCTGCTTTCGTATTCTAATATACTTAACTAGATCGCTTTTACAGATCGATGTACAAATCACTGAGTATCTTTTAATTATTCATCTACTCAGATGAAACTTGGTACAATCTACCAACTCAATGTTTAATGGACACAACCTATTAATATGCATATTACCAGTGTCTAATGTACATTAAACAACCAAAACAAACAAAAAACACGTCACCTCTATGTATGGTGTTATAAAATATATACAATATTATATCAGTGTATAATATACAATTGGTGACTTTTCGAGTTAACATCACTTGCAACTCAGTATTGCAAGTTTCATAAATACCGATTGTTTAAACATCACAACAACTTCAATTCTACATCATTGGAATAAGTAAACCAATGTGGGACAATCCACAACAACCTGGAAAATCCAAACCCATACAAACCGTCTCTACCTCCCAAACTAATCTATTAAGACAGATTTCTGGCTATGCCCCTGTCAAACAAATAGCTCATAAATAGCTATTACTTTGCTATATTCAACCTATATCATATAAATTAGTGACCCTCCTGTTTTAATAATTCCTTTTTTACCTTATAGCTAAGCTTACCCTAGCTATCCATAATCGCCTTTCCCCCCTGTGACCACTTACATAGAAAACAATAGTATTTAGCAAATTAGTATTTGAAAATCCCCAAGCGATAAAGCTTGTAAATATGTATATGGGAATTTACTTGTCTGAGAAATTTAAATTGGGACCCAGAGCCCCTGGTCCAAATTACCCGGATTGGTAGTATGACTGCGCGCAGAGCAACCAGTAGACTCAGTCCGGCCGGGTAAAGCCCATACTGCCGGTGTTTTGTGACTAAGAAACTCTAAAACTAAAATAAAGCTAGTTTAAACTGTATTGGTAGTGATCTACAAGATTACTTCTATACAATGGTAAATTCTGGATATTTTCATCTAAATCTTTTTTTGTAACAAGGATTGATAAATCCTATATATTTATAACTTTCTAGTAACTTCATATTGTTGTTTATCCAAAACAAACATCAAAATTTTCTTTGATCCACCAATATTCAAATTGAGGCCCTTATGCTATGTCATAAGCAAAATGCTCAATTTGTACAACTTTGGCCGGTTTTTGGTCAATTTTAAAGTCAAAATAAAATTTAAAGGGTCTATATTCATAATCTACATGTAAAGTTCTATTTCGAACTCTAACTAACTCATTATCATGTCCTTAGTACAATATATACAAAAAAATGTTATCTGATAATTTTAATTATGTTTAGTTGGAGCGGATTACCATCCTGGTATAGTCTCAACAACTACATATTCACCTTAAACCTAAATATTCTTGTACATGAGTATGCCTCATTAGATACTCGAGTTCCCAAGTTAAGGTTATGTAATTATCTACCTCATTCATCTTGTTAGGACACTCAACTTGACCATGTGGTTGAATTGAGGCCCTAACTTTCCTACATAATAAAGTACGACAGAAATGTCTAATTTCTGTAAACTCAGCCAAAAACTACCAAATTTCTGGTGGTTGTAATTTAATTTTTTTAAGACTTCTCTACATTACTAGTAACATTAACATGTTATTGACTTGGACATCACTATTATTCTGACCAGGCCCTGTCAGTATTCACCTTGAGGCCCTTCTCCTATGGCACAAGGAAATATCCAAAATCACTAATTTTCCATAGTAATTTGGTAAATTCCACTACCATACATGGATATTATTATTTTTATACACCTTGGTACATTGAACCCAGTATCCTGTAGAATATCTACCACATAATTGTTATATCAACACAATATTTGGAAAAATGCCATCTGAAGTCTCAATATGCAGTTGGACATTTCTATTTACCGACTCTGTGCAGCCATACTGCAAAATTGTGTAATTTCAATCAATGATCTAATGATCATCTGATTAATCTATCTAGAGTTTTTAGTGTTTTTTATTAAAGTCAATATTCTGTTAACAAAGTTTGATCAACTTCAAGAAGTAATCTCCAATAACTCTAAAACTGAAGCCCAAATGCTATGACACTAGTCATTAGCCCAAATGTCTAATTTCTGAAAATTCGGGCCAAAAATTACTAAATTTCTGGTGGTTGTAATTTAATTTTTTAAAGACTTCTCTACATTACTAGTAACATTAACATGTTATTGACTTGGACAGAACTATTATTCTGACCACGCCCTGTCAGTATTCACCTTAAGGCCCTTCTCCTATGGCACAAGGAAATATCCAAAACCACAAATTTTCCATAGTAATTTGGTAAATTCCACTACCATACATGGATATTACTATTTATATACACCTTGATACATTGAACCTACTATCCTGTAGACTATCTACCACATAATTGTTATATCAACACAGTATTTGGGAAAAATGCCATCTGAAGTTCCAATATGCAGTTGGACATTTCTATCTACCAACTCTGTCCAGCCATACGGCAAAATGGTGTAATTTCTATCAATGATCTAATGATCATCTGATTAAATTATCTAGAGATTTTAGTGTTCTTTATTAAAGTCAACATTATGTTAACAAAGTTTGATCAACTTTAAGAAGTAATCTTCAGTAATTCTAAAACTGAAGCTCAAATGCTATGACATTAGTCATTAGCCCAAATTTACGTCTTTTCTAACAATTCTTCATTACTCTTGAGTCTTAATACCACTACAGTAGGTACTAGACTGTAAAACTTAACCTATAAATATACATAAGTTATGAATAAGCTTAACAAGAAAATTAAAACAAACAAGGACACCCTACAACATCCTCAACTTTAATTAAGGTCATCAGACACCCTCAAGTCGCATGAGTAGCCTGGCCAGCTGAGTAGTTGCATGAGCAAGTACTGCGTGCGGTCGGTCGTTCTCCGAAATCACCGAGTAAACAACGGAACCGGTACTCCTGTCATGAAATCTTCGTCTCGCGAGCGATCGCTAATTTTTATTAGTTTGGCATTCCCCTGTGTGACTAAGTTTTATTGTAAATAGCCAAGATCTGATAGTTTTTTAAACTTAAATGTAATCTTAAAAGGCCCTACGAAGGTGACCGTTGTTTGTACGGAAGTGTATTTTACCACATTATTTTTAAACGTTGTCACCCAGGGGTCAAGCCGCCTTTTTTTTTAGATGTAATTTTTATGATCCCAGTACACGGGGGTATATAGGGGGGGTATTATTTGTTTGGTACACATATCACACATTGTACAACCTACTATGGAATTAGTTTTATGTAAATATTTTCAGGGGCAACCCATGATAGTTTAGTTTGGTGATACTTATATATGTTAAAAAAGTTGACCAAACATCATAGTAGGCTGACACCTCTAACGGTTTAGTCGTTAGTGATATGTGAAGTTCTCTATCCTGTTGACATTTTCCATAACTATGGAAGCTATTTTACTACCAGTTATATATCTGTTTACTGGTAGTAACTATATGTACTTGGGATCAATCAACTAAATGTCTAAATATTCTGCTTGTGAGTGAGTTAGTGAATGAGTATTTGGTTTAACGGCGCATCAGCTCAGTTCAGAATATATCGCGCCGGGCTAAGTATATTGTATACAAGATAAAATGCTGCTTGAATGGTCATTGAATGTACATTGAAACTTAATTAATACACTGGGCAGTGTTAATTTCTTGGAGATATTATTCCACTGAATAGATGGGATACATTTTCATATATATCTATAGCTTTCTGTTGGAGAAGGCAGTTTTGAAATATTAAAATATGCACTGTATGTTTACAAAAATGAAAAATGCTGCTTGAATTGTCATTGAATTGTCATCGCAACGTGATATGCTTTCTATCCGGTTCGCGCGCGTCAATTGTTAGAATTATACGTGAACGGCTGACGTCCTTACGGCGTGCAGGTCGCGGTCGGTGCACATCTCGCAGCAGCATGGTAGGACATTGAGTCGTCTGGTCGTCGTCGATCTTGCAGCAAGGTACACACTCTTCAGCATCGATATTCAATGTAACTGGTATAGGTAGAACTTGTTTCGCAATCGATCGAGCTAAATTAAATGTGCATAACTAACAAACAAATATTGTAAGATATTGTTTCGCAATCGAGCTAAATAAATGTGTATAAACTAAATGCATCACTTAATGCCCGCATCACACCCCACATTTATATTAAAATGGAGATGAATAGATTTACATATAGATTTATCTCTTTCCCTTGGGGAAAGGCACTTTTGAAACATTAAAATGTGCATTAAATGTGTACAAAATGAAAAATTCTGCTTGTGAGTGAGTTAGTGAATGAGTATTTGGTTTAACGGCGCATCAGCTCAGTTCAGAATATATCGCGCCGGGCTAAGTATATTGTATACAAGATAAAATGCTGCTTGAATGGTCATTGAATGTACATTGAAACTTAATTAATACACTGGGCAGTGTTAATTTCTTGGAGATATTATTCCACTGAATAGATGGGATACATTTTCATATATATCTATAGCTTTCTGTTGGAGAAGGCAGTTTTGAAATATTAAAATATGCACTGTATGTTTACAAAAATGAAAAATGCTGCTTGAATTGTCATTGAATTGTCATCGCAACGTGATATGCTTTCTATCCGGTTCGCGCGCGTCAATTGTTAGAATTATACGTGAACGGCTGACGTCCTTACGGCGTGCAGGTCGCGGTCGGTGCACATCTCGCAGCAGCATGGTAGGACATTGAGTCGTCTGGTCGTCGATCTTGCAGCAAGGTACACACTCTTCAGCATCGATATTCAATGTAACTGGTATAGGTAGAACTTGTTTCGCAATCGATCGAGCTAAATTAAATGTGCATAACTAACAAACAAATATTGTAAGATATTGTTTCGCAATCGAGCTAAATAAATGTGTATAAACTAAATGCATCACTTAATGCCCGCATCACACCCCACATTTATATTAAAATGGAGATGAATAGATTTACATATAGATTTATCTCTTTCCCTTGGGGAAAGGCACTTTTGAAACATTAAAATGTGCATTAAATGTGTACAAAATGAAAAATTCTGCTTGTGAGTGAGTTAGTGAATGAGTATTTGGTTTAACGGCGCATCAGCTCAGTTCAGAATATATCGCGCCGGGCTAAGTATATTGTATACAAGATAAAATGCTGCTTGAATGGTCACTGAATGTACATTGAAACTTAATTAATACACTGGGCAGTGTTAATTTCTTGGAGATATTATTCCACTGAATAGATGGGATACATTTTCATATATATCTATAGCTTTCTGTTGGAGAAGGCAGTTTTGAAATATTAAAATATGCACTGTATGTTTACAAAAATGAAAAATGCTGCTTGAATTGTCATTGAATTGTCATCGCAACGTGATATGCTTTCTATCCGGTTCGCGCGCGTCAATTGTTAGAATTATACGTGAACGGCTGACGTCCTTACGGCGTCCCGGTCGATCTCCTCACGACGTGCACGTCGTGACCGGGGCACATTCCGCAGCAGCAGCGTAGGATTCTGGGATCTTCTGGTCGTCGATCTTGTGAAGGGGAGGCTCGCCAGCATGTGGATCCATGGCTACAGCACATCAGGACAGATCCACCAGCTCTTCTAGATAGCGAGCACTCTAGATAGTGATGTTTTGGCACTATATCTTCGCCGGCTCGTTTCGACACTTTCTCTTCCTTCTTCTACTTCTCCGGCGGATAGACGAGACGGCGGACCTGAGGGAGCGGCAATAGTCGTGGTATCCACGCTCCCCTGAGTGACAATCGACGACCAGATGTCTAACTGTCAGATCCGTATTAATGCTGCTGCGGGGTGACCAACAGTGAGGAGTGTGGCCCTACAAGGGACCGAGTACAGAAAGACCAGGCTTTGTCACCCTGCCACGGAATCAAGAAACCTCCTGGGGATGTCATCCTGAGCTCACATCGGGAGATTGAGTCACCGTCCCGAAGTGACCAATCCACACCGCTGGCGCATACAGACGAGGACCCGCATCGACTCTTCGGAGTATCAACACTTACCTAGATCAGCGACAGCTAACACTGGGGCGCTGAAGAGGCACACCCTCGAACTCTTTTATCCGTCTACCAATGAAGTCCGTTGGGGACGGAGGGATGCGACCTCGACCTCGGATGCGTCAACGGGGTGGACAACGACGGAACAACCGAAACATTCTGCTGCTGTGAGCCGACCCAGGAAACCAGCACGGGGCTTGTCACCCTGTTGTCGGGGAGATGATGCCAGGCGCAGGGAACGTCACCCTGTCGTTTGGCATCGCTCCATAACTGGGTCAACGATGAAGAAGCACCTTCACAGCGACTGGATGACCTCATTTCTTCATCCAGTCAGCGACCAGACCTTCAGCCACCTGGTACATAATCATCTTAGTCTACCCTACTCGTCAGCGAAAACAGAAAGAATCATCGTAGAAGAATCATCGCAGAACACGTACATAATCACCATAGAAGAATAGGAATAATCATCACAGAAGAATCACCTTAGGACAAGAAGAATCGCCTTAGACAAGAAGAATCACCTTAGGACATAACCATCTTAGAAAATACAGTCGCCCAAATGCATTTATGCGGTGGCGACTTTAAATAAAACGAATATCATCATCCTTACGGCGTGCAGGTCGCGGTCGGTGCACATCTCGCAGCAGCATGGTAGGACATTGAGTCGTCTGGTCGTCGTCGTCTTGCAGCAAGGTACACACTCTTCAGCATCGATATTCAATGTAACTGGTATAGGTAGAACTTGTTTCGCAATCGATCGAGCTAAATTAAATGTGCATAACTAACAAACAAATATTGTAAGATATTGTTTCGCAATCGAGCTAAATAAATGTGTATAAACTAAATGCATCACTTAATGCCCGCATCACACCCCACATTTATATTAAAATGGAGATGAATAGATTTACATATAGATTTATCTCTTTCCCTTGGGGAAAGGCACTTTTGAAACATTAAAATGTGCATTAAATGTGTACAAAATGAAAAATTCTGCTTGTGAGTGAGTTAGTGAATGAGTATTTGGTTTAACGGCGCATCAGCTCAGTTCAGAATATATCGCGCCGGGCTAAGTATATTGTATACAAGATAAAATGCTGCTTGAATGGTCACTGAATGTACATTGAAACTTAATTAATACACTGGGCAGTGTTAATTTCTTGGAGATATTATTCCACTGAATAGATGGGATACATTTTCATATATATCTATAGCTTTCTGTTGGAGAAGGCAGTTTTGAAATATTAAAATATGCACTGTATGTTTACAAAAATGCTGCTTGAATTGTCATTGAATTGTCATCGCAACGTGATATGCTTTCTATCCGGTTCGCGCGCGTCAATTGTTAGAATTATACGTGAACGGCTGACGTCCTTACGGCGTGCAGGTCGCGGTCGGTGCACATCTCGCAGCAGCATGGTAGGACATTGAGTCGTCTGGTCGTCGATCTTGCAGCAAGGTACACACTCTTCAGCATCGATATTCAATGTAACTGGTATAGGTAGAACTTGTTTCGCAATCGATCGAGCTAAATTAAATGTGCATAACTAACAAACAAATATTGTAAGATATTGTTTCGCAATCGAGCTAAATAAATGTGTATCAACTAAATGCATCACTTAATGCCCGCATCACACCCCACATTTATATTAAAATGGAGATGAATAGATTTACATATAGATTTATCTCTTTCCCTTGGGGAAAGGCACTTTTGAAACATTAAAATGTGCATTAAATGTGTACAAAATGAAAAATTCTGCTTGTGAGTGAGTTAGTGAATGAGTATTTGGTTTAACGGCGCATCAGCTCAGTTCAGAATATATCGCGCCGGGCTAAGTATATTGTATACAAGATAAAATGCTGCTTGAATGGTCATTGAATGTACATTGAAACTTAATTAATACACTGGGCAGTGTTAATTTCTTGGAGATATTATTCCACTGAATAGATGGGATACATTTTCATATATATCTATAGCTTTCTGTTGGAGAAGGCAGTTTTGAAATATTAAAATATGCACTGTATGTTTACAAAAATGAAAAATGCTGCTTGAATTGTCATTGAATTGTCATCGCAACGTGATATGCTTTCTATCCGGTTCGCGCGCGTCAATTGTTAGAATTATACGTGAACGGCTGACGTCCTTACGGCGTGCCGGTCGATCTCCTCACGACGTGCACGTCGTGACCGGTGCACATTCCGCAGCAGCAGCGTAGGATTCTGGGATCTTCTGGTTGTCGATCTTGCGAAGGGGGAATCTCTCCAAGTATGTGGATCCACGGCTATGGCACATCAGGACAGATCTGCCATCTCTTCCAGGTGGTGTTATAGCGAACACTGGATTTTCGATCTTTCGTTTAGAAGAGATGGCGGACCTGAGGGAGCGGCAACGGTCGTGGATCCACGCTCCCCCGATCTATACTGTATCTGGACTTGCTTGCGACAATCGACGACCAGATGTCTAACTGTCAGATCCGTATTAATGCTGCTGCGGGGTGACCAACAGTGAGGAGGGTGGCCCTACAAAGGACCACGTACAGACCAGGCCTTGTCACCCTGGCACGGAAAGAAGTAACCACCAGAGGACGTCTCCATAAGCTTCATAGAAGAAGAATCGCCAGCGACTACAGAAATAATCACCGTAGAATAGGAATAATCATCATAGAAGATGGACATAATCATCGTAGAACACATAATCATCATTGAATAACCAGCACAGAAGAACGAATCACCTTAGGATCTAAACAACTTAGAGAATACAGTCGCCCAAATGCATTTATGCGGTGGCGACTATAAATAAAACGAATATCGTCGATCTTGCAGCAAGGTACACACTCTTCAGCATCGATGTTCAATGTAACTGGTATAGGTAGAACTTGTTCGCAATCGATCGAGCTAAATTAAATGTGCATAACTAACAAACAAATATTGTAAGATATTGTTTCGCAATCGAGCTAAATAAATGTGTATAAACTAAATGCATCACTTAATGCCCGCATCACACCCCACATTTATATTAAAATGGAGATGAATAGATTTACATATAGATTTATCTCTTTCCCTTGGGGAAAGGCACTTTTGAAACATTAAAATGTGCATTAAATGTGTACAAAATGAAAAATTCTGCTTGTGAGTGAGTTAGTGAATGAGTATTTGGTTTAACGGCGCATCAGCTCAGTTCAGAATATATCGCGCCGGGCTAAGTATATTGTATACAAGATAAAATGCTGCTTGAATGGTCACTGAATGTACATTGAAACTTAATTAATACACTGGGCAGTGTTAATTTCTTGGAGATATTATTCCACTGAATAGATGGGATACATTTTCATATATATCTATAGCTTTCTGTTGGAGAAGGCAGTTTTGAAATATTAAAATATGCACTGTATGTTTACAAAAATGAAAAATGCTGCTTGAATTGTCATTGAATTGTCATCGCAACGTGATATGCTTTCTATCCGGTTCGCGCGCGTCAATTGTTAGAATTATACGTGAACGGCTGACGTCCTTACGGCGTGCAGGTCGCGGTCGGTGCACATCTCGCAGCAGCATGGTAGGACATTGAGTCGTCTGGTCGTCGATCTTGCAGCAAGGTACACACTCTTCAGCATCGATGTTCAATGTAACTGGTAGAGGTAGAACTTGTTTCGCAATCGATCGAGCTAAATTAAATGTGCATAACTAACAAACAAATATTGTAAGATATTGTTTCGCAATCGAGCTAAATAAATGTGTATAAACTAAATGCATCACTTAATGCCCGCATCACACCCCACATTTATATTAAAATGGAGATGAATAGATTTACATATAGATTTATCTCTTTCCCTTGGGGAAAGGCACTTTTGAAACATTAAAATGTGCATTAAATGTGTACAAAATGAAAAATTCTGCTTGTGAGTGAGTTAGTGAATGAGTATTTGGTTTAACGGCGCATCAGCTCAGTTCAGAATATATCGCGCCGGGCTAAGTATATTGTATACAAGATAAAATGCTGCTTGAATGGTCACTGAATGTACATTGAAACTTAATTAATACACTGGGCAGTGTTAATTTCTTGGAGATATTATTCCACTGAATAGATGGGATACATTTTCATATATATCTATAGCTTTCTGTTGGAGAAGGCAGTTTTGAAATATTAAAATATGCACTGTATGTTTACAAAAATAAAAAATGCTGCTTGAATTGGCATCGCAAGTTACTAGCGTTTCTATTCGGTTCATGCGCGTCAATTGTTGTCTTTAAATAGAATTGTCTTTAAATAGAAGTATACGTTGAACGGCTGAGGTCCTTACGGCGTGCAAGTCGCGGTCGGTGCACATCTCGCAGCGGCATGGTATGACATTGAGTCGTCTGGTCTTCGATCTTGCAGCAAGGTACACACTCTTCAGCATCGATGTTCAATGTAGCTGGTAGAGGTAGGACTTGTTTCGCAATCGATCGAGCTAAATTAAATGTGCATAACTAACAAACAAATATTGTAAGATATTGTTTCGCAATCGAGCTAAATAAATGTGTATAAACTAAATGCATCACTTAATGCCCGCATCACACCCCACATTTATATTAAAATGGAGATGAATAGATTTACATATAGAATTATCTCTTTCCCTTGGGGAAAGGCACTTTTGAAACATTAAAATGTGCATTAAATGTGTACAAAATAAAAATTCTGCTTGTGAGTGAGTTAGTGAATGAGTATTTGGTTTAACGGCGCATCAGCTCAGTTCAGAATATATCGCGCTGGGCTAAGTATATTGTATACAAGATAAAATGCTGCTTGAATGGTCACTGAATGTACATTGAAACTTAATTAATACACTGGACAGTGTTAATTTCTTGGAGATATTATTCCACTGGATAGATGGGATACATATACATATATATCTATAGCTTTCTGTTGGAGAAGGCAGTTTTGAAATATTAAAATATGCACTGTATGTTTACAAAAATAAAAAATGCTGCTTGAATTGGCATCGCAAGTTACTAGCGTTTCTATTCGGTTCATGCGCGTCAATTGTTGTCTTTAAATAGAATTGTCTTTAAATAGAATTATACGTTGAACGGCTGAGGTCCTTACGGCGTGCAAGTCGCGGTCGTTTCACATCTCGCAGCGGCATGGTATGACATTGAGTCGTCTGGTCTTCGATCTTGCAGCAAGGTACACACTCTTCAGCATCGATGTGCAATGTAGCTGGTAGAGGTAGGACTTGTTTCGCAATCGATCGAGCTAAATTAAATGTGCATAACTAACAAACAAATATTGTAAGATATTGTTTCGCAATCGAGCTAAATAAATGTGTATAAACTAAATGCATCACTTAGTGTCCGCATCACACCCCACATTTATATTAAAATGGAGATGAATAGATTTACATATAGATGTATCTCTTTCCTTTGGGGAAAGGCACTTTTGAAACATTAAAATATGCATTAAATGTGTGCAAAATGAAAAATTCTGCTTGTGAGTTAGTGAATGAGTATTTGGTTTAACGGCGCATCAGCTCAGTTCAGAATATATCGCGCCGGGCTAAGTATATTGTATACAAGATAAAATGCTGCTTGAATGGTCACTGAATGTACATTGAAACTTAATTAATACACTGGGCAGTGTTAATTTCTTGGAGATATTATTCCACTGGATAGATGGGATACATTTACATATATACCTATAGCTTTCTGTTGGAGAAGGCAGTTTTGAAATATTAAAATATGCACTGTATGTTTACAAAAATAAAAAATGCTGCTTGAATTGGCATCGCAAGTTACTAGCGTTTCTATTCGGTTCATGTGCGTCAATTGTTGTCTTTAAATAGAATTGTCTTTAAATAGAATTATACGTTGAACGGCTGAGGTCCTTACGGCGTGCACGTCGCGGTCGGTGCACATCTCGCAGCGGCATGGTAGGACATTGAGTCGTCTGGTCTTCGATCTTGCAGCAAGGTACACACTCTTCAGCATCGATGTTCAATGTAGCTGGTAGAGGTAGGACTTGTTTCGCAATCGATCGAGCTAAATTAAATGTGCATAACTAACAAACAAATATTGTAAGATATTGTTTCGCAATCGAGCTAAATAAATGTGTATTAACTAAATGCATCACTTAATGTCCGCATCACACCCCACATTTATATTTAAATGGAGATGAATATATTTACATATAGATTTATCTCTTTCCCTTGGGGAAAGGCACTTTTGAAACATTAAAATGTTCATTAAATGTGTACAAAATGAAAAATTCTGCTTGTGAGTGAGTTAATGAATGAGTATTTGGTTTTACGGCGCATATGCACAGAACAGTTCAGAATATATCGCGCCTGGCTAAGTATATTGTATACAAGATAAAATGCTGCTTGAATGGTCACTGAATGTATTCCACTGAATAGAGCACTTTTGAAACATTAAAATGTGCATTAAATGTGTACAAAATGAAACATGTTGCTTGTTAGTGGATGAGTATTTGGTTTACGGTGCATCAGCACAGTTCAGACTAAGTGTATTGTATAGGTACAATACATACATACATGCATACATGCATACAATTTAAACAAATATATCACCTAAATATTAATTGAAAAATATTTTTGACAGACAGACACAGAGCTTGTCCCCTCTGATAATGAACATGCCCTAATTTATTATGCAAAAGCCCCGATGTAAAGAGGACATGCTCCGATGTAAAGAGGACATGCCCCTATATAAACATATTTCATTAACTGTAACTTTGTATATGAGGTGACTTATAGGCCCACTGGGTCGGGTGCAACATTTTGTATATATTTGTTTGTTATTTATGTTTAATGCACATGTCACTATAATAAAATAATTTCTTCTCTCTATTTCAATATTAAATTGTAGAGTCGCCCATATGGTTCGCCGGCGGCGAGGGTAAATAAGCTCAATCATCATCAAATTGTAGAGTAACTTTTCTTAAATACGCCTCTCATTTCTCCAAAAATATGATAAGTGACATAAAATCTTTGTGCCAGCAGTTAGCTGTTATTATTAGAACAACACTATTTGGCATATTTCAAATATCACACAAGACCTTTGTTCAAGCTTTGATGACCTGCCAATGCTCCAATTATTACTGTCTTGTATAATCCAGGTCAATAACCAGTGATGTGTAGTCTAATTAACATCCTTTCCAGGATTATGGGATTTGCTGACAGGTGTGAAACGGAACTTAACTAATAAATAATATTGACAACTGAAAAAGGTTACATTTGTGTCCTCATTTTGTATTCGTGCGCCAAATAGATGTCCGCCCAATTCCCTTATTTCCAAAATATGGCAGGCAATTACACAATCAATTTCAGAAAAGTGTTGTCTATAGGGCCTAGTTTTCCTCGATCCATGGAAAATTCATAATATTAGTTCATACAATATTAGATTTCACAATGTTTGCATGCATAATACCAAGCTAATATTAGTAAATTTGACTTTACATAATGTTTTCATGCTTGTCAATTGAGACAGATATCTCACAACCTAATGTGGTGCCTGTTGATCAATTTAGATAGGTCCCTAACCGGAACATTCAATTCTCACAGCTTCAACATTTCCCCCAGGCAGTGTGAATTGAAAGTTCAATCCGAAAATGCATAATACCGAGCTAATATTAGTAAATTTAGACTTGACATAATGTTTCCATGCTGGTCAATAACAGATCTCTCACAACTTCATATGATGCCCGTGGATCACTTCAGATAGATCCCTGACCGGAACATTCAATTCTCACACCTTCAACATTTCCCCCAGGCAGTGAGAATTGAAAGTTCAATCCGAAAATGCATAATACCGAGCTAATATTTGTAAATTTAGACTTGAGATAAATATATGATTTCATGCTGATATGTTGATATACAATCAAGCCTATCTTAAGCAGCCATCCAAGGGAGTCAGACAAAGTGGCTACTTAACACAGGCGACTGCTTAATAGAGGTAAGGTGTATAATAAAACAACCGATTGGGAATCATTGGATTAACATTTTCAGAAAATATGTATCGGAATATATATATATATAGATATATATGTGTGTATTATAATGTATATATGAATGTATCGGAATGTATATATATATAGATATATATGTGTGTATTATAATGTATATATGAATGTATCGGAATGTATATATAGATATATATGTGTGTATTATAATGTATATATGAATGTATCGGAATGTATATATATATAGATATATATGTGTGTATTATAATGTATATATGAATGTATCGGAATGTATATATATATAGATATATATGTGTGTATTATAATGTATATATGAATGTATCGGAATATATATATATATATATATATAGATATATATATATGTGTGTGTATTATAATGTATATATGAATGTATCGGAATGTATATATATATATATATATATTGGAATGTGTGTGTATGAGTGTGGCTACATATGGGTGTCCTCCACGTTGCTTTGACTGGAAATGTCGCTTTTACAAATATGTAATGTAAATGCGAAGGCCCACTGTGCGTATGAATGTAATACAACATTGATATTAGTATGTATTTCCTACAGCACACAATTTTCAACAGGACAGCGACCCTAAGCAAGCGTCCAATGCATTCATAGAAGAACACAGGATAAACTGGGTACCATGACCAACAGGTAAGTTAGATAATCAATCAAAAGGATCCTGGTTAGATATTGTAGGTTTGATCCACGCCTGACCCTAATAATATTAATAGTCTTACGGACGAGGCCTCGTGTCGGTGCCTAAGCTGGACACTAAAAGAACCAGCGAATACTTGGTTTTAACATATTTATTCATTCATAATGTACAGTACATATATATATGTATATGAATTTCAATCAAATTCTTTAGTTACATAATCATTGCTTTATTTCATTCCTGTAATTTCAATCATTTAGTTTCTTTCTATAATGGTGACTTTTACATTATATTTTATAAAAAGGAGATCACTAATGCAGTTTCTTAAGCAGATGTTATCTAATATTATTATCTATAACATGTCTTAAAAGAGTTGTTATAGTTGACATTATTTAGAATTTATGGTTTCCTTAATATAAATACCTTTAGACTGGATTTAGTAGCATAAAGCAGCTACTATTAATACAATGTATCATTTAGTGGCATAATGCTAGCCACATTGAATCTGCTACAGGACTTTAAATTAGTTAATTTGTAACCATTAACTATATATGGACACCATTAAAACCCATGCTGAGCTGGTAATCCAGGTATCGCAGGTTCTATCCCCCATCGACCCTAATAAAATTAGCAATCTTTCAGATGGGACGTTAAACTCAGGTCTCGTGTCGGTGCTGTACACCATGCACGTAAAAGAACCACAGGAGACTCTGGAATGGGTCTCTGTCTGTATCATTGCACTATCCTCTGTGTTTTTTACGTTTATTTATCGTCGCTACCGGTTGCCCATATGAACGACGCCTCCTGAAGGGATTAGTCATTTTAGATTTTGGAGGATAGTGCATGATACAGACACTATTCTCCAACAGTTTAAGAGGACAAATCTCTTCAGGAGGCGTCACTCAAGCGGGCAACCGGTAGCGATGATAAATAAACATAAAACACACACACACACATTAAAACCACCTACATAATTAACTTGAACTTCAATCTGTGGTCGGTGACATACAAATCGAAAGCTTATAGCCTATTGAGATTATCTCCCCTACATATATGTACACTATCGGCGATTAAGAGATAAACGTATTATGTAGTAATACCAAAATATATAAGTGTATGAAAATATAGTTTTATATCAAGTGAAACACTAACAAAATGGGGATTGGGTGGGGATTGAAAGCGATAAAATAACAAAACAATTTTCAAAGTGAATCACTCTGCCAATGCATCAGTCCATCGAAGACTCTTGAATGGGTCTCTGTCTGTATCATTGCATTATCCTCCAAAATCTAAAATGACTCTTCAGGTGTCGCTCACTTAGGCAACCTGAGTAGCGACGATTACAAAAAGTAATGCATGTTAGTTTTTATAAACATAATTATAACATAGCGAAAGACACTGGACCCGCTACACTCTCTAGCATGGTAGCTTGAGCAGGAGCTCGAATGTTATTCATATTCCTGTCTGGCCTCTATACCGTGCACTCGTGGGACAAGCCGTCCGTGTGTCGAGTACCTAGTCAGTATGTATGTATGTATGTATGTACACAGTCATGCACACAACCACACCCGCAGGCAATCTTATCTTTGTATAAGATAATTGTTCAAAGTTAAAGCGAGTCGAGCGGGGTGTACGTTTATATATCGTTTGTTATATATCGTTACCGGTTGCCCATATGAGCGACGCCTCCTGAAGAGATTAGTAATTTTATATTTATGGAGATTAGTACAATGATACAGACATAGACCCATTCCAGAGTCTCTTCTGGTTCTTTTACGTGCACGGTTTAAGCACCGACACGAGGCCGGTTTAAAGTCACATCTGAAAGACGGTTACATTTATTAGTGTCAGACGGAGGATCGAACCAGCGATCCCTGGATTACCAGTTCAGCGTGTTAACCACTAGACTACATATCCGTCTGTAAAAGCGAGTTTCTAATGGCCTTGTTTATCTTTTATATTTAAAATATTGATCTCGTGACATTGACATTGTGCAAGTCGTGATAGTGCAGTTGTAGCGCATTCGCTTCAGGCCCCGAGTTCGCACCCGGTTATGATTGTGTCCCTTAGCAAGGGGCTTAAATTGCCTCTTCTCTAACCTCATGGAGATGGATTCTACCAGGAATGAGGCCTCGAGGATGATTAATATAATGTAGTAAACACTTGTTCTGCAATCTAGTTAAGATAAATTTGTATAAACTAAATTGACATGATTGGTGGAAGAAGCTACATGCAAAAATCTATCTTGATTTATCTAACTTTAAATTATTTATGAAAAGTATAGTTAGGCCACAATATTAAGTAGAAATAATGTGTTGTCGTAATTTGTATGAAAGTCTGGAGTCTTCCTCCATGCCAGCCGGAGAATCGCCATAATTATGACCCTCATAAACAATATACAGATACGATTTTGTTTTTGCCCAATAATGTTATGCCCGTTGGTAGAATTGTGTGAATTATTAATACATTCACATTGTATAAGAACATGTAGGGGTATCGCACCAACAGCTTAGGTCATAATTATGGCGATTCTCCGGCTGGCATGGATGAAGACTCCAGACTTTCATACAAATATTACGACAACACACTATTTCTACTTAGTAGTTGTGGCCTAACTAATACATTTTCGGTAATGACAACGGCAGTCATATTGTAGGATAAAATCTAGATTATTAATCCATAATCGATTTCATAGTTGCATTTAAATTAGCTGGCTAATCTTACAATCAACTTAAAACTGCAGTATTGGGATACATAGATTTATTCTTTATTTCAGTCTCATCGTTGTACAATACATAAAATATACACAACAAATTATCGTGGCATAGTACAACACCATTCATTATAAAAGAATTATAAGAGACTAATGTAATCACAGATAATCAAACTATCACAGTCTAACGACATATTATTATATTTACATATTAAAACCGGGGAACAGTCGCTAATTGAAAATTAAATACTTACTAAAACCGGAAATTTTGAAATACTGAAATGGAAAAAAAGCACTAATGCGCAATTAAGAAATGTTTTAAAATATCAGTTATCAACCTCGATCAGATCGCGGTTGAACTAATTAGCAGCTGTTTCTCGGAATGGATAAGAGACACACAATCAATAAATCAAATGGATACATTATTTACATAAATAAAAGGATCGTCTTTGAAGAATATAAAAACAGGTTTTGGCAACAATTCTAATCAGAGGTATAGTAGTAAAAATAATTCTAAGCTGGTCGGATACAGGTTTGTTCCGAAAGTCATTTTCATATAATGAGGCTTTCTCTAAGAGAACAGCTCTCAAATCATCATACAGTGAACATTCTAATAATACATGACTTTCGTCTTCTAATACATTACAGAAAGGGCACTTACGTTCATCAAGTGGTAAATTCTCATACCTTCCGGTTTCTATACGTAATGGAGCAACTCCACATCTAAATTTACATAATGCTGATCTGTGACGTGTGGGTAAAATCATTTTACAATATACTTCTGTTTGAAATTTAAATTTAAATGTACAGTAGGTTCTAAGCTTATTGCGACCACGTCCAGAAACACCTATCACACTGTTAATAGAGGTGGACCAGTCAGTAACATATTTCTCCATTACCGCATTTTCCACACTATCTACTAAATTGTGCTTATGTATAGGTATAGATAGGTTACAGTAATCCATCAAAGTAATGTCTGCAAACGTCTCTTGACATAATAAAACCAGTTTTTATAACTTGTAGATTTAGCATTCGCCCATAGTGCAACTCGCTTATTTAATCTGGAATTGTCGGTATTAGCTAAGCGTGCCCAAAACCCAGATATGTGCTTCCATTGTCGCACAACTGGCGGCTGCCAACCCATTTCCCCGGAGACAGCTGCATTGGGAGAATATTTCCCAACACCAAGAAAGAAACGCATGGCACATTGTGGATTGCATTAATGCATGAAAACGCTTTATATCCCAAACCGGGGCGCCATAAGCAATCACAGGCCAGACAACAGAGTCATACAATTTGGAGAAAACATTATATGGTACACCCCCAACTAACTTACATTAGCAATGAGCAGTCCCAATGCACGACTTGCACTTTGAGCAACACATTTTGCAGTAACATTGAAGTCAAGGTATTCACTCAAAACAATTCCTAAATAAGTATATATACCTATAGTTTCCAGAACATTAACACCACATTTAAAAATAACATCAGATCTTGGCATAGAAGCAGGACGAAAATGACAACTCTACTTTTATCCCTGTTTATAAACATATCGTTTATATTGCACCAGTCATGTAAAGCATTCAATAATCTCTGCAAATCAAGTTGGTTTCTGCTAGTAGGACAATGTCATCCGCGTACAATAGAATACCTATACAGTCATTATCGACATTAACACCGATATTTAATGATTTCAAAAATATCGTTAAATCATTAATGTACAAATTAAATAAAAGCGGCGATAGAATGCACCCTGTCTTAAGCCACAATTAACATCAAACCAATCAGTCTTAAAAGAGTTTACCCTAATACATGACGACACAGATGAGTAGATAGACTTAACAGCTCGCCACATACTTCTTACATTCTAATTGCGCATTACTTCCACAGATCAAAATTCCGGTAGAAGTATAATTTCAATTAGCGACTGTTCCCCGGTTTAAATTAATATATAGTCGATAGACTGTGATAGGATACGGATTACATAGTCCTATAATCTTTATAATATGGTGTTGTACTATGCCACGATAATTTGTTGTGTATATTTTATGTATTGTACAACGATGAGACTGAAATAAAGAATAAATCTATTACCGGCAACTCCAATTTCATTGAGTCTTTTCCACAATTTATCTCTGTTAATAAAATCGTACGCCTTACTAAAATCAATAAAGGCACAGAATGTGGCTTTTTTAACTTGTTTTCTTGTATCAATAATAGAGGTCAAAGTGGATAAGTGATCTATGGTACTACGCTTCTTTCTGAAACCGTTTTGCTCATCTGCGATCTTATCGTTATGTTCAGCCCAACAACTTAGCCTGGCGTTTAAAATATTACAATAAATCTTGTACATGGCTGAGGCTCTTGAATCCGTCATTGAGGGTTTTGGTATCGGGTTTATAATACATTTGCCCCAGATAGACGGGACAGTCCCATTGGAGAAGCATACATTAAACAGAGTATGCAAAAATAGCACGGACGTATCGTTCTGTAAAACTTCACTAGGATACCGTCTATGCCACAGGCTTTTCCCTTCTTGGCACCATCAATTGCCTTCTTTACTTCAAAAATAGTAATGTTTGCATTAAAAGACAGATCTGCATAATCAGTTACATCATTCAATACATTAGAGTTCTGTGATGAATATACATAATTATCATTTTTATATAACGAGCTAAAATCATGTTTCCATTTGTATACACAAGTTTACTTGACGATGTGTGAAATATCGATAGCTGATTGGATTATCCATTATAGGTTGATCGACAGGTGTCGTGATCGATACCAATATGCTGTTCCATCAATTGACCGCGTATTCTGTAAGTCATAAACACAAGCGTTTTTAAACCTCATACACTGGAAATTGGAGTCTCATTAGTAGCAGAGGACAGATATTGTTATTGACTTTCAATTCTCACAACTTACGTTTCTTATACCCGTAGCGTGAGCCCCGTAACTCGCAACTAGCGAACTTTCAATTCTCACTGACTTACGGGGCTCACGTTACACCGGCTGCCCCAAACCACACCCCTAATTATATTATATAATCTCCTCATCTTTTTCTATTATTTCTTTTTTGTGGAGGAGGGGTGGAGGTAGAAAGAAACCATGCAACTATCCAGTGTGAAAAGGCCTTCTTTGCTGCCCCGTGACTTTCCCAACGATCAGTATAACGATAAATGTTATCATAAATTAAGAGGCTAAACTGTTGACATCTATTATATCAAATGTTGGCTCAAATCGGTACCGCCACGTAGATTAAACCTACTATAACATGTCTGAACTAACAGTCTTAGAAACTTAAATCACATACATTGTAATTGAGAGTAGCTGCTTGACAAAGTAAAAACATAGAGCTAAAGTCCGGAATTCATTTCTTAAGCCGCCATTAATAAAGATGCCATTCCTCTGACGATTCGTCACTTGATATAAACGCTAAAGGGCGTCGAACCTGTCGCTATATAAATTCCGATTTTAATAAAATTACCAGGTATCCCAAGATCTGCAACGATCAATACCCTCCACTTGCTGTCATTACAAACAGAGAATATTATTCATCAAAAACAAACCTTAATATTTCGAGACTGACGTTTTCAATTAAGGGTGGGTGGGCGGGGGCCAATAAAATGACGTGTATCGTGTAATGCATACGACTTCGAGTGAAGATGAATATCTATATTCCACTATTTTTACTATTCGAAAATGCACGAAATAATCGTGCATATAAACAGAACACTTGAATACACATCATTACCCAAATTACTGTAAACCTAGGATAAATATATTTAATAATAGATCAAAAATGTTTACGTTAATCCATTCAACAAGACATAACTGACTTGAACTGGTGCAATATAATCTTACACCAATAAATTAATAAGAAAATTACATTTGGACAAGTTCATTTATCAAAATTGGAAATTTTGCCTAAAATTAGTGCAGATCCTGATGAAACGGCTCGTCACGAGCCGGCTCATCTGGATCTACACTTTTTGTAAGCCTATTTAGCGGTATGTGTTGTTGAAATTGTTAAACGATACACTAGATAAACTATATGTTATATCTGTCGAGAATTAATACTATAATATATTATAAGATGAGAAAACGGAATAAAATTAATACCATGTGGTGCAACGAAAACCACGATAAACACAGAGGAAACCGATTAAAAATGCGTATCCTATCCTCCTAAAAGAGTATTCAAGGGGCAGTAATCCTGTCTCTCATTTTCACTATCTGTATGTACATGTAATGCACTATGATAATCAGCGTGTTATCATTCGTGTTCAACCTGCTCACATAATTATTACGCCTACATAAGATTAATGATGACCAGGCACGTATCTACTATAAGGTCATGGCCTGCAGATTGTTCAAGAAAATAAAAACTATAAACCCCCCAAAATGCAATAAAAACTATAGGTGGGTGTGAGTATGACAAAAGTGGGTTGTCAACTGGAGGTCACATGCATTCTGTACAACAACAACACAACAACAACAACAAGTATTATCTCTGAAAATAGCGTCATTTGAACATCCAAGTAATGAAATGCGTCAATGCGTTAGAATGCACAATTCACGTTCTAGGATTCAATATTTTCCTGAGGGAATATGCACACATACCCTAGAGTTCTACCCAAATCGCATGCTTTGGTGCTCATTTACATTAGTCGGGCCTTCATATTCAAAATCGTGGAAGTCGTGATAGCGTAGTGGATGCGCGTTCGCTTTAAGTGCGAAAGGTCCGGAGTTCGAGCCCCGCTGGAGCTGTTACGATTGTGCCATTAAGCAGGGTATTTAAATTCCACATGCCTCTTCTCTCTCCCTCATGGCGATGAATTCCACCAGGAATGGGGTCTCGAGAGTGATTAATATAAGTTGTAAGAACTTGTTTCGCAATCGAGCTAAACTAAATGTGTATAAACTAACACCACAGGCTTGTGTAGGGTCTTTTTTCAAAACACAAAATAAAATATGTACACATTTGTCTTTAAATGTGTATTTAAAAGAAATGATGTGTATCTTTTCTTCTATTGGTTATTCGGTTATTTCGCAATCGAGCTAAAATAAATTTGTATTAACTAAATTCAAAATCGCTAGCTACACCCCTGATAACTACATATAAAATACAGGTACATAAGGTTATGTTATCTCAATAATTATATTCATAGTTTGACTATCTCAATAAAATATAGTTATTTTAATAAGTCGTTTGTGAAGGACATAAATATAAAACACGTGTTAAAATGGAACAAAATAAAATAAAATTGTAATACTATATCTACTGATTGCCATGGTGTACGATTGTTGCTGAAAATGTGACCACATGATTGGAAAAAAACAATTGCATGGTCACGGTATACAGTAAAAAATAATTCTGAAATCAAGATAACACATAGATATGGCTTTAGGTAAAACAGCACTGTTCAAATTTCTTGCGTTGGCTATTGGGTGTGTGGCAAACTTCACAACTGGCTCGCTATTCGTTTTCAATGTTTATCAAGATGCTATTAAAGATACCTTCAATTACACTCAGCAAGAAGGTAGGTTACATTTGGTTGCGGGTTCAAACCCAACCGTTTAAAAGAGGTTTTTAAGAACATTTTGATAAATCATAGGCTTGACACTATATATACAAAAATCTTAGGCAATATGAAAACATATTTAAAAACGACATGCAGTCACTATAAGAGTAACTAGGGAAAGTAGTTATGGTTGAGTTACTTCCCATGGGTACTCTTTACTGGAGGATACGGTCTCATTTGGCTTCCTCTGCTTTTATCGTTGTTTACGTTGCACGACAAGGTGATATGGCGAGTCCACATGTGTTAAAAAAGTTTAAGCTTTATTTATTTTACAACGATTGCGAAGCAAGTTCTAACAACTTATATGAATCACTCTCGTTGGCGCGGATGAAAGCGTAAATGTGGTCATTCGTGTGGGAGGAAACCGGAGTACCCGGAGAAAAACCAATCTCACATACTTCCCGGTCAGAGGTTCGAACCCGGGTTACATTGGTGAGAAGCGAGCGCGCTAACCACTGCGCTACTCGGACAGCCGGATGTGGTGGTGAAACTAAACTCCACATGTCCAGCATGGCACCCAGAGAGAATTACAGACCTTCTGCAAGCATACTATGTAACTACCTCATCCCAGTGTGAATAGAACTTGCAACGGTGATGATCAAGTGATTGGAAGTCAAAGACATTAACTGCCCGGGTGGAGGCCACGAGCTATCCATGTATTAATCCGTATTAAATATGGCTGTCCGATTAGCGCAGTTGTTAGCGCGCTCGCTTCTCACCAATGCAACCCGGGTTCAATCCTCGGACCGGGAAGTATGTGAGATGGTACGGTGGTCGCCAGATCGGACAGGTGGGTTTTCTCCGGGTACTCCGGTTTCCTCCCACACGAATGACAACAATTACGCTTTCATCCGCGCCAACGAGAGTGATTAATATAAGTTGTTGTTAAAACTTGTTTCGCAATCGTTGTAAAATAAATCAAGTTTAAAAAACAAAACAAAACATGTTAACAATTTGTATATAATTAAAGTAAAGTAAAGTGTTTGTTCATTACTGACAATTAAGACACAATTTTGTTAATGAACATCAGTACTTCCCTAATCATATCATTGTAGACCAGGCGGATAGGCACTCGGTAAACCGTATTTAATTAGCTGGTGACTCACCAACCGGTCACATCAGACAGAACCCCTGATGAGGTTCGAACCGTCAACCCGCCCCGTAGGAGGACGCCTTAACCACTAGGTCACGCTGTGTTCACTGCGCATGCCTAACATTTCAAGCATTATATCTCTTATATTAATGTATATTTCTGAAATTACAGTCGAATCGTTATCCTCGATGCTGAACCTTGGATTCGGTGTCGGATTCTTGCCCGGGATGTTTTACGATAAGTTCGGGGGTCAGTGGGCATCCGTCGCTGGGTTACTGCTGACTGGGCCTGCGTACGTGCTTATATGGAGCACCACTAAATCTGTGCAATTTTATTCTGCAAATTCTTGGTTGGTCGCGGTATATTTCTTCATGTGTGGTAAGTTTAGTGTACATATCTTTGATGTTCTAGTGATTCTAAGCATGTACCCTTCGTATCAGTTTAGTTTATACAAATTTATTTTAGCTCGATTGCGAAACAAACAAGTTCTGATAACTTATATTAATCACTCTCGAGACCTCATTCCTAATGGAATCCATTGCCACGATGGAGAGAGAAGAGGCAACGTGGAATTTAAATGCCTTGCCTAAGGGCACAATCGTAACGGCTCCAGCGGGGCTCAAATTCCGGACCTTTCGCACCTGAAGCGAACGCGCATCCACTGCGCTATCACGACTTCCACAGTTTGTTTGCGTGGGGTGTGGTGGTGGAGGGGTGTGGATTAAAGTCACACAAACATCTTACGTCATATGGCGACGCTCCAGCTAGTATTGGTGGATGAATACACCGGATGCTCCTCACCGTAGTATTTCACAACGCGCACCTGGGTAGAACAACTGACATTCCGCAATCCGTGAGGGCCGTTTTTGTTAACACTTTTAGCCCAACCCATTTGTATTTTCGTGCTATGCTCGTGCACTTATGTTTTGCATAGTGTAAACTTCAGTTATCTTACAACTATTGCGAAACAAGCTATAACAACTATTAATCCCTTTCGTTGGTGAGGATGAAAGCGTAAATGTGGTCATTCGTGTGGGAAGAAACCGGAGTACCCGGAGAAAACCCACCTGTTCGATCTGGCGAACACTGTACCATCTCACATACTTCCATGTCCGAGGATTGAACCCGGGTTGCATTGGTGAGAAGCGAGCGCGCTAACAACTGCGCTAATCTGACAGCCATATTGGTGAGGATCGAGGGTGCTAACTACTGCGCTAAATGTTTTGTATGTCATAACTATCATGCTGAATGCAATAACACATGATTAAACTAATCCGCATGCCAGTTGGGTAGCTTCCTCACATGCAAACATTCCCACCCCAGTGGGAATCGAACCTACATCGGTTGGGGGTGGGGGTTGAAGTCAACGACCGTAATCATTCACTCACACGGAGGGCTACCATTGTACATGCACAGTCTGGTCTTCTATACCCTTCATATCACGCAGGAGCTATGCTAATTGTGAGGGTTCACCCGGCGTACTGTGCCTTAAAGCAGCATTATATCGTAATAAAGGATGTTTTGGGTAAAATATAAATACTAATGTGTGTTTGTTTACAAAAATGCGCATTGTGCGTGTTTTATTTCATGTGTTGATAAACAAATTCGCGTATACGACGGTTTAAATTTATTGGAAATTTATCGTTTCTGAGCGACTGTTCCGATTTGTGTAAGCACAGAGGATGTAGAAAACAACGTATATATTTTGAAGAACATGAAAGACTATCTATCTATCTTCCTCTAATGTCGAACCCCTCGCGGGGATGTAGAAATGTCCCTAAAGACTTAGCTATCAGAGGTATGAATCAGCATATCAAGTAATTTAATTAAAAAAGATAACGTGGGACAAATGGGGACGATACATTCCGAATGTAAACAAGTGCGTTTGATGCGTTCCGGTTGTAAACAAGTGCGTGACCGATCGACTCGGAAAGTCCTACTTTCGGTTATGAGTTTGTTTTATCGCAAAAAACACTGTTTACCAAATGAACATAAGCATACAAAGTATAATGTTAGACTGTGTAGCAGTACGTAAAAATTGAATTTTTCAAATAGCTTTTATTTCATACGATGTATATTCTCCTATGTAACCGTTTGGTGAATTTTGATGAAATTTAGTATGGAGCTTAATGACTATAAGAATAGTTAAATTCATTCCGTTCGGAAAGTGGCGACAATATTAAAACGTTATTTTCGAGTTTTCTTGATCGAATTGTAAATTTAAGAAACTTCACAGAAACCGGTCAAAAGCTAAGTTAGTGTGTGTTTTGTGTTTTTGACGTAGCACAATTGGTGGAGGAATACCCCATGTGCCAAACCGAGCAGTATTTCAGGCACTAATTTCAGGCATTTTATAATGAACGAGAAATAAATGTAACATCTTCTATTGCTTTCTTCAAACCAATAATAATGCCGTTTTCAAAACGAACAAGAGGTCACATGACACATATTTTCGAACTGAATGCGGTCACATCATATAAATGTTTTGCAATAATCAAGATAATTTACAAAAATATTGTTATACAGCGACGCCAAATGTGGCGTCCGTGGTCCAGTGGTAGAGCGTCGGATTTGGAATCGAACGGTTCCGGGTTTGATACTCGGTCAGATCACGTATGTAGTGTCATTGAGCAAGGCACCTCACACACAGTATTGGTTAACCACTTAGATCGGCTAAGCCTGACCAGGAAAATATGTCTAGGTCCCCGCAAGGGGTTTGACATTCATGGAACATACATACATACACATTTAGCGCGAAAATAGCTGCACCTGTCATATTAACTCTTAACCTGCCAATCATGAATAAAGTCGCTTTTGCAATTCGTATAATGGAGCTAAAACACTTGTCTGAATAGCAACTAACACATATCCTGATCAGACCCATTCTATCCAATTAATTCTGCAGGTTAAGGGTTAAACATCACCGGATGTAATGTCGTTTGTTTATAATGCTTAGAAGTTTTATTGTTTCAGGGCTTGGTTCACTATTCATCTACATTGTCGCATTGAACACAAATATTATCAATTTCCACGAGAAGCACACAGGAAAAATCGTTGGATTACTAAACGGATTCTTTGCCGGTAGCCCATCTATCTTTGTCGTTATATATTACCATTTGTTTGCGCATGGAGTCACTACGGACACGACCAATCAAGATTTTCCGGGTTTCATTCTCTTTCTTGCAATAAGTGTAACAGTTGTGTGTGTTCTTTGTATTATGTTCGTTCAGGTTCGTAATGATGACTCCATAACGTTTACCAGCTTTGAAAACGAAGTTGAAACTGAAGCTCACAGAAATGTCACCGAACCTGTGTCTCTTGTTGACTCTGAACGTGCAAGGAAACCCGACAGAGAAAACGTAATTGGAGATATTAATAGTGATATATCAGAAATCAGTGTAGTCACTGATACGCTTGATGATACGAACAACAGTGTGAACGAAACTGATGTCATATCAGAAAGCAAAGCTGCTGTCACTAATAATAGTGATGAAATGAACAAGAATATGAAAGAAATTATGCTAAATATAGATTACCAATTGTTAATATGGCTCGTTGCGTTCGCTTCATCTATAGGGTTGGTTTATGTCAACAATATTACAGTGATTAGCAAGTCTCTCCGCCTAAGCCAGTACGATGACAGATTGACACTCGTCATACCAATCACAAATGCGATATTAAGTATACCAGTCGGAATAGTTTCTGATACGTTCAAGGAACGGCTTCCGAGAATGTGGATATTGGTATTTGGTTCTATTTGTTTCACTGCGTCGCAATTGTTGGTATTAATATTCGCTCAAGAGCTAGGTATATTTGTTATTTCGGCAATACTCGCCGGAGTCGGTGTTGCAGTTCTATGGTCTCTGGCACCTACGATTATGAAGGAACTATTCGGCGTTAGTAATTTGGGTAGAAATTGGGGTATTGCTATTCTGCTGGCAGCTGTGATAGGATTTGGAATTCAGGAAGCATACGGTGCTATTTATGACGTGGAGTTAAATGGGGGAGATGGTGTTCATTGTTATGGAAAGAAGTGTATACGTGGCGGAAGTACAATATGCCTTGCATCTGGAGCTGTATCTATCGCCTTGGGAGTTGTAATGATATTGAAAAAGAGATGCGTAGTCATGCAGAGGTAGTTAAATAGATCTATATCATGTTTCACGAAGCCAATCGATACGTCAAAACCAGATGCTTGTAATATATTACATACATGTATATATATAACATTGTTTTAGAATAGAGAACATATTGAGAGAGAAACCGAAATCAGCATAATTACAAAACAAAACCAAAAACACAAAACGGGTTTGATGACATGGCGGAGATGTATCCATTTGAACATTTGATTTGGTTCCTCTATGTTTTCTTTTGTGTTTTAAAATCGCACCACAAGCTTATATCATATGGCGACTCTCCAGCTAGTATTGGTGGATGAAGACCCCGTGTGCTCCTCACCGTAGTATTTCACAACGCGCATCTGGGTAGAACAACCGACATTCCGGCAATCCGAGAGGGCCGTATTTTCTTGTGAAGACCGTTTTCTAATGTTGCAGTATGTCAGACATGGATATACACCCGGATAGAACCGCCGGCATTACGTAAGCCAGCCAGATCGTCCTCACATAAAATAATTATATAGGGTCCAGTGGTATTCGTACCTTTGAGGGAAAAACAGTTGAAGTCAACAACCTAACCTTAACCACTCGGCTACTAATATACAATGGTTATATGTGAGATGTCAAACAGTTGAAGTCAACAACCTTAACAACCACTCGACCACTAATATACAATGGTTATATGTGGGATGTCAAACAGTTGAAGTCAACAACCTTAACCACTCGGCCACTAATATACAATGGTTATATGTGAAATGTCAAACAGTTGAAGTCAACAACCTTAACCACTCGACCACTAATATACAATGGTTATATGTGGGATGTCAAACAGTTGAAGTCAACAACCTTAACCACTCGGCCACTAATATACAATGGTTATATGTGGGATGTCAAACAGTTGAAGTCAACAACCACTCGACCACTAATATACAATGGTTATATGTGAGATGTCAAACAGTTGAAGTCAACAACCTTAACCACTCGACCACTAATATACAATGGTTATATGTGGGATGTCAAACAGTTGAAGTCAACAACCTTAACCACTCGGCCACTAATATACAATGGTTATATGTGAGATGTCAAACAGTTGAAGTCAACAACCACTCGACCACTAATATACAATGGTTATATGTGGGATGCCACTACATCATTGATTTTAGATAGGAAGACTTGGCGACACGGTACAATAACGGACTCGAACTCAACATGTTACATGTGGCAAGTTTCACATATGCACATTCATCTTCTCTGTTAATGGCTAACAGTCAATAATTGAGCTATTATGGTCATGCGTGGAGGGGGGATAGAAAAGTGAGCTACCAGGCCTGCTCAGCTACTATACTTCCACAAAAGAGGACACTGGTGTGTGATAAAAAAGGTGCAGAAACCTAACACCTTAAACATTAAAAGCCTTTAAGCCTACAATATGTACATCATTATACTAGAAGTGTGCAAATAGAGGTCAGTAGTCTGTTATAGCTTCATCATCGATGCAGCCAGCGCTGACTTACATCATACGATAGATGAGATGGCAGTATGTTCCATTTCAAACAACTGTTCTCGGAAAGTTTGAGCACTTGAAATAGTCAACTGTTGTGAATGGAATGTGATATGCCAAATGGTTGTAATGTCTTGACTGTCTGCTGTAAGGTGTGAGATATTGTGATGGATTGACAGCCACATGATTATTTACCATTTTATAGAACAGAGTAAGCCGGTTTGTTTTTCGTCTACTTTCTAAGGAGGAGTTCCATTTCAGATCATTCATTATATTTGTGACTGTGCCCGGGGTATTGCTGTATGTGTTGGTGACAAAGCGTGCAGCCTGTTTTTGAATATTTTCAACTTTGTCATTGTCTGTCTGTGTGTGCGGATCAGCAATATGCTAGTGTAGGTCTGGCAATAGAGTTATAAACAGCTTGTTTAGTTGTTTTGCGTGCTGAATGAAAAGTCCTTTTTAAGAAGCCTTAGCTCTGATTGGATTTACTGGTTATTTTATTTATGTGCGGAGTCCATGAGAGATTAGATGACATTTCTATACCAAGATAAGTTGCTTGAGATACGGTAGATACAGTTTGTTCGTGCAGGGTATATACTGTTGTGATCTTTCGTTTTGATCTTGTGACATGCATGATATGGCATTTACTGATGTTGAAGCTCATCTTCCATTTCTGCTCCCATTCTGCTAGCTTGTCTAGATCATACTGTAATTGCATGGAGTCTTGGGCAGAATGAATGGCTCTATAAATAACGCAGTCATCAGCAAAGAGTCTGACATGGGACTTTACAGTTGCTGGAAGGTCATTTATATAGAGCAGAAACAGAAGAGGCCCCAACACCTACCATTGGGGGACTCCTGATAGTACAGGTGCCGAAGTAGATGTCGCCCCATCAACAACAACTTGTTATGTTCTATGACCTAAGAAAGCTTTCACCCAAGAAAGAGAACTACACCCGATGCCATAGTGAGCTAGCTTATGCTGTAATTTATCATGACGGACCACATCAAACGCCTTACTAAAATACATGATGGCGACATCCACTTGGCCCCGCTGTATAGACTGTGATAGGTCACTTATGAAACCCACAAGTTGGGTTTCGCAAGACCGCCGAGCACGGAGGCCATGTTGGTTGTCTACTAGGATGTTATTTAAGTCTAAGTGATCTAGTATGTTACTAACTACTATGTGTTCGAGTAAATTACATGCTATGTAAGTTAAGGATACAGGTCTGTAATTACTAGCTTTATAGATTTCTCCTTTTTTGAAGATAGGAGTTACAAAGGCTTGGTACCAGTCTGAGGGAATAATACCAGTTTCTATTAACATGTTGAAGAGTTTAGTGATGATAGGTGCGATCTCGTTTGCACATTCTTGTAAGACATTTGGTTTAATGGCATCAGGGCCGGCAGCCTTATGAGGGTTTAGATTGTTGACATTTTTCTATTGGGCCGGGCATTATACTCCACAGCATAGGATCATATATGTCACATATCACATTCTTCACACGTGCGATCGTATTCTTCACATATGCGATGGTACCCGGAGAAAACCAAGCTGTCCGATCTGGCGACCACTGTACCATCTCACATACTTCCCGGTCGGAGGATCGAACCCGGGTTGCATTGGTGAGAAGCGAGCGCGCTAATCGGACAGCCAAACTAATCACTAGCTGCTTCTTGTGATAAATAAAAAGGTATGTACACATTTTAATAAATCAAACATTGTGTACAGATAATACATGTATGTTTCAGGTAGTAGCAGGTACGATGTACATACTATGTACGAGCGATGGTTGGATACCAAATCCCAGTTGTGTACAGATAATACATGTATGTTTCAGGTAGTAGCAGGTACGATGTACATACTATGTACGAGTGATGGTTGGATACCAAATCCCAGTTGTGTACAGATAATACATGTATGTGTCAGGTAGTAGCAGGTACGATGTACATACTATGTACGAGCGATGGTTGGATACCAAATCCCAGTTGTGTACAGATAATACATGTATGTGTCAGGTAGTAGCAGGTACGATGTACATACTATGTACGAGCGATGGTTGGATACCAAATCCCAGTTGTGTACAGATAATACATGTATGTTTCAGGTAGTCGCAGGTACGATGTACTATGTACGAGCGATGGTTGGATACCAAATCCCAGTTGTGTACAGATAATACATGTATGTTTCAGGTAGTAGCATGTACGATGTACTATGTACGAACGATGGTTGGATACAATCCCAGTTGTGTAAGATAATACATGTATGTTCAGGTAGTAGCATGTACGATGTACTATGTACGAGCGATGGTTGGATACCAAATCCCAGTTGTGTACAGATAATACATGTATGTTTCAGGTAGTCGCAGGTACGATGTACTATGTACGAGCGATGGTTGGATACCAAATCCCAGTTGTGTACAGATAATACATGTATGTTTCAGGTAGTAGCATGTACGATGTACTATGTACGAGCGATGGTTGGATACCAAATCCCAGTTGTGTACAGATAATACATGTATGTTTCAGGTAGTAGCATGTACGATGTACTATGTACGAGCGATGGTTGGATACCAAATCCCAGGTAGAGTAAGTAGTACATGTGTATAAATACACTTCCATACAGCTAAACCAGTCAGGCTAATTGTTTATTTCCTCCTCAATGTGAGATATACATGGAGTCATACAAACAATAAATACAATGAACATCTTACATAGAACATATTGTGTGTTTTACATTTATTTATCGTCGCTACCGGTTGCCCATATGAGCGACGCCTCCTGAAGAGATTAGTCATTTTAGATTATTGGAGGATAGTGCAATGATACAGACAGATACCCATTTCAGAGTCTCCTCTGGTTGTTTTACGTGCACGGCAGGGGCGTAGCTAGCCCTCTATCCATGTGGATTCATAATTGTACTAGGGGGGTCCGGGGGCATGCCCCCCGAAACATTTTTGAAACAATGGTGCAATCTGGTGCATTCTGGGCGTTCTGAGGTGCATTATTTAGTACTGAAAATTTGAAAGTTTTATGATCATAAATCAACAAATAAACCCTTTACTCGGCAGATTTTTTCCCTCTAAAATAGAGCTGAAATATCAAACAAATATAAGCCCCCATTGTCTAACAGAAGTCTAATTTTCTGTCCTTTTTGCCAGCGAACTGCATGATTACATGTTCAATGTCAATGTCCATATGTCTGTAGCTATGCATCATTGCTAGCCGAGACAGGCGTTCAGTGGACATAGTAGACCAAATATAGTTCTTCACTCTTCTCATGATGCTGAACGACCTCTCCGCTGAGGCTGTTGAAACCGGCATGGTGATGAGCACCACCAGACATGTGTAAATGTCCGGGTACAAAGTTTTGTTTGTGTCCTTCAAAGTTGTGTGCTGAGGTCAGAAGGCTTTGCTTCTCCCAAAGACCACCTAACTTTCCAGTGGACAACTTCACGTCCGAAGCTCCCGCGATCTCCACTGAAGTCCTCATGAAATGCATCGAATATTGCATCTTCCTGGGCAAGTGTCAGTTCATGGACAATACTTGGTATCAGGTACTGTGCTTTGAACCTGTCGTTGGCGATTACAAAGCGATCTTCCAGTTCTACAATCAGATGGTCAACGAACGGATAATATAGTGCCCGTTTCCAATAGTCTGAGACGGAATCGGCGGGAACGTTGCCACGGTGGCGTTGGTGTCGAGCTGTTCTTGGCTTTGAAGGTTCTACTTCCTGTACTTCGGCCATGGCCACTGCTTTACCGTACAACTCATGCCACACATCGTCGTCCGCTCTCTCGGCACGGAATGTTGATATCAAAACTTGGCTCTCCCTGGCTGCCTCAACTAAGTCGATGTTTTGCCTCTGTAAAAGTTTATTCAGCGGCATAACACCCTGGAGCACAAACTCAACAACAATCAGAGAGACGATAAAGTCAAATCCAAGGATGCTACACCTATAGCTGCGCGCGTTGGAGTCTCCTGCTAGCTCTAGCACCTCGAGGGCATTTACTATAGTGGGGTATGCGGCTTTAAAGGTGTAGAGCTAGTCCGCACGACTGGCCCATCTTGTCTCACAGAGGCTCTGCAGGCGGGTTCGTTTGTTCATTTCTTCTCTAGAAACCGGGTCGTTTCCCAGCTCTTCCTGAAATGCAAGTAGACGTTTTGCAAAATACTTGAATGCAAAACCAATTTGCTGCACTGGGTCGAGCAAGTTTCTAACAAGTGGTTCTTTGCAGGCGTGCACTATGGTAAGATTCAAGCTATGGGTTTTGCAGTGAACATACATAGCTTGTGGAACTAGTTGCTGTACCCGAGCTTGTACGCCACGATGACACCCCGACATATTACTGGATCCATCGTAACCCTGGCCACGCATCTTAGTAATATCTAGCCCAACATTCCTTTGTCCCTCAATGAACTTATTGAACAGAGCCTCTCCAGTGGTTGACTCGGCTTGAATAAAACCTACGAAATCCTCAAGGACGTCATTTTCTGACTCGGAATAATACCTTACACACATGGTGATTTGTTCCATAGTGGAGGCATCTGTCGCCTCGTCTGCAAGAAACGAATAACAGACAGCATCGTTGCATTGCTTCACAATTTTGTTCCTGATATATTCTTCACACACAGTTATTAATTCGTTTTGGATTTCAGGAGATGTATATGTTACTCTACAGTTTGAAGCCAAATGAGTTTTCAAGATTTCACCCACAGTAGCCTTGTCATTCAATAAAACCATAAAGTTACTGTTGCTATCATCATGACTTCTAAGTGGGATATTTTGACGACCACAAATAATGATTACTTCTATTATCGATCTTAACACATGTCGATTTCTGGCAACAGTGTCTGCCTGGCTCTTCGATAACTGTGATGTAATGCTCTTTTGTTCCCCTTTGACAATTTTGATAAAACTATCAGCACTGGCACAGCAACTATGATGACTTGAACCATCCTCGACATGCCTTTTGACATACTTTCCTAGATTCGACAATTTCGATACTGGGGTGCTGATAAATGTTTTTTCCTTTGAAGATCCAAACAGTAGACAGTGTGCGCAGTAGACTGAATTTTCAGAAACTGAATATCATAGCCAGGCGTATTTCTCTAACCAATCACTTGAGGCTGAAATAAAAAAAATCATAAGGATAACGAAGAACCGCATCACGAACAAACCTACCTTCGGGCATTTGCCAACACCATGGACATACATTAGCATGCATGCAAGACATATATAGTATGCGTTTCGCTGATCATCAACTCGTAAACAAAGGAGAAAATACTAGCGAGTCGTGATCATACGTAGACTGACCCGAGTCCATGGTCACTCACAGATGCCAGAAGGTATATTTCCGATTTCTTATGAATTGATCAAATGATTATACTTTAGTCAATTTACATGAATAGCTATAAGTGACGCTCAGCTAATGTTAACGGACTTAAATGGAAAACTCTGAGCGAGAAACTGTTGCTTGACTGTTCACATATACTAGGGACATGTTGAAGAAAAGAAAAAGTATTTGTTATGCACCGGCTTGCATTTCAGGATTCAGTGATTGGATAATTCTGCTTCATCCCATGGTGTATGCATATTTAATATAGTATACGTATGTATAGGCCATGCGATTTAGATGTCCAGCATACTTCACGCAAACCTCGTTGATCTGAAAGGCCTATTCTTATAATTTTACTTACATTCTCTTAAACTCGAAAGTTTTTGTCCATTCTCTGTTGTTTTGTAGAACTGTCATCTTCAACGAGTCGTCGGAAGTACGTGACAACTTTGCTGGATCTGGATGAGAGATCGCCGAAAGTTTACCGGGCTCATCCTCTTTCATAGGCTCAGTTGACTTATCCTCTAATTCGTCAACTAGCGTTTCTTCCGAACGGACAGTAAAAAAACTGTCAATCCTACACTGCGACATGTTAGTTGTTCAAATCCACAATGTCTAGAAGTCCCTGAAATGTGTGAATGAATGTCTGAGATTTTCAGTCAGGTTATTAAAATTAGTATTTCACGCCAGTGAAATGTATACGATAGAGTATCCTCTATCTCTATAAAATTAGAAAAGTATATAGTTAGTATTTCTTGAAAATTTCAATACTACATTGTCCCAATACAACCCAAATTAATACAATTTTTATTATGAATTTATTTATGAATTTTAGACTATTATGGGCTTCCGTAGTTTTTTTTTCAAACAGCGGGTTTTTTCCCTGATGCTTTGTATATGTTTTTTAATGTTCAAGTTTGAGATGCATATAACATTAAGTACTTACTATATGACCATAGGCCAAAAAAAAATAATTGTGTCTGGTGCCTGTGGATTGAGGCTCAATGCTACATACGTGACGTCACGAGTTTGTTTACGTCACGGACTACGACAAGTTAACAACTACAGTATGGTAGGTCATTAGCGCCACCGGTATAAATTTGGTAAACTGAAAATTATTGCGTTGATCTCCCAGCTCGATTTCTGAGGAGTTTTAATGCGGCGGGTGGGGGGGAGTCCTCAAGGGGCTATTTAATCCGGCAAGGCACGTTATAATATGAGTATGTAGTCAAGTACGCATACTGCAACTTTGGCTGAATTGCAACTTTGGCCTAAATTTTTTTCTTCAAAATCATGTGGATTCAGCCACGTACTCAGGTATAGGCAGCTATGCGCCTGCACGGTGTAAAGCACCGACACGAGACCTTGGTTTAAAGTCCCATCTGACAGACTGTTAATCTTAATTGTGTCAGACTGGGGATCGAACATGCATTCCATGTATTACCAGTACGACGAGTTAACTACTGGACTATTGATTCGTCTGTGACTGAATCACTGGGTCAATTATTACGAAACTGTGTGTGGAGCATGGGTTAACTTGGTAGATCAAATGAAATTAGTCAGTCCATAACTCTTTGTTAATTATGGTGACACTTGGTTTCTACAATGTAGCATTGAGGTAACTAATAGATCAATATAGCTAAACTTGCTACGAAACCATAAACCGCTGCAGTGGCCGTCTTAAAAATATATTTTCGTCTTCTCTTTTAAATCCTTTTCTGTGATGTTTAGTTTTATCTTCAATACTTTACTGCGACATCCGTTGACCGGGATGACGTATAAGATGCTAGTAGAGTTACGTATTCTGTAGTTGTTAAACGGCAAACTTTGTCCGCAAAGTTATCTTTGATTTCGTTAATAGTTTATACAAATTGATATTAGCTCGATTGCGCAACAAGTTGTTGCAACTTATATTAATCACTCTCGAATCCATCGCCACGAGGAAGAGAGAAGAGGCAACGTGGACTTTAAATGCCGTGTCTAAGGGCGCCATCGTAACGGCTCCAGCGGGGCTCGAATTCCCGGCCATTCGATTTCGTTACCGTACAAATATACCAAATGTAACTTTATTCATGCGATATATTCTTGCTGTTCAGATCGAGCAGAAGTTCCGGTGTAGTATAAAGGTGTGGGAACATCATAATGGACCTAAGACAATTGAGGACTCGAACTGTAGCTAAACTCACTGGTTGTCAACGAATCATCGAAGTTCAATGCCAAGTTAATGTATTATTATTCCTTATCATTTCCTGGTGTATATTAGTCATTGTTTGGAGGATAGTGTAAGATATAGTAAACGCCCAATTTTCAGTATTGTTTGGAGGATAGTGTAAGGTATAGTAAACACCCCATTTCCAGAAGCACCCCTGGCTCTTTTGCATGTCCGGTGTATGTCACCCATACATGGGATCTCGGTTTATAGTTCCACTTGAAAGACTATCAATATAATTATGCGTGGACTATGGATTGAACCTGAGATCCCCGAGTTTGCAGTCCAGTGTGCTTGATAACAACAGTACCACTGCCCTCTTCCTCAGGTAATGTTTAATAGGGCAACATTATTATGATGGAGAAGACGAAGAATGCTTCATTTAATACTTATACTAACTTGAGGAATCGAACTGTAGCTAAGCTAACCGGATTCAACAAATCTTCGAAGTTCAATGACAAGTTAATGTATTTTTATTAACCCTTTCCTTATCGTTTGTAGAAGTGTATTGTAGTAAAGCTTCGAACACGTGTGTATATTTAACATTAATACACGTAGTAAAGCTTCGAGCACGTGTGTATATTTAACATTAATACATGTAGTAAATATTCGTACACGTGTGTATATTTAACATTAATACACGTATGTGTCCTTCTTTTCTACTTCACCGTGGTATGTGACCTCCTTTTAGTGTATATTTGTATTATTTTAACACGATTGCGAAACACGTTTTTGCAACATTATGTTAATCGTTCTCGAGACCTCATTCATGATGAAATCCATCACCACGAGGGAGAGATAAGCAATGTGGAATTTAAGTGCCCTGCCTAATCGTAACTGCTACAGCTGGGCACGGACTGTGGACCATTCGCATCTGAAGGGAACGAGCCACCCCACTGCCGTTTCCCCGCAATTCTATGTAAAAATCTTTTATACTCGCTCACAATATTGTTGAACGACGTACTCAATATACGACGGGGGATAAATCTTACAACTCATATCTGCAAGACATATCTCTTGTCTCCCATCCATCAGCCACTCTATGTAATACATACATACAAATACATTGCCTATTAAATACATAGTAAAAGTATTTATTTGACCATATTTTATTGCAAATCAATACTACATAATTGTGTCATACAAATGGTTTGGGCCGCAAGTTTTAACAACATTAGTCAACGGCCCGCATAGTAAAAATTAGCCTGGGAACAGGCGTCGATATATTTTGCCTTGTCAGTCAAATAAATATATATTAACACCGATACTATTAATTGGGCCCTGTTGAGTTTCTGATCATATCAACGTCATTTTGCCAGATGTTAAAAAGTGAAAAATCGACAGACTGGCACCCAGGCTAAGTAAAATCATACAGTCTTTTCATTTATAATACATATACGGATAAGTTTTTACATTGGGGATGGATACCCAAAATAAGGGTTCTTCCATATTATTATGTAATTTCAGAAATAAAAGTTGAAATTTGAACTTGATAAACGGCCCCTAAATAGGGAATGTGACACCAGTGACTACCCATAGGCAGGCACCCATAACCAATACAAATATAACCCATACACCAATAAGTTTCTACCTTGGGGATGGATACCCAAAATATGGGCTTCTCTAATACCACTATTTGCAGTAAAAATATATATGAAACAATCATCCGACATTTATTCACCAGCCCAATGGATACCCATACGTGTGTGTTTTACGTTTATTTATCGTCGCTACTGGTTGCCCATATAAGCGACGCCTCATGAAGAGAGATTAGTCATTGTTGATTTTTGGAGGATAGTGCAATGATACAGACAGAGACCCATTCCAGAGTCTCCTCTGGTTCTTTTACGTGCACGGTGTAAAGCAAGACTTTGGTTTAAAGTCCCATCTGAAAGACTGTTAATTTCATTAGGGTCAGACTGGGGATCGAACCTGTAGACAAAACAGTACGGGGGATCGAACCTGTAGACAAAACAGTACTTTAGTTTATGTAGTTTTATAGAGAACCGTTAAAATATTTTATTGGTTTCATACCTAAATCTCGTGGATTATTGAATCTGGTAGAATATTATTTTAGCACCGTTGCCGTGTCAATTATGTAAACTTCCGGATTAGTCTCACTTCATAAAAATAATTATTTATCACTATTTATCGTAAATTCGCAATAGAAACAAAATCTGTAAAAAACACTTTCGAGACAGGCATAATCTATTTATAGTATTGTGGTTTTAAATCATGTTATAGGAACACTCACAATGTATTGCAGCGAGATGTGTATTTACTGTCGCTGTTACTGTTAGGCCCTAGGGAACACTGTCTGACTCAGGTAAGCATCATCCGTACCGTATGTTCAGTCTTGATTCCACTTCATCAAGGCCACTACCCTTCTTCTGCCATTACTGGCCACCTTCAACTGACTCAAGTTATTGCTTATTGCCAGTGTAGTCCAAATATTTAGACTTGAAAAATGTGACATTTTACTATCAATGCATTAGTCTAAAGTCTAAACCTCAATTACGCCGTAGCATATTTTATATTCTAAAAAGTTGTTTTTATAAATTAAAATTGTTAACAAGATCAACATACATACCGTTGTTTAAATTCTGCACAGTCTATATCGTCTCTTGACACAATATTATACAAGAAATCAACGTTTAAATTTCATGGCAGAGTTTCGCCATTCAAATCGTCCATTTTGAATATTTGATTTTTGCGAAAAACAAAAATAGAAAATCATTAGATAAATGGTTACAAGATTTATCTCCGTGCCACTACGGTGAACCAAATAAGATTTCGTTTAATATCCAATTGTTCATACGCATGAAATGTACTAAATATATTTCTTTTGTGAATACTGCGCAGAAAAAATGGGAGAATCTCACCTGTCGACTTCAAACAGCTAAATGATATCCACAACGGTAATACAATATATTTTTATTGTTCTTAATATCTATATTTAGGATTATTCTTAACACCAATGCACACATTTATAACCGTTCATGTCCGAAAAGCTTCAAAATATTGGACAGAAATCCCGCCATCGGATCAGGGCGGAAAGTGCTATGCGAAAATGAGCTTTACCGATAAGACCTCGAAATAACAAAGACATTTTTTTTATGTTGAGGTCTTATTTATAGGACTATTGCCAGTGTTGCGCGCAAGAAAGAAATAAAAGATGAAAATATGGATGGATAAAAATGTAAAGAGTTATGCATAAAGAGTAGCAACTTGATATTTGAAACCATCAACTGTGCCAACTGACCGTCATCATCACCACAACCACCACCAATAACAACAATAACAACAACCATATAATCATCACCACAACCACCACTAATGACATCAATAACAACAACCATATAATCATCACCACAACCACCACTAATGACATCAATAACATATAATAATCATCACCACTAACAATGTTCAACAATGACAACAACACACATGGCGTCCGTGGTCCAGTTGTAGACTCTGAGTGCCGGATTTGGAATCGAACAGTCCCGAGTTCGGTCAGGCCACGTATGTAGTGTCATTGAGTAAGGCATCTCGCACACATTGCTTGGTACTTGTTAACCACTTGCGTCGGAAAATATGTCTTGACATTAATGGAACATACATACAAAACCTTCGATTATAGGACCCCCCACACTAATATAAAAATATATTTCCATACTCGGTCAGGGCATGTACTTGTGGTGTCATTTAGCACGGCACCTCACACACATTGCTTAGTACTGGTTAACTGCCTAGGTCTGCCCAGGAAAACGTGTCTAGGTCCCCGCAAGGGGTTTGATATTGTCTAGGTCCCCGCAAGGGGTTTGATATTGTCTAGGTCCCCGCAAGGGGTTTAATATTGTCTAGGTCCCCGCAAGGGGTTGATATTGTCTAGGTCCCCGCAAGGGGTTTGATATTGTCTAGGTCCCCGCAAGGGGTTTGATATTGTCTAGGTCCCCGCAAGGGGTTTGATATTGTCTAGGTCCCTGCAAGGGGTTTGACATTAATGGAATATACATACGTAATTAAATTTCACTCAAAACAAGAAATGCTGTAATATTGAAGGTAGACAATGTTCATATCATTATTTGTGTGGCATGCTGACCTAAGTTTATACAAATTTATTTTAGCTCGATTGTGAAACAAGTTACTTATATATCATTCTTGAGATCTCATTCCTGATGGAATCCATCGCCACGAGGAAGAGAGAAGAGGCATGTGGAATTTAAATACCTTGCCTAAGGGCACAATCGTAACGGCTCCAGCGGGGCTCGAACTCCGGACCTTTCGCACATGAAGCGAACGCGCTACCACTGAACTATCACGACTTCCACGCTAACTTAATACTACAGCTATTATTCACATGCGTCCAATCATAAATGTGTGTCGTGCGAGACAGTTTGTAGTGAAAATGACACGTGGAGCTTGTAACAATTTAATTTATGTGTGAAATGCCAAAATATAGTTCCAAAAGTAGTTCACAGAATAAATACCCTGTACTCTCTATTAGTCTCTGTATTTTGATATGCCATAAAATCCATCGTTATCCAGAAATAACTTCATAATATATCTCAACAGGGATCATTCTAGATATGTCGCCCTAGGGACCCTGACTTCGCTTCTCCCTAAAAGAATATTTTTTAGTGTTTATGATTTTCAAACAAATTTTTGTCTAGTAAGATACACTGGCCCATTATAAAGCACTCCTTCTATTCAAATGTTGTATTTAATGGTTGTACTGTGCATTTTAACCCTATTTAGCAGAAGTATATTAAAGAACACCATTTAAGGAAGCGATCACCCGCTTTCTCACTTCTCCCAAATATTCTGACCTAGAATGAACCCTGCTCAATAATAATTGTTCACGCACATAGCTTAAATGAGTACTAGTCCAGTGGATGCGCGTTCGCTTCGGGTGCGAAAGATCCGGAGTTCGAGCCCCGCTCGAGCCATTACGATTGTGCCCTTAGGCAAGGCATTTAAATTCCACATTGCCTCTTCTCTCTCCCTCATGGCGATTCATTCCATCGGGAATGAAGTCTTGAGAGTGATTAATATAAGTTGTAAGAACTTGTTTCGCAATCGAGCTAAAATAAATTTGTATAAACTTTAATTTAGGTGTTCGAACGTGGGATAAACCGACCGACAGCGACAGACGTGGCTAGATTTATATTGGCCATTGAGAATTACTTATGCAATTTATTTTTAGAAATGTTTGTTTTGGACTAGAAATGATATTTGATTGATGCAACTACAATGTATTCTGGGTTGTAACAAGATCCTGGGATGTAGTAACCCTGAGGGGACCATGGTATGCGCCAGATGCCTGTGCCCTCCATCATGATCATATCTTTAACCCATTCAACACCAAGTAACTGACATGAACTGGTGCATGATATTTTTAGACCAATATATTAAAAAGCAAATTACATTTGGATTAGTTCATTTTTGAAGATGGATAATTTTGTCTAAATATAGTAACTGTCAGGCTCATCTGGATCTACACTTTTTGTAAGCCTATTTAGAGGTCTGTAATGTTGAAAGGGTTAAGAAGCATCTGCTGTATCCTACCGATTTTCATTAGAATGATACATATTTACAAATCTCACGCAAACACACATTTACTTTGCTATATTTACCTGTACCCCCTCATTTACTTTCCTATCTTTACCTGTACCCACTCATTTACTTTCCTATATTTACCTGTACCCCCCCCCTCATTTACTTTCCTATATTTACCTGTACCCCCTCATTTACTTTCCTATATTTACCTGTACCCCCTCATTTACTTTCCTATATTTACCTGTACCACCTCATTTACTTTCCTATATTTACCTGTACCACCTCATTTACTTTCCTATATTTACCTGTACCACCTCATT
>CM026403.1:72028263-72048263 GCA_014843695.1 Archivesica marissinica | reverse complement strand
GTGTTAGAATCGAAATAATAAGTATCAACCGTGGTATATCGCAGAATAAACCTCGTTTGGCGTTCTTATGCGTAGAAATATATCACGAAGGCCGAAGGCCTGAGTGATATATTTCTACGCATAAGAACTTCAAAATCGGGTTATTCTGCGATATGCCACGGTTGATATTTATTATTTCTTAATTAACTATATGTCATAACGATGACGACAACACTTATAATAAACATGACGTCATCATTCACAGCATGACGTCATAGGGTATATATGGTACGTGCCATTTGTCTTGTGACTACTAATTGTTAAACAATTACCAGGGTTGTGACCGGTGTGTCGTCGTGGTCTCTGCAGACGGTAGAACGAACACGGAACCCAAGGTGTTCGCCAGCTGACCATAGATGCTCCTTTTCAGTACCTGCAAAATACATATGTTTCATGCCACATAGCACTCGTGGTGCATGGACGTGCGTTTTAGTTAGCTTCATCTACAACAGGGACCTCGCGTGGTTACGGTCGTTGACTCCAAATCACTTGTCGCTCACCGCTGCAGGTTCGAATCCCACTAGGGGTGTCGAATTCTGCCATGTGAGGAAACATACCGCTGGTTCGCGGAAGATCAGTGGTCCGGGAATCCGTCCGTGCTCAGAGAGGCACCCGGCGTCTTCCTCCACCATAATAGCTGAGGAGTCGCCTTCTAAGTAGCTGTTGGTGTGAGTGACCTTATACCAAAAAGCATACACGGCAAAACCAATCGCGTACACACGCATGTTTACGAATGGCACCTTTGTTTCACAATCTAGTTTATACAAATGTATTTTAGCTGGAATCCATCGTCATGACGGAGAGAGAAGAGGCAATGTGGAATTTAAATGCTTTGCCTAAGGGCACAATCGTAACGGCTCCAGTGGAGCTCGAACTCCGGACCGTTCGCACCTGAAGCGAACGCGCATCCACTGCGCTATCACGACTTCCACGTTTCACACTCTCATGAGCTAATAGTATTTATAATGTATAAACCCCTCCACTAACAGGGAGTATATATATAATATTCACTAGCATTTAAATGTATCACGAAAATTAATGATCTAATTGAACCGGATAGTAATTCGGTTATGTATTCATAGTTACGTCCCTTGCATAAACATTACCATTTGCCTGGAGTAATGTTCCTAAATCCAAAATGACGTGAAAAGGTAAAACATGTTTATGCATTGTTCCATTTATTATACTCCAGTTTTACCGATTTAAATTCCAATAATGAAGCGTTGTTATCTTGTAGAATAAGTGTAAGTTAATATATATTACATATTAATATCACCACAGCGTCTTACCACTAGACTACAGATCCGTCAGTTATTGCCATTCAGCCCATTGACGTACCGGTAATCGGCCGTCTAATGCTTTTCGGTGAATGTCTTCTTTACTAATTAAAATGATCATTTCTGCATTTAATGCAATTATCTAAACTGAGATTGCATAACAAATGTTCAAAATAAAATACACTCACTCGCTTGTGATTTCAACATGGCGTCGAAAAAGTACCTATTATCGGCTGACCTTGAAAATTCATGTAACAGAAATGTTGATTACAGTTAAGTTCCAAAAAGCCAATTAACATTGGGCACAGTAATAATTGTTACTCGAAATGGAGGAATTTAACACCCAACAAATTATGATTACTCTTCAATATGAGGTAAGTTTTGACATGGAGAGAAATGTCACTTAATGTGGAGAGTGACACACCATACTGTCTTGCTGCCGATTTTACTGGCAAACCCACGTCTCTAACAGCATGATATGCATGTGGCAGTGCACTAGGTGAATAGATGCCAGTTTGGATTTGAATTTTTTGTTGATGAAACTGAATTAGCCTAAATAGTAAATACCTTGGAAAATAGTATTTTTGAAAAAAATGTTAAAAAGCTGTAAGAGGAACACTATATTTGAATTGACCTGTAAAATGCGCATTATGACATTGTCGCATAACTATCACGTGACCTTCCTTAGCAGACGATGCAATTTCTCATTTTACAAAAACAAACACTTGTTTCGTATAAATAATAATATTTACCTCTGCTTTAGGAATTTTTAGGCTACACATAAATGGGATTAATGAAAACATCAACATTTGCATACTTTCAAATAAACTGTGCAAATGAATTCTGCTTTACGCGCAGTTTGCTCTTTGATAAGTAATATGTGAACTCCATAAGTACCAAAGCAGCTGTTTTATATAGAAAGGACGTCATTCGTGTTCCTGGTGTAAACAAAAATCAGGGATGTTGAAGATGTATCGAAACCCGGTCAATCAATGATATAGTGTGACATTTCACAGACGATTGGGGTCTGGACAAATGTGTGCGTGTTCAAAACCACTCAAAGCTTGTGTTGTACTGTTGCTATCTTGCCGACTCAAAATAAAATGTATCTTATCAAAATTAAAAACTTTTTGGTTTTTATGTTTTTACGAACACAATGATACACTATAGGCTTGAAACTATACATAATGATTTGTTTACGCCATTCCAAGCAAGTTTAAAGATTACACCCTGTCGCTAACAAGGCTATATGCGCTATTTTTAAAACTTTCTTGGAATGTATATGTTCGTAAAAACAACACAAATATTTGATTTATTAATGTTGCGCTTTTGAACCCGCAAACATATGTCCATATATAGATATAGTAGGTCATACTCAGCATTGAGTGTTGGGATTAATATTTAGATGTATTCTCACCAATGCAACCCGGGTTCGATCCTCGGACCGGGAAGTATGTGAGATGGTACGGTGGTCGCCAGATCGGACAGGTGGGTTTTCTCCGGGTGCTCCGGTTTCCTCCCACACGAATGACCATATTTACGCTTTCATCCGCGCCAACGAGAGTGATTAATATAAGTAGTTAAAACTTGCTTCGCAATCGTTGTAAAATAAATAGAGTTTAAGCTTAATAATGTATTCCACTGCCTCACCGCCAACACGGAACAGGATTTCTATAATTCTCACCAGCATTTAACGGTACTATCGGTTCAACAAACTCTTCCACCAACACGGAGCAGCCTTCATCGATTTCCACCAAGAGCCGATCAGTAGCACTCGCAATGGACGGAATATCGGATACGTTGTGAAATGACACCCCAATACTCCCCAGGTACCGCGGTCCCGACGGCTTCACCACAATCTTAAATATTTAGTAATATGATGCATTTTATATGGAAGTTCAATTCAATACAATACATTTATTGTATTAGATATGATAACATATTTATAGCAAACATTATATAAACAAAGTACTTGGGATCATTTTAGAGGGCGATTCGGGCGACATAGTCACCCTAGGGACCCTGAATTCGCCCATTTCTCCTTAAATTGTTTTTTTTATACAATTGTCATACAAACTTTTGTCCAGTATGATACACTGGCCCATTATAAAGCACTCCTTCTATTCAAATGTTGTATTTAATGGCCATAATGTGCATTTTAAGAATATTTATTTAACTAACACCATATAAGGATGCGATCGCGCACTTTCTCACTTCTCCCAAAAATTCTGAACTCGAATGAACCCTGATTTTAAGTACAATGGAAAGGCAAGGACACATGTTCAGAAGAGCATATTATGATGGTTGTTGTTCTTGTTGGTAATTTGCTGATAAAGTTGCGTAATATATAAATTTGCATAGGTTTTCTAACAATACCATATTAGTCTCTGTAAGTAAGTAAGGTAACAAACTTCTGTTTAGTAGGTCAAGTGTAATTGTGGCCTTTCATATACTAATTGTATTAGACCCAAACAAGTTTATATCAAAAACAAAAACAAATAGTACAAATAGTACAAATAGTACAAATAGTACAAATACATGTTAAAATTTTTACATCTAAGATGAATTAGTTTTCAACAAAATTGTATGAAAAAAACGTTGCCCTGTCGACAGAAAACTCACACGCTCCTTTAATTTAATAATATTTTATTGCAACTTTTTCCATAATGATGAATACAATTTACAACTCACAATAACATTACTGTCACATTAATAACATACATAAACCTTAGTAATATCCATATACATTATAGTATACATGACATTTTCACAGTGCAAAAGGATTGGGCTACAAGTTTTGAAACCATTAGCAACAGCCCTTTCCAAAAGGTTAATTTGTTCCGATGTATGTAGTATTAATATAAGTCTTTCAAGAAAATTATTGTTTGGATTGAATAAGAAAATAACGGGATACGCTTAAGAAAATACTAAAAATGAACAAGAAGAATTGAAAAAAAAATAGCTTCCCTAATAAGCTGCTTGACTGCCTCTCCCCGAAACCCCAAACCTCAGAACAATACCAATTACAAAGACAGAGATATCTCAATAAATGCAACAGTATGAGCAGTATCGATTTTAAATATCAGTCGTTAATATTAAGGTTTCCACTAATAAACGTTTGATAACATTTGAGTGATGGAAATGATTCTTAAATTGGAATATTATACCAGTTATTCACGCTTGAATCTTTCAGTGGGCTTTATAAATTTCTGTACTTCAAGGAATATCAATTCGTTTTCTTCGTCAGTGAGATTTTCGTTACCAAACAGGAGTTTTTTTGTATTAAGGGGATGAAAAATTCGAGTAGATTGGAATACGATGTATCTTTGATGGCGGTATATATTACATTGGATCACGAGTATTCCTACATTCACAGGAGAAGTTTTCACGGAAATGGTTACGAAAGAGATCACCTTTCCGATGTTGGACACTTGAAGTCTGGTAGCAAAACTTAAAATTTCATTTTCAACAAGGCTTTTATCCATTAGTGAGTAGTTGTCGAATTCTATTGATTTTATTTTCCCATTGTGGGATGACACGGTTCGAGCGGGGTTTCTTCTGAACGCAAGGGATTCGGGGATTTCCATTCCAACGCATGCCATGACGTCTCTAGTCCAGACTTTATCATCTACCAACTCACAGAGTCTTATTGAGCTGCTCATCGGGCAATCAAGATGTTCCTGTAATACAATACAATACAATACAATGCAATACAATGCAATACAATGCAATACAATACAATGCAATGCAATACAATACAATACAATAAGTTTATTACATAAAACAGTATACATATTTGTAGCAATTAAGTAAAAACAGGCAGTGACATGGAACTTTACAAAAGAGCACAATCACAAGTTCAAATATATGTGTAAAATATGCGTTAGTTTCGTTGCTTATTTGCAAAATATATAAATTTGGAAGGACCAATGGTGATTTTTTTAATTTGCATTACAAAATATTAATAAATGTTTGTATAGTCAGCCAAGTATGGTAGTATCTTTTAATCAATTTCGATCTTAGGTTTGAGTAATGTGTGCAAATTAATATGAAGTGATACTCATTTCCCAAGATTCTAGAATTACAATAAATACATAATCGTTCGTTTCGTGGTAGGTGTATGTAACGACCACGTTCGATAGCTAGATCATGTGGTAGGTGTATGTAGCGACCACGTTCGATAGCTAGATCATGTGGTAGGTGTATGTAACGTCCACGTTCGATAGCTAGATCATGTGGTAGGTGTATGTAACGACCACGTTCGATAGCTATATCATGTGGTAGGTGTATGTAACGACCACGTTCGATAGCTAGATCATGTGAGGATGTTTTAAATCGTGTAATATGTAGATAACATGTATAAGAAATAGAGAATACTATTGTAAGATAGGATTTGATTTCTTCTAGTGATCTAACGCCACTCGTGCAAATACAAAATTCGGTGATAATTCGATGATAATTCGATGAAATACAATTATATCTTACACTAATAAGCACACATGTTCTTTTATGATTTTGATGATTTTGGCTAATATAATATTTGTTATCATTCGCTTTTTTCTATTAGAAACTCATCATAACGTCGGTAATACACAATTCCGGTATAATTTTCCACAGTTTTCTGTTTGCTGTCGAATTAAAAAAAACTACAGAAAACACAAATTCATTAGAATATAATTATTACTTAATAATTAATTGTTCATGATTGTCAGAAACTATCTAAGATACAAAGGTACACCAACTGCTTCCGTTTTGATCCTTTCCTATTCTTTGATTATATGTGCATGTATTGTTTTGTTAATGTATATAGTGGAATAAATATGTTTAAACCAACAGCGGAGGAATACGAAACTCAAGCAGTGGCAGAGAAAATGCCATATTCCACTGTTTGAAAACTTAAGGAATTAAGTGGCACCGACAACTTTTCATATGCCGATACTCCAGCTATTATTGATGGAGGAATACCCGGGTGCCCCTCCGATCAGTATTTCATACACGGAATGGATAGAACCACCGACCGTCCGCAAGCCAGCTGGATAGCTTCCACGCTTAACATAATTACAGCGACAATGCGAAACCCGAAGGTGAAAACATGACGATGATAATATCGAAGGTTAAATAGCGGGCCGGAAAGACGATAATTATAATTGGTTGGCAACGGATGAAATGGCACGCATCGACAACCATACGTATGAAATACATGTTTTATATGTGAATATGTACCTCGATATCTGCACCGTCATTTCTATGATTGCTTGTAATGTTGTTCGTAAAATAGTTCACGAAATACGATACGCGTCTGGGAGGTTGGAACTCGTCAATATAGGAGGTTCCATTGGCATGGAATGTTACGGATTTGTGTAGCCATAGCAACATAAGAGCCGGATCATCTTCTGTTGGCGTCTTAGATAACCATGACGACGACAACACTAGGTGGAAACCGTCCGGTGATTGATTTCCTCCTGCAGTATGATACATATTTAATACTTATAGCGTCAGTGGTCACTAGTCTTGTAAGCTGTTGTTGGATCTCACATTTCACCGCAACACTATCATCAGGGTCATGGGTTCGCTCAATATCAAGGTCAGAGAAAAACTAGATCTTTTGTGAGAAAGGTATCGCAGATTCGATCCCCCGTCTGACCCTAATAAAGTTAAAAGTCTTTCAGATGGGACGTTAAACCGAGGTTTCGTGTCGGTGCTTTACACCGTGCACGTAAAAGAACCAGAGGAGACTGGAATGGGTCTCTGTCTGTACCATGCACTAACCTCCAACATCTAAAATGACTAATCTCTTCAGGAGGCGTCGCTCATATGGGCAACCGGTAGCGACGATAAATAAACGTAAAACACACACAGAAAGGTCTCAGTCGCTTACGGAGGTTGGAGAATAGTGGACTGTGTCTTACTCAGACATTGTGTGTAGTCTTTTTCTCGACAACAATAGAGAACTACGTACCAGTTATAATCAGAAATATAATTTTTGAGTAGCAATAGAACAATTTTCTGTTAGTAACTCAATAACAGCGGTGGAAGGTGTAGTCGAAACAATGGAAGTTGTCATTGTTTAAAGTTATTCATAATGACTTTTTTCCGACCGTACACTGTCGGTACTATTTAAAATAAATCATAAAAGCAAACATGCAGTGAGAGAGAGAGAGAGAGAGAGAGGAGAGAGGAGAGAGGAGAGAGAGAGAGGAGAGAGAGAGAGAGAGAGAGAGAGGAGAGAGAGAAGAGTTTACCTTCAATAAGAACACTGTCGGTACTATTTAAAATAAAACATAAAAGCAAACATGCAGTGAGAGAGAGAGAGAGAGAGAGAGAGAGAGAGAGAGAGAGAGAGTTTACCTTCAATAAGAATACCGATGCATTCCACGGGCGATGATAGTAGAACTACATTGACCAGTTCTTTGTTGTCTACGTTTCTTGGATGAGCTGTTCGATCAATTGTTTCTGGATGTCCGGTTTCGTATAATGTGTATTGCAATGACTTGTAATAGTCCAGCAGGTACCTGTCTTCATATGGTGCCTATGGAAAGTAAGGATATAGAGCATATTTGTGTTGTGGAGGAAACCATAACTGAAGCCGTGACAGGGAAAATGCCATATTTCACTGATTCAAAGCAGTTGAAGATGGAGTCATTTCACTGAGAAAACTATATCATTCATTGGAAAACATAAAAGAAATAGGCATTGGTCGATAGATCAATTAACATGACGGGAGCTGTCAATCAACCCAGCCAGCGATAATCCGATAAGCCAATCAGCGAGCGGTAAAGCGACACACCTTCAGCAATCGTAAGCGTTATCAAACAGATGCCATTTTCCTAGACAACTTGTCGCGATTATCGGTGTCTAGAAAATTCTGATCACGTGACTAGTGGGAGGAGCTATAGTCTCATCGGCGTCATGTTAATTATGGACCAACAGCGATTGGACTTCGTTGTCCAGATACCAACAAGAATAGATTGACATGGCCATTATATCGCAGTGTACTAAATTTGTTCTTGTATGATGTACCATTCGACTAGTCTCTAATATAGCAAAAATATACGTGTAAAATCAGTGTATATGTATTTCCGATTCCAAAGAGTGTCTCTTGTATATCAAACGTTCAGGGTAGAACCACCGACACTCCGCAAGTCAGCTGGATAGCCTACACGCTTCAGGAACATATTTCTTGAATTTCATTCCAACGATAAAATATTTCATTATTAAAATTACATAATTGTTTTCTACATTATTTTTAATTTGTCATCTATACAATTACACCTTACCGTACCGGTTTATTCCAAACTTTCGGTGGTTCAAGATTGACGTCCGTTTCCCAAGCTACATACGATCCCTGAGCCTTTGAGTAGTTAGTACAAATCTCCTCTAGACCCTTTGTAATGCTATTGTTGTCATCGCCCGCAGCATCCTAATAATACATTAATAGCAACCCAATAATTAACTTAGTTCCAGTTTGAAAGCACACTTGTTTTTGCAAGTAACATGCCAATATTATAGTCGAGTTATACTGTTATATTTCTAAGCACGAGTGAGTGTTTTACGTTTAATTATCGTCGCTACATGTTGCCCATATGAGCGACGCCTCATGAAGAGATTAGTCATTTTAGATTTTTGGAGGATAGTGCAATGATGCAGACAGAGACCCATTCCCCAAAGTCTCCTCTGGTTCTTTTACGTGCACGGTGTACAGCACCGACACGAGACCTCGGTTTAAAGTCCCGTCTGAAAGACTGTTCATTTTATTAGGGTCTGACGAGCGATCAAACCTGCGATCCCTGGATTACCAGTCCAGCGTGTTACCACTGGACTACATATCCGTCTGTTCTAAGCACTAACTTACCACATATCTAATTGTAGGCTGATGCTATGGACTAGTGAATTGCTTCAATGTGCTTGCTAGTAGAATATCAACATATAAAGACGTACTAGATTGCTGGAATGAATGCATGTATCTTGGATTGTATCATGGATTGTATCATGGATTGGTATCATGGATTGTATTGATTGAATGCAATAAAATATTATTAAATTAAACATGAATCTAATTAAATGTGGTGTGCATGTTCTCTTTGGTTGTTTGGTGTGAGTAGTTTTTATCCTATACCCTCAACATATATACTAGAGGACATAGAAAACGCACACTGTGTGTATTTACATGAAAAACAATAACTATATAAATACATAGTTTTAAACATTTTGGAATATTTTTAGTTGTTCAGTTTGTGTTTTGTAATATAGATGTGATATATCGTTGATGGAATCCTTCGTATTTCGTGTTCATGTAATAATAAATTAATCATATAATGTAGGTGTGCGTTTTCTATGTCCTCTAGTATATAATGTAGGTGTGCGTTTTCTATGTCCTCTAGTATATAATGTAGGTGTGCGTTTTCTATGTCCTCTAGTATATAATGTAGGTGTGCGTTTTCTATGTCCTCTAGTATATAATGTAGGTGTGCGTTTTCTATGTCCTCTAGTATATAATGTAGGTGTGCGTTTTCTATGTCCTCTAGTATATAATGTAGGTGTGCGTTTTCTATGTCCTCTAGTATATAATGTAGGTGTGCGTTTTCTATGTCCTCTAGTATATAATGTAGGTGTGCGTTTTCTATGTCCTCTAGTATATAATGTAGGTGTGCGTTTTCTATGACCTCTAGTATATAATGTAGGTGTGCGTTTTCTATGACCTCTAGTATATAATGTAGGTGTGCGTTTTCTATGTCCTCTAGTATATAATGTAGGTGTACGTTTTCTATGACCTCTAGTATATAATGTAGGTGTGCGTTTTCTATGTCCTCTAGTACATAATGTAGGTGTGCGTTTTCTATGTCCTCTATTATATAATGCAGGTGTGCGTTTTCTATGTCCTATAGTATATAATGTAGGTGTGCGTTTTCTATGTCCTCTAGTATATAATGTAGGTGTGCGTTTTCTATGACCTCTAGTATACATCGGCTAATCTTACGTAATCTGCTGGTATGTGCTGTGTAGTTCCACCCAGATCTTCTCTTCCTGTTGATTTTCTTTGATCTGTTCCTGTTGGCCTATATGTACTGCATAGTTTGTGGTCTCTCTTGTCTGTATGTATAACATGTTTTCGGATTTCCTGTACATCCTTCAGTAGTGGCATACCGTTGCCTCCCGGCATATATCTGAAGAACCTTGTCCTACTCCTTGTTTTGTGTACACTCCTAAGATGTCCACTGTAGACTAACAGAGGTTTTGCAATCTGAAATACAGTAGTGTGTTTGTTTATTATTGGTCACCCCTCTTTAAAGGACCAGCCATTTCTGACTTATGAGACACCTCTGTTTGTATGACCATCAGTACTTCCCGAATCATATGCTTGTATGCCAGACGCCAGGCTGGTAGGCAATCGGTAAGCATTATTTAACTAGCTGGCGGCTCACCAACCAGCCATATCAGAACGAACCCCTGACGAGTTTCGAACCTTCGACCCCCCGCCCCGTAGGCGGACGCCTTAACCACTGGGCCACGGAGACGGTAATTAGACAATATTTGTGCATATTGTATTTAAACAACCTCATATATGTAACGTATAATACTACCGAAGTCAGTTCAAAGCCATTACGTATAAGATCCATTAGCTGTCCGATTAACGCAGTGGTTAGCGCGCAGCGCGCTCGCGTTACACCAATGCAACCCGGGTTCGATCCTCGGACCGGTAAGTATGTGAGATGGTACGGTGGTCGCCAGATCGGAGAAGGTGGGTTTTCTCCGGGTATTCCGGTTTCCTCCCACACAAATGACCACATTTACGGTTTCATACGCGCCAACGAGAGTGATTAATATAAGTTGTTAGAACTTGCTTCGCAATCGTTGTAAAATAAATAAAGTTTAAACTTTTAAACAATTTAACTGCGGATTATTACAAGAAACTGCATTATATTTAGGTGATTGTCTCGTGGATAGACTCGATGGCCTGTATTATTACACCGGATGTGCACCGGTGTCTTCCGCCATCAATTGTTGTAAATAATCATGTAAATGATAGAAAATAAATACGTTTAAAGCAGCATCGTATGAAATAAAATATATTAGAACATTTCAATTTTTACGTATGGGTAGCAATGCTGCTACACATTCTAACATTATACTTTGTATGCTTATGTTCATTTGGTAAACAGTGTTGTTTGCGATAAAACAAACTCGAAACCGAAAGTAGGACTTTCCGAGTCGATCGGTCACGCACTTGTTTACAACCGGAACGCATCGTCCGCACCTGTTTACATTCGGAATGCATCGTCCCTATTTGTCCCACGTTGTCTTTTTTAATTAAATTACTTGATATGTTGATTCATACCTCTGTTAGTTAAGTCTTTTAGGGACATTTCTACATCCCCGCGAGGGGTTCGACATTAGAGGAAGATAGATAGTCTTTCATGTTCAAAATATATGCGTTGTTTTCTACATCCTCTGTTGTTTCACGCATGCGCGCTGTGCGTGTTTACATTTCGTGTGTTGATAAACAAATTCGCGTATACGACGGTTTAAATTTATTGGAATTTTATCGTTTCTGGGCGACTATTTCGATTTGTGTACACACACACACATTAGTATTTATATTGTACCCACACTATCCTTTATTACGATGTTATTCTGCTTTAAAGTAATACGATCCAAACTGAAACGAGAACACCATATTTGTCATATCTCGAATCCGGTCAGGATCATGGGTGATTCACAAACAGGTGTCGATAAAACGTACTACTCATTTCTAAAGCTTGAGAAAACAGAACAATGTGGGGTGTGTGGGTAGCACCCATAAAGAACAAGGGTCTCACTAATATGTCTAAAATTGAACCATTTTATCAAAGCAAATATCTTGAACAAACAATCTGAATTCTACAAACCCACATGCTCAGCTTGAAGCAGGCAGCTCTGCAACATGTCTACGTCTATGGAATCAGCACACAATATGCCAGCGATGTCATAAATAATAGAATTTGTTTTGTGTGTTTTTATGTTTATTTATCGTCCCTACTGGTTGCCCATATGAGCGACGCGTATAGTTACGTGTATAGTGTAAAGCACCGACACGAAACCTCGGTTTAACGTCCCATCTGAAAGACTGTTAATTTTATTAGGGTCAGACGGGGGGTCGAACCTGCGATCCCTGGATTACCAGTCCAGCGTGTTACCACTGGACTACATATCAGAGATGAGGCCTCGAGAGTGATAGTAAACTGTGTGTGTTTTACGTTTATTTATCGTCGATACCGGTTGCCCATATGAGCGACGCCTCCTGAAGCTATTAGTCATTTTAGATTTTTGGAGGATAGTGCATGATACAGACAGAGACCCATTCCAGAGTCTCCTCTGGTTCTTTTAAGTGCACGGTGTAAAGCACCGACACCAGACCTCGGTTTAACCTCCCATCTGAAAGACTGTTAATTTTATTAGGGTCAGACGGGGGATCGAACCTGAATTTGTTGTAAATCTAACACAGGGCTATCCCCAGATAAAGCCTCGGTTTATAGTATCCTTAGAATCAAACCTTTTAAATGGAAAGTGTGATATTGTTTTCTTTGTCATATTGAAAAGAATAATTAATAAAGTAAGCTAGATAAGTGCTTTAAAGTTAGCGTGGATGCCTTCGGTCTACACACACTTTTACCGTTAACTTTAATATCACACGATAAGTTGCAAATATGGACTAAAACATTTTAAATGCAAAGTGTGATATAGTTTCTTTTGTATGATTGAAAAGAATAAGTACTGTACATATAAAGTCATGAATCGCTGGTTAATAGTTTCCATCGGGGTATGAACTACATTGGGCGTGGCTAAGTGTGTGGAGGCCGAACATTCCTTAAGAATACAGCATGTTGTCAATGTTTGATTCACTGTAGACGAACGTATGCACATATTCATTGAAATGTTGTTTTCAAGTCCTACTCATAAACAAAGTAATTATAGTAGATCATGTGTGTAATATTATTATTCGTGAACCTTTGAAATAAATTTTGTTTCAATCATTCGTGACTATTTGACTATAAACTCAAGGAAACCCGAGAAAGTTGCCCCCCTTTGTTTTCTTTTTTTAAACTTTATTTATTTTACAACGATTGCGACGCAAGTTTTAACAACTTATATTAATCACTCTCGTTGGCTCGGAAACCGGAAACCCGGAGATGCCCCCTTGTAAATTAGCCGATAAGCAGTGATCGATAGACGAACGTTAGCCTGGTTTCAATATAGTTATATAGTAACTCGACATTCGTTAATATGTGCTCAATTTAACGAACGTAGGAACACGTCTATAATGATATGTTACTATAACTGCTCCGATATCTTAAAATTGGGAGAGTTGTTATCAATTGAAAGTCTTAATGAACTTAAACGACTTATTTATGGATACTATTATGAAAACTATTAATGCTTAAAGCAATACTACATCAGTGAAAAACGTAAATTTATACATAAAGTAATTTCCTATTATGTGGTATATTTGCCCCCCCCCCCAAATAGTTGCCTCAAAAATTGAGTATTTCAACTACTAAACAAACGTATACGCGGTTTGTTGACATAACAAAATAATGTAAATAGTGTCTGCATTCATGCGGAATACAACGCGTGTATCATGAATAATACGATTTATGGTACAGATTTACCGTTATATCTCACATTTGTGCCTATGCATAGTTATTTGTAGACTAATCTTAGTTGAACTATCTCTAGACGACAGTAGCACGTGTTAAGTATTGACTCCAATAACAAACAAACGTTAATTCAGGAGCATGGAAGACCGCTATATGAAATCATACTTTCAATCCACAAAAACACTGTTTATTGATTCAATGTTAAATGTTCGAGTGTATTCGGAAGCATTTTAGTAGCAATGCAGTTAAACGTGATCAAATGCATTTTATGCTTTTTGCGATGTAATGTCGCTTTAATGTAGAGAACAAATTAAATTTATGCTTTTTGCGATGTAATGTCGCTTTAATCTAGAGAACAAATTAAATTTATGCTTTTTGCGATGTAATGTCGCTTTAATCTAGAGAACAAATTAAATTTATGCTTTTTGCGATGTAATGTCGCTTTAATCTAGAGAACAAATTAAATTTATGCTTTTTGCGATGTAATGTCGCTTTAATGTAGAGAACAAATTAAATTTATGCTTTTTGCGATGTAATGTCGCTTTAATGTAGAGAACAAATTAAATTTATGCTTTTTGCGATGTAATGTCGCTTTAATGTAGAGAACAAATTAAATTTATGCTTTTTGCGATGTAATGTCGCTTTAATGTAGAGAACAAATTAAATTTATGCTTTTTGCGATGTAATGTCGCTTTAATGTAGAGAACAAATTAAATTTATGCTTTTTGCGATGTAATGTCGCTTTAATGTAGAGAACAAATTAAATTTATGCTTTTTGCGATGTAATGTCGCTTTAATGTAGAGAACAAATTAAATTTATGCTTTTTGCGATGTAATGTCGCTTTAATGTAGAGAACAAATTAAATTTATGCTTTTTGCGATGTAATGTCGCTTTAATGTAGAGAACAAATTAAATGTATGCAGTCGTAAACTAGGAAATGATATTGTGAAGCTAGAATAGTGAAAACCAATATTATTGTCATCCTGTACATGTCCAACTGTATGCATTTGTGTGTTTTACGTTTATTTATCGTCGCTACCGGTTACCCATATGAGCGACGCCTCATGAAGAGATTAGCCATTTTAGATTTTTGGAGGATAGTGCAATGGTACAGACAGAGACCCATTCCAGAATCTCCTCTGGTTCTTTTACGTGCACGATGTAAAGCATCGACATGCGACCTCGGTCTAAAGTCCCATCTGAAAGACTGTTAATTTGATTAGGGTCAGACGGGGGATCGAACCTGCGATTCCTGGATTACAAGTTCAGCGTGTTAACCACTGAACTACACAGATCCGTCTGTAACTGTATGCATGGATGAATTCCGTTTATTTACTTGTTTCAACTAATGTGTCAAAGAGTGTTTGTTTCGGGGGTGGGGCTTGTATGTATGGATTGACCCAATCACCTGACCGCCTACATAATGTGATACTCTTTCTGAAAATAACTTTCTTTTCCACACATTAGTTAGTTTTATGAAGTTGGCTTGTAGATGGTAGTTGGTTATTCAGATGTTTATTGTCGAATACGTAGATTTTATTGTATATTATATTTGTTATGAAATTTGTATGCGAGTCTTGTAAAAGATATAGCAACATTTGCATATGTTTGAAATCTTCCGAGATGAGGGAATAATGTTTGAATTCAGTTCAGTATATAATGAAATTAATTGTATTATAGTTCTTACTAATCCCAAGGTACATGAAATGATGTGATTTTATAACCATATTCTGAGTCGCCATTGATATTATGTAATATGTGTTATATAATATGATTATTTTAAATGTTATTATGACTAATTCACGACTGACTTATTTAAGTTTATTTAACGTCGCTACCGGTTTCCCATTTGAGCGACGGGCAGTTTACCTAACAACACCTTTCCTGGACAGGCTCCAGCGGTTAACCAGTACTTGGTGCACAAACCTCCGTAAGAAACTGCCAACTTGTTCATATAAATGAGACACAGGTCTGAGCGGGGCTCGAAAACGAGACCATCAGAGATGATAGATTACAGTGGTATACAAGTGAGCGACCGTAACCACTCGACCACGGATGCGGTTGATTATATTATGAAGATAAGTTGTTGAATAAAGTTGAAAGTTGAACATATAGTTTGCATTAAAGTCATTATTTGATCAAAGGATAATGTTTTCCTACATATAATAATTCAGATAATTGACGTTATTTTACAAAATGAGTATTTGTCTTGTCCAGTATAATTAAAGCGACACTACATCGTTGAAAACGCAAATGTCTGCAGAATGTAATTTGCTATTATGTGGTATAATATTTTTCCAAATATTTGCCTCAAAAACTGAGTATTTCAACAAATAAATAAACGTCGTATACGCGGTTTATTGACATAACAAAATAATGTAAATAGGGTCGATATTCATGCGTAATACAAAGCGTGTATCCTGAATAACACAAGTTATGCTACATATTTACCGTGACATCTCACATATGTGTCAATGCATATTTATTTGTAGACTAATCGTAATTAAAATATCTCTAAGCGAACGTTTAGTATTGACTTCAATGACAACACACGTCAATTCAGGAGCCTACTTTGATGTATACCACAAAAAAACACTGTTAAATTGATTCAATGTTAGTGTTCGAATGTATTCAGAATAATTTGTAGTAGCAATGCATTTATAAGTGATAAAAACTGCATTAATTTGTATTTGCTTTTTGCGATGTAACGTCGCTTTAAGAAAATATACACATATCAATTCGTCATGTTTCGTCCGGTTAGGTTTTAGTGAAATACTGATGAGGAAAGATATACTGAAATGTTTAACAAACCTTAAGTAGTATCTCCATAGTACGTTATAAAGGAAGTAAAGTAGCATTACCCTTGCTTTTATACCGCTTTATTTAATACATGTACCGTACACAACAGTAAGCTAGATATAGAACTATATCATTATCTGTATAGATAAAAAGCTCAAAGGAAAATATCAAACATTGATCAAAGGCAAACGATAACAACAGTCAATCGTTTATTATAATGTAACATGCTCTTGTGTGTGTGTCACTGTTTGTTTTAGATAACTCCTTCCCAATATCTAAGAAGAAAGAAAATGTAGATATTGTGTAACTTTAGAAGATGAATTTCACTTTGTTTTAGCTATATACCGATTTAAGAAAAACACATATTAAGAAATACTTTTGGAGAAATCCAAATGTTCCTAAATTTATTGAATTGATGACCTCAAAAAATGTTATAATAATTAAAGATTTGGCTATGTATATATATACTCAATTCCAAAATAAAGTGTGCACTTTTGAATTTAGAATATTTCACTATTTAGAAGACGTATCGGTTAGAAATTTCGCATAGTATACCTCAAGTATATTTGTCATCGATCAATTGCATCATCTACCACGTGGTATGCAAATAATGTCAGTCCAGTCTGTGAGAATTGATTTCGCATGATTTGCACGTGCAGCCCGAGGAAAATATACATGTCACCGGAAACTTGTATTAGTGTAATCCTTACATGTCTTACATAACGGTTAAATCACATTTGAGTTCACATTGGTGCACAACGAACATGCCAAGATTGAGCGAAAATCAACGTATCCAAGCATTCTCAACAGGATCAACGTTGACGTGGTTCCCTGGCCTGCTATATCCCCGGATATGAACCCAATCGAGCATATCTGGGATTACCTTGGCAGAAGGGTGCGATCCCGAGGAAATATCCACAATCTGAGGGACTTGGCAAACGCCCTCGTGCAAGAGTGTGATAACATCCCTGACGCAGTAATCAGACGTTACGTGCGGTCTATGCGAAGTCGAATTGCCGCCTGTATCAACAGCAGAGGTGCGCACACAAGATACTGATCGAAACAAAACACCAGAACTGCGATTAAAACAACTTTAAATGCATTATTGAATGTGACCTGATGCTTTTAGTACTTTTGCAACATTGATTTTAGTACCGTCTCCTTTCTCGCATAATAAAGCTACTTAAACTGACCGTGACTTAAAATCTGATATGTCTGCCATATTCTACAGGGTCTGGTCTAAAGTTTGGTACCAAATTTATAGGCTTTCGGTTAAATAGGCGATGAGAAATCACAGAAAACAAAGTGCACACTTTATTTTGGAATTGAGTATACAAATCATTTCAAGTCAGAAACAACCTGTTCTATGACTAGTGTTCATATCTCATTATACGTTATACGCTAGCCAATCGTAAACGTTTTGTATTTGCACGTGTTTTTATTTGCACATTTGCTCTATATAATTATATTACATATTTACACAAGGCACGCAGTGCCAATGTTCATGTTTGAAAGTATGTAATGTGTATATAATGTGTACTCATGGGCATATTGCCCATTGTATGTCGAAATAAACTCTATCAAAACTCTATCTATGTGATTCACGATTATCATTTCGCTTGCTGGAGATACCATTATCTTTTGTGAAAATGTCATGCTCACCTATTGCTCGGAGCATCACTTCAAACAATGTTTGTTTCAATTTATTTACCATCGCTACCATGTGCCCATATGTGCGACGCCTCCTGGTGAGATTAGTCATTTTAGAGTTTTGGAGGGATAGTGTAGAGAGTACTTTAGTATCCTCTGGTTCTTGAACGTGCACGGTGTAAAGCACCGTAACGAGACCTCAATTTAATGTTCCATCTGAAAGACTGTTTATTTTATTAGGGTCAGACGGGGGATCGAACCTGCGATCCTTGGATTACCAGTCCAGCGTGTTACAACTGGACTACAGATCCGTCTGTAAACACTTCAACAACAATGGGTATTTTGCCATTTTTCAATAAGCAATATGGCGCGAAATGCCGCCATTTTTTAATTTGAAACGTTAATTATATTACATGATTGCCTCTAGCGTGGATTCCAGTCTGTCGATTTTTCACTAATTGACTTCTGGCAACATAACACCAGAAACTCCATACGGCCCAATTAATGGTCTCGGTGTTAAACTATATTTATATCACTGTCCAGGCAACATTATCACCACTTGGATGCCTCATTAACTCTAAAATTGTTTGATTTCAGTTCACTCTTTATCAGTTAGAACTTACTTCTCTCTCCTCTCCTCTCCTCTCCGCTCCTCTCCTCTCCTCCTCTTCTCTCTATCTCTTTTCTCTCTCCCCTCTCTCTCTCATCTTCTCTCTCTCTCCTCTCTCTCCTTTTTCTTCTCTCTCCTCTCTACTCTCTCCTCTTCTGTCTATCTCCTTTCTCTCTCCCCTCTCTCTCTCCCCTCTCTCTCCTCTCCTTTTTCTTCTCTCTCCTCTCCCCTCTCTACTCTCTCCTCTCCTCTTCTGTCTATCTCTTTTCTCTCTCCCCTCTCTCTCTCCCCCTCTCTCTCCTCTCCTTTTTCTTCTCTCTCCTCTCTCCCCTCTCTCTTCTCCTCTCTTCTCTTTGTCCTATCTCTACATCAGTACTTGTATATGGGGCGTAATTCATAATTCGTCTTTGGCAATATTGACAGTTGTCAGCCACAGCATGTCTGGTATAAATCATATTACATGTTCCTATTCAGTTCCCAAAATAAATTTTAAAAACTAGGGGTCATTGCTGTCCGATTAGCGCAGTGGTTAGCGCGCTCGCTTCTCGTCAATGCGACCCGGGTTCGATCCTCGAACCGGGAAGTATGAACGATGGTACGGTGGTTGTCAGATCGGACAGGTGGATTTTCTCCGGGTACTCCGGTTTCCACCCACACGAATGGCGACTTTTACGCTCTCATCTAAGCCATATAAGTTGTTAAAACGTGTGTCGCAATCGTTGTAAAATAAATAAAGTTTACACTTTAGGCGCCACGTCTCTTCTAATGCATACATTTGTATTATTTCCGGGTACGGTCTAATATTACACCAAACTAATAACAGAATGCATGTAGGAATACAAGTTAAGTAAATCGATGGTAATTTTCTTTAAATTCATTTGTTCTTATGAAACTGCTACTAACACGCCACATAAAAGCACAACTTGCCATTTTAGGGAACCATACGACTGGTTCTTTCTACTGCCTGTATTGTACAAAGTTTAGTTTTA
>CM026403.1:72004428-72027263 GCA_014843695.1 Archivesica marissinica | reverse complement strand
CAGAAGGTAAGAGTTATTAAGTTTAAAATATCCAGGGCCTCTATCAGTTTTAGTTAATACTAGTTTTAACACAACAATCGAGTGATCAGATTTAAAGCCTGGTCTGATAATAGATTCTGTTACAAAGCTTAAGAGGTTGGGAGATATAAATAAGTAATCCAATCTACAAAATATTGGTGGTTTTGTATTGGAGTGCCAGGTGTACATTTTCTTACCTGGATGTTTTAAGCGCCATACATCAGTAATTTCTTCTGACTCTAACAAGTTCTTAAGAATTTGAGAAGTTTTTTTCCCTGTATCTGTTCTGCCGTTTAGTTTGTCCTGTTTATGATCACTAATTGTATTAAAGTCACCACCTAGTATAAGAGTATGCTCATTATTATAGCTAATCTCTTTTTCAATTATATTAAAAAAGTTTGTGTCGTCATTATTTGGTGCATAAATATTCATTAGAACGATAATTTTTCTTTCAACTTCAATTTTTAGCATTTGTAGTCGCCCTGTTACTACTTCTTTATAATCTAAAAGGATATACTTTACATTACTATCTATGAGAATTCCCACGCCGAGACTATTAGAGCTATCGCCACTTAAAAATATATCGCCATTCCATTGCTTGTTCCAACTATCTTTGTTCAACATCTGTTTACAATGTGTTTCCTGCAGTAGACATATACTGAATCTGTTGTTTTTTAGCCACTGAAACACTTGATCTCGCTTAGATTTTGAGGCCAGACCCTTGGCATTAAAACTACATATGCTTACAGACATTGCGATATGAATAGTACGCTAAAAGCTAGTAAATCCGAGCACAGTCTCCATAATATTACCGAATACATAGTATTACACACACTTGGGTTGTTGAATATAGTCAACCATGCACACTGACGAGAGATGTCACAAAAATATAGTAGAAGGTATAATGTCATACTAAAAGAGAGAAATTTATGAACAAATAAAGAACGGTTGATAGAAGAATAAGACTGTCCGTACATATAACAACAAAAATAAACCTACATGGCGATCAAAAATGATTTATGCGGTATTATGTTTCTATAGAACTGTTGTGTTTTAACATAACAGAAGCTATTTTAGATGCCGATTAATTTGATCCATTGGAGGAGAAGAGTTTTAGAAGACTTACACTTTCACTGTTATCCTATGTTTTGCATAATTGTCATTTATTGCTGCTGTAAATAATTGAAAAATAAAGGATGTTAAAACTAATTTGATCTACAAATGAATTTGACTATTGTCTATACATATATAACTTTCAGAGTTTTAACATATTAGATATATTCATACCTTTCACTTAAAAATGCACGTTGAAAATGTCTGTAGTGTTACTCTTTTTAAAGACCTTTCCATAAAAATAAAAGAGCTTTACAAGTATATTTCCAGATCGAATGATGAAAAATGTATCAGAATATATGCTATATAATTATTCTTCCAGACAGAACGAAAAACGAAAATTTCTGGAAGTGATGAAATACATCTATGTTATTATATTTCATACAGTATAGAACACCAGTAACAAACATTAAGAATCAAAAGGTTAATTGTGCATACATATACATACAAATATATATACATAAATTTCTCTTCCAGACAGAATATATATATACATACATACATATATATGTGTGTGTGTGTACGCACGCACGCACGCACGCACACACGCAAACACACCTATATACATACCTACATATACAGTACTATAAATGTCGGTCGCTTCTAAGTAAATGGCGACATCATTTTGTCCAGCTGTTCTTACATGGACCATGCATCGTATCAATATATTTATTGGACAATAGTGCATAGATTGTATTATCCGTAACTATATATATTATGGTATTTAGCTGCACATTTTAACATTTTCATTTTATAAATACAGAGCGTGTTTTTAATTGGAAGCTAAAATCTTATAGTGTATCAAACTTACCTAACCTAGCATCTGTCAAAGGGTTTTAATGCATTTAGGCATCATTTATTATCATATGAGTCGCAAGTATACTGAATCACACATGTATGTATTCTGCGGATTTGCGAATGTACTATAAGCATGTATAAATGTTTCCAGGTTGATATTTACAAAAACAACAGAACATAAGGACATATTACAAAATTTGCATATACGTTCGTGACGACAATCAATGGCGCATTTACAGGCACATTACCAAAAAAAAAAAATGTACATACTTCTAACGAAACATATAAATGAGTTTGTGTGGGCCATTTCACTAGAACCTCATCATAACATTGATAAAAAAAAACAAAAAAACACCCCGAATGACCTAAGAATTACCGGAGACAGAAAAACACCACCTCAGTCTCAAGCAGCCCCTCGTGTCAGTCAACGCCTATCAGCCCCACCTTGGCTTTCCCGTTGGACGGCTCACATGTTTTCACATACATAGGTGAGATTCAAAAACGGGACATATATTTATTCTTGCATAATTATACAACTATTTAAAAGGTCGTGATAGCGCTGTGGATGCGCGCTCGGTTCAGGTGCTAAAGGTCCGGAGCTCGAGCCCCGCCGGAGCCGTTACGAGGCAAGGCATTTAAATCCCACGTTGCCTCTTCTCTCACCCTCGTGGCGATGGATTCCATCAGGAATGAGGTATCGAGAGTGATTAACATAAGTTGAAATAACTTGTTTCGCAATCGAGCCAAAATAAATTTATATTAATTTAAAGGTGCACTCATATTGTTAAAATAGTGGTCTGTTGCAAGGCTGTGTGGTCTGGCAATTCCTAAACATAAAAACATTTAATTAGTTATGGCTGGAACAGCTATAGTACAGATAATGTATAAGTATCGATTACCACCCATCTTGCAAACAAACCATACATGATCTGATAAAATTTCATATATTTTATGTACAAGTGTGGCTGTTTTTTAAAGCAGCTTTGTCGTGTAATATATCGATCGTTGGCTCACACGACAAGCAGAACGAATACCATATTAATACAACCCTTTTTTATCTCCTTGACAGGGGCCACATATGCAACTGGAGATTTGTCATTGCTTTTTAGGTCATGGCAGATCCAACCAATAGCAAAAGTCTCTGTGTTTGATCTGCCTCGTCCTTGTGAATGATTTTCCATTGCTGGCAAGTTCTTTGAAGTTTGCAAATAGTTTGCCCTCCGTGTACCAACAGCTTTCAACTGCGTCTCTATCTTTCAGTCGTAGGGAGCTTAACACCTGCTGATTTAGCCAAGTGAGGTCATGGCTTATTGATACCCCAGTGTTCTTAAGCGCTCTCCCATTACTCATAACGTTCTGTTTCGTTTGACGACGGACGAATTTCAATAGTTGGTCTATTTTTTCCGAGTTTGAAACTACCTAGCCTATGGGCTATGTCAATGTTGGCCTCTGTCAAATTGAGAGACAACTTTTTGTTCAAAACGGAGACAACTTTTTCTGTGGTTATCTGTGATGTCTGCTTGGCTATGTCATCGGCAAGCCCGAATATTCGAATGTTGTTGCGGCGACTGTATTGTTCCATGTCGTTTGCTACACCTTCATTGTATTTAATTTCGTCCATGAGTTTATTTCTCAAATTTACTGTTTTTTCCTTCATTTCAACTATTTCATGTTCCCTATTTTTGAGCTCGGTTTTTATTGCTTCGTTTTCCATTGATTTAATGTGTACTTCTCCTTCAAGGATATCTAGACGTTTGGATACACAAGCCAGAATCTGATCCTTCATTTCATTCACTGTATCCTTGATTAGGTCTTTTATAAAGACTCTATCCGATTTCGTTAGAACATTGGAGAGCTTTGTATTGATCTCGTCTAGCTTTTTTTCAATCGATCTGGTGTCCGATTTAATGTCGGAAGTATCCTTGTTTCCCAGATATTCAGTCATAGTTTTCTGTTTTTTACCTTTTGACTTTGATTTTTTCTTACTCTTTGAGATATCCTCTTTAAATACCGAACTGACCAATGCACTCGTACTAGTATCAAAATCACTTGTTGTGGATGAATGCACTCTTTTGTTAGCGATCACACTCATTGTTCATCATACAGGTAAACATACGTATATACATCTATTCATAGCTGATCATGCGTGACGAGATTTGAATCGTGCCACCACTAGAAGGCATTTATTGTCCATACATTACCCCACCCATCTTATTGTATCAAACGAATGGTACTACTTATTCATTCCAAAATTACAGCATTTCAGTTTTTATCACATCATACCATTATGTTCCCGATTATCTAGCTGTTATGTTGCTGTGTTTATTTCATCATTTTCTGCGATCGCTTGTGGTTTATTTCTATTTTTCCCTCTACATTTTATGTTTGTGTACTTTATTAACGGAAGCGGAAGTCGGATCATTGTCGATTCTGGTAAGACCCGTTTATTGGCTATATTAGTATTTGGAGAATTTGATATTTATGTGATAGTGGAGTTCCGCGTGGATTAGGTTTTAGTATATGTGTGTATATCTGTGATATTATTATATTGCAGGTCTCCTTGTTTCATTATATAATATATATATATGCTATATAAAGGATAGATTGAATCTCGTTTCGGGTTGCTATATATCTCGTTCCCCGAAGTCACCGGTTACATTAAAATTTAAACACAAATTCTTGCTTGTATAAGTACATTAGCATCAAGCTATCAAAATTAATTATATACGTCCGTATGTTTCCATGTTAGTACCGGGTACTTCAATCATGTGCCATAAATATTTAATTAGCCATATTTTGTTAGCTCTCAAACGTATGTTAAAAATAATTGTAACTTCACTTACCGGGCAGTTCTTATGTCATCAACCCGCTCGAATCCTGGTCACGGCACCAGTTAATCCGTGTACCGTAATCGTATAGCATAAGTTCCAACAAGTCCAAGTTATAACACAAGTATTTATTTATCATTAAAATAAATTGTTACAATGTGCATAAGCACCATAAGGCGCTTTCAATCATCCCAGTTCATCTCCCTGTAATCTAAATTTATCTCATCTTTTATAGAGAAGCAAGCTTGGACATGTATTCCATAAAATGTCAAGCTACAGATGTTCCAGTAAACATGTTTGGCATAACTGCCACTCAATATATCAATTCGGATATATTGTTTTGGTGCAAACACATGCTTGTACGGAAATAACATGTTAATATTTTGAAATTGTACTGTTTAAACTTAAAACATCAGAGTACAGTTCTGATGTAATAGCACACATGTGTGGGAAAACCTTTAATATGCTGATCAGGCATACATGTAAGGGATGTCCACGCCAAGTATACTTGTTTATCTGCCAAATGTATTTGCTTCTCTGCCAACATAAACAGTTAGTACAGTTCCATGTATAATTTCCTTTATAGCGACCGTATACAGCATTATTATAAATGGACCAATACTCATGAATATGTACCATGCTATACAACTAATTATGGAGGTAATTAATTAACATAATCAACATATAACCCCATTATGTTACAATAGCAAATATAGAAAGATTCAATCATGGAGCATAATTAGTAAAAATACAGGAAAGAGAGCAAGCTCAATTATCCCAGCCCCAGCATAGACCCGACAAATCCTGCTTGCGCAGCATCAAAGTCCCGTCGGCATAGCTCAGGTGAGAATTTCCCCATTCTAAATGTACGTGTTTGTGCGTTTATGTACGTTTATGTGAGCTGATGTGCGTTTATGTGCGTTTATGGACGTTTTTGTACGTTTATGTGCGTTTATGTACGTTTATGTACGTTTATGTACGTTTCTCTACGTTTATGTACCTTTATGTACGTCTATGTGCGTTTATGTGCGTTTGTATGCGATTATGTGAGTTTATGTACTTTTATGTGCGTTTATGTGCGTCCATGCACGTCTACGCACGTTATTGCACGTCTATGCACTTTTATGCACGTTTATGTACGTTTATGTATGTTTATGCACGTATATGTGCGTTTATGTACGATTATGTACGTCTATGTGCGAGTATGTGGTTTATGTGCTTTTATGTGCCGTTTTATGTGCGTCTATGTGCGTTTATATACGTATATGTATGTGTATGTGCTTTTTTTGTGCATTATGTGCGTTTATATGCGTTTTTTGTGCCTTTTGTGCGTTTATGTACGTTTATGTGTGTTTTATGTGCGTTTGTGTGATGTACTTTTATGTGCGTTTATGTACGTTTGTGCACGTTTATGTACGTCTATGTACGTTTATGTGCGTTTATGTACGCCTATGCACGTTTATGTGCATTCATGTATGTTTATGAGCGTTTATGTGCGTTTATGTACGTCTATGTACGTTTATGCACGTTAATGCACGTTTATGGACGTTTTTGTAAGTTTATTTGCGTTTATGTACGTTTATTTGCGTTTATGTACGTTTATGTGCATCTATGTGCGTTTATGCACGTCTATGCACGTTAACGCACGTCTATTCACGTTTATGGACGTTTTTGTACGTTTATGAGCATTTATGTACGTTTATTTGCGTTTATGTGCATCTATGTGCGTTTATGTACGTCTATGTACGTTTATGCACGTCTATGCACGTTAAAGCACGTCTATGTGCGTTTGTGTGCGTTTATGTGCGTTGATGTACGTTTATGTGCATTTATGGACGTTTTTGTACGTTTATTTGCTTTCTGTACGCTTATTTGCGTTTATGTACGTTTATGTACGTTTATGTACCTTTATGTGTGTTTATGTACGTTTATTTGCGTTTATGTGCGTATATGTACGTTTATTTGTGTTTGTATGCAAAACCCTTTCAATCTCCATAAGAAGGCTTTCTCTGGGAATGAATCCGGCAATATGTCGCTCAATCTCTTGTTAAGCTCGTCTACTCGGTCGTTGAACCATGTAACATCCACGGGGTACCTTGTATGGGTAGTGGGCTGGCATCTGTGCAGTGTCTGGCATACTATGACCTGTCGCGCCTTAGCGGTATTGATCAGCTTGTCCACTAGTTCCAGAAATTGCGTAGCTATTTCATTCACTGAAAGTGACGCCTGATATACGTCGTTCGTACCCGCGAACAATATCACGATGTCGGGTTCGAAATCGTAAACGTCCTCTAAATGTCTCGAGAGTTTTGCCAATGTTGCACCAGGAAATCCACTGTATTGAATCATGGGCGAATCTTTCAGTCCCAAATCGAATCGAAGATCCTGTTTATTCCGTATAAACGATTTTGTTCGGCTAACAAATGAATGACCAAACACATGAATTTTTACCGTCGTGGAAGCGGCCATCTTGGATGTTTTCTCCTTTGTTCGATTTCCGAATTAGGTCAATGTGCGCGTCGCTAATAAAAACGTAGAATTCTCATGCAAATCCCCGGTTGCCACCTTTATGCAATACGCCAAACTGAGCAGACAAACCTGCTCTGCATTAATGTAATAAAGTTCACCTTGCAAATTTACGAACAACGCGTAAATATCCCAAATAACTATTTTGTTTCCGCAGTAAGTCTGTCTTCTTCAAAATATAAGAATTAATGGCCCACCTAGATGGTGATTGGCCTGGACCTGTCATGTGACCGTAATTGCATTTGATTGGATGGAACGTGGTCATGCCTAATTCCTTTACAGGGTGGGAACGTCCCGGCCTCTGTAAATAATGACTCTCGTACATAAAACGTTTTATGCTTTTCATAAAATTATATATGTGAGCTGATGTGCGTTTATGTACGTTTATGTGCATTTATGGACGTTTTTGTAAGTTTATTTGCGTTTCTGTACGATTATTTGCGTTTATGTACGTTTCTATACGTGTATGTACCTTTATGTGCGTTTATGTACGTTTATGTGCGTTTGTGGGCGATTATGTGCGTTTATGTACTTGTATGTGCGTTTCTGTACGTTTATGTGCATTTATGTGCATTTGTGTGCGATTGTGTGCATTTATGTACGTCTATGCACGTTAATGCCCGTTTATGTGAGTGTATGTACGTATATGTGCGTTTATTTGCGTTTATTTGCGTTTATGTTCGTTTATTTGCGTTTATGTACGTTTTTGTGCGTTTATTTGCGCTTATTTGCGTTTATGTGCGCTTATTTGCGTTTATTTGCGTTTATGTACATTTATGTACGGTTTTCTACGTTTCTGTACCTTATATGCTTTTATGTGCGTTTATGTACTTTTATGTGCGTTTATGTACGTTTATGTGCGTTTGTGTGCGATTATATGCGTTTAGGTACGTTTTGTCCGTTTATGTGCGTTTATGTACGTGTATGTGGTTTATGTGAGCTGATGTGCGTTTATGTACGTTTATGGACGTTTTTGTATGTTTATGTGCGCTTATGTACGTCTATGTACGTTTAAGCACGTCTATGTGCGTTTATTTGCGTCTATGTGCGTTTATGTGGTTTATGTGAGCTGATGCGCGTTTATGTAGATTTATTCTTTATTTCAGTCTCATCGTTGTACAATACATAAAATATACACAACAAATTATCGTGGCATAGTACAACACCATTCATTATAAAAGAATTATAAGAGACTAATGTAATCACAGATAATCAAACTATCACAGTCTATCGACATATTATTATATTTACATATTAAAACCGGGGAACAGTCGCTAATTGAAAATTAAATACTTACTAAAACCGGACATTTTGAAATACTGAAATGGAAAAAAAGCACTAATGCGCAATTAAGAAATGTTTTAAAATATCAGTTATCAACCTCGATCAGATCGCGGTTGAACTAATTAGCAGCTGTTTCTCGGAATGGATAAGAGACACACAATCAATAAATCAAATGGATACATTATTTACATAAATAAAAGGATCGTCTTTGAAGAATATAAAAACAGGTTTTGGCAACAATTCTAATCAGAGGTATAGTAGTAAAAATAATTCTAAGCTGGTCGGATACAGGTTTGTTCCGAAAGTCATTTTCATATAATGAGGTTTTCTCTAAGAGAACAGCTCTCAAATCATCATACAGTGAACATTCTAATAATACATGACTTTCGTCTTCTAATACATTACAGAAAGGGCACTTACGTTCATCAAGTGGTAAATTCTCATACCTTCCGGTTTCTATACGTAATGGAGCAACTCCACATCTAAATTTACATAATGCTGATCTGTGACGTGTGGGTAAAATCATTTTACAATATACTTCTGTTTGAAATTTAAATTTAAATGTACAGTAGGTTCTAAGCTTATTGCGACCACGTCCAGAAACACCTATCACACTGTTAATAGAGGTGGACCAGTCAGTAACATAGTTCTCCATTACCGCATTTTCCACACTATCTACTAAATTGTGCTTATGTATAGGTATAGATAGGTTACAGTAATCCATCAAAGTAATGTCTGCAAACTGTCTCTTGACATAATAAAACCAGTTTTTATAACTTGTAGATTTAGCATTCGCCCATAGTGCAACTCGCTTATTTAATCTGGAATTGTCGGTATTAGCTAAGCGTGCCCAAAACCCAGATATGTGCTTCCATTGTCGCACAAATGGCGGCTGCCAACCCATTTCCCCGGAGACAGCTGCATTGGGAGAATATTTCCCAACACCAAGAAAGAAACGCATGGCACGATTGTGGATTGCATTAATGCATGAAAACGCTTTATATCCCCAAACCGGGGCGCCATAAGCAATCACAGGCCAGACAACAGAGTCATACAATTTGGAGAAAACATTATATGGTACACCCCCAACTAACTTACATTTAGCAATGAGCAGTCCCAATGCACGACTTGCACTTTGAGCAACACATTTTGCAGTAATATTGAAGTCAAGGTATTCACTCAAAACAATTCCTAAATAAGTATATATACCTATAGTTTCCAGAACATTAACACCACATTTAAAAATAACATCAGATCTTGGCATAGAAGCAGGACGAAAATGGACAACTCTACTTTTATCCCTGTTTATAAACATATCGTTTATATTGCACCAGTCATGTAAAGCATTCAATAATCTCTGCAAATCAAGTTGGTTTTCTGCTAGTAGGACAATGTCATCCGCGTACAATAGAATACCTATACAGTCATTATCGACATTAACACCGATATTTAATGATTTCAAAAATATCGTTAAATCATTAATGTACAAATTAAATAAAAGCGGCGATAGAATGCACCCCTGTCTTAAGCCACAATTAACATCAAACCAATCAGTCTTAAAAGAGTTTACCCTAATACATGACGACACAGATGAGTAGATAGACTTAACAGCTCGCCACATATTACCGGCAACTCCAATTTCATTGAGTCTTTTCCACAATTTATCTCTGTTAATAAAATCATACGCCTTACTAAAATCAATAAAGGCACAGAATGTGGCTTTTTTAACTTGTTTTCTTGTATCAATAATAGAGGTCAAAGTGGATAAGTGATCTATGGTACTACGCTTCTTTCTGAAACCGTTTTGCTCATCTGCGATCTTATCGTTATGTTCAGCCCAACAACTTAGCCTGGCGTTTAAAATATTACAATAAATCTTGTACATGGCTGAGGCCAGTGCTATGCCCCTATAAGACAGGGGATCTCTTGAATCCGTCATGGAGGGTTTTGGTATCGGGTTTATAATACATTTGCCCCAGATAGACGGGACAGTCCCATTGGAGAAGCATACATTAAACAGAGTATGCAAAAATAGCACGGACGTATCGTTCTGTAAAACTTCACTAGGGATACCGTCTATGCCACAGGCCCTTCTTGGCACCATCAATTGCCTTCTTTACTTCAAAAATAGTAATGTTTGCATTAAAAGACAGATCTGCATAATCAATTACATCATTCAATACATTAGAGTTCTGTGATGAATATACATAATTATCATTTTTATATAACGAGCTAAAATCATGTTTCCATTTGTTTAATACCTGTGACAAATCTGTAGAGAGAGAACCATCATTTAATGTAACTGCTAGAGGTATACATTTTTTCTTAATCTGACCAACGCCGATTTTACGTACAGATTTCCAAAAGTTTGACTGGTCTACATTACATTCCTTCAGCAATTCATTTTGTAAAGAATACCAATATAAACGTTTTGCCTTCTGTACTTCACGGTCAAAATGTTTACGGACCTGAATATACTCGGACTTGAGATATACATTTCGGTTTTTATTACATGCAACACAATTCAACCAATTTCGTTCTGCTGTACAAACATTATTCCAACTATCAGTTAGATCGCTACTCCACCACGGCTTTCCCGGTCTGCATTTTCTATTGCACCAACCAGAGGTAATTGTTTTATAAGGCACTGACTTGTACATATTATATTTTAAAATACTACACCAGTCCTCATAAATATAATCAATATCAGTTTGCGTTTGATGGCAATGCTCAAGTTTATCAATAGTACGTTAACACTATTAAGGACATCTTGGTCTAATAGAAAAGTTTCAGGAACATTAGATACATCAAACTTGTCATAGCTATTATTGTATTGACTAGTAAACTGGGGAACTGCACTAATGGTGATACTCCATTTAATCATAGAATGATCTGGGATACTGGTAGGTACCAACACTTTAAGGTCACCTGATTTATTAATCAAATCTGATGTACGTACAACGGTAAAATCTGAAAACAATGAAAGGTCATCGTGACTTACTATACAATAATCCACTACTGATAAACCTTTAACCGACACTGACGTGTAATCATTATTAGCGTAGTTACGACCATTTAGCATACACATATTAGCATTAATCATAAAATCAACAAATAACTCACCATATGAATTAGTTTTAAAATCAACAACATTGCGAATAGGTATATTATCAACGCCATTAATAAAATCATCTAAATCTCCACAACGACTGTTAAAGTCTCCACATATAAATACGGTTCCTTCATTCTGATTTCTGTAAATACCAGTCAAAAGATTATCATAGAACGAATTAACATCAATGCGTCTAGATGAGTTTTCCGGTGGCAAATAACAAACACATGGCATGATAACACAATTATCAGATTTACGGTACATTTTTAACCACATAATTCCTTCAAACGAACACTCTAGTACAGAAATATTGAATTCATTGCAAATAACATTTTTTATCAAAAAGCCTACGCCTCCGGAACCTGTCCGGGCATTTTTATGAATATTATCACGATTAAAACCAAACCATTGATAACCATCGACGTGTAAAACATTATCATTTAAAAGATGAGTCTCAGCTATACCTATAATATCACAATCACTATTTAAAACACAAGAAGATCTTAAAACATGACTGTCAGAATCAATGTTACAGTTCCAACCGCGGACGTTCCAAAACCCGATGTTCACTCATTTTCTGCTTTGGTTCAGTTGTCTGTATCCACCACGCCGTCCGTTGTTGCCATTTCGTCCGCGACCTACGCGGTTCCAACTGTCACGGCTCTGAGAATGACCTCGTGTGTTGTCACGATTGGTAGATGAACGAGAGCCGGAACTATATTCGCTCGCATCACGCGTTTGATCCTCGGAACGATCCCTCGTTGAGTCGTCGCCATAATTACCACGGACAATGCGGGATCCTCTGAGTGTAAGATTATGCTGCTTAAGAGCACCCAGAATTGTTCTAAAATTATTGCTCATCACTCTATCCGCCTGAGATAAATCATGGTTAATATAAACACCAGAGAATCTGGAGTGCGATTTCAACACTTTCTTCTTTAGCATGACCTTACGTTTATCGTCGTGACATTTAAATGTAGCAATCACAACCCCTTTTCTACTATTGTTGAATGACGCCTTGCGCTCAGCATTGACACATGTAACGTCCCGGATTCGTAAGCCGTCTTTAATAAGTGAGTTTACCTTGTTCTTTACATTTTCATTAGTGGTTTCAGGTAAGTCACGGATAACAATATTTAAGGCGATATCACGGGGTGCAGATGAACCAGCCTGGTTTACATTCTGAATTTTACTGTTCAGGTCATCTAACTCAGTGTTGAGATCTGCCTTTAGCGAATCTTTGAATGTGTCCAAATGGCTATCAATATCCTTGTGAATGCGTGCCAGTTCCGAATTCACTCGCTTGTCAAGTATTTGAGCGACCTTATTGGCAATACGCTGTTCCATACATATTATGTACGTTTGTGTGTGTTTATGTGCGTTTATGTACGTCTATGTGGTTTATGTGAGCTGATGCGCGTTTATGTACGTTTATGTGCGTTTATGTGCGTCTATGTGCGTTTATGTGCGTTTATGTACGTCTATGTGGTTTATGTGAGCTGATGCGCGGTTATGTACGTTTATTTGCGTTTATGTGCGTTTATTTGCGTTTATGTACATTTATGTACGGTTTTCTAAGTTTATGTACCTTTATATGCTTTTATGTGCGTTTATGCGCGTTTCTGTACTTTTATGTGCGTTTATGTGCGTTTATGTGCGTTTATGTGCGTTTGTGTGCGATTATATGCGTTAGGTACTTTTTGTGCGTTTATGTGCGTTTATGTAAGTGTATGTGGTTTATGTGAGCTGATGTGCGTTTATGTACGTTTATGTGCGTTTATGGACGTTTTTGTATGTTTATGTGCGTTTATAACGTCTATGTACGTTTATGCACGTCTATGCACGTTAATGCTCGTTTATGTACGTCTATGTGCGTTTATGGACGTTGTTATACGTTTATGAGCGTTTATGTACGTCTATGTGCATCTATGTGCGTTTATGTGCATTATGTGCGTTTGTATGCGTTTATGTGCGTTTATGTACGTCTATGTGGTTTATGTGAGCTGATGCGCGTTTATGTACGTTTATTTGCGTTTATGTGCGTTTAAGTACATTTATGTAGGGTTTTCTACGTTTATGTACCTTTATATGCTTTTATGTGCGTTTATGGGCGTGTCTGTACTTTTATGTGCGTTTGTGTGCGATTATATGCGTGTAGGTACTTTTTTGTGCGTTTATGTGCGTTTATGTAAGTGTATGTGGTTTATGTGAGCTGATCTGCGTTTATGTACGTTTATGTGCGTTTATGGATGTTTTTGTCTATGTACGTTTATGCACGTCTATGCACGTTTATGTACGTCTATGTGCGTTTATGGACGTTGTTATACGTTTATGTGCGTTTATGAACGTTTATGTACGTCTATGTGCGTTTATGGAAGTTGTTATACGTTTATGTGCGTTTATGTACGTTTATGTACGTCTATGTGCATCTATGTGCGTTTATGTGCATTATGTGCGTTTGTATGCGTTTATGTGCGTTTATGTACGGTTATGCACGTCTATGTACGTTAAAGCACGTCTATGTACGTTTATGTGCGTATATGCACGTATATTTGCGTAAATGTGCGTTTGTGTGCGTCTATGTGCGTTGTATGTGCGTTTATGTGCGTTAATGCTCGTTTATGTACGTCTATGTGCGTTTATGGACGTTGTTATACGTTTATGCACGTATGTGCATGTTAATGCTCGTTTATGTACGTCTATGTGCGTTTATGGACGTTGTTATACGTTTATGTACGTTTATGTACGTCTATCTGCATCTATGTGCGTGTATGTGCATTATGTGCGTTTGTATGCGTTTATGTGCGTTTATGTACGGTTATGCACGTTAAAGCACGTCTATGTACGTTTATGTGCGTGTATGCACGTATATTTGCGTAAATGTGCGTTTGTGTGCCATTATGTACTTGTTGTGCGTCTATGTGCGTTTTATGTGCGTTTATGTGCGTTTATGTACGTTTATTTGCGTTTATGTGCGTTTGTGTGCGTGTATGTGCGTGTATGTACGTTTATGTACGTTAATGCACGTATATGAGCGTTTATGTACGTCTATGTGGTTTATGTGAGCTGATGCGCGTTTATGTGCGTTTATGTAAGTGTATGTGGTTTATGTGAGCTGATGTGCGTTTATGTGCGTGTATGTACCTTTATGTGCGTATATGTACGTTTATGTGCGTTTATGTGCATTTATGTGCGTTCATGTACGTTTATGTGCGTTTATGTGCGTTTATGTGCGTTTATGTGCGTTTATGTACATTAATGTACGTTTAGGTGCATTTATGTACGTTTATATGCATCTATGTGCGTTTATGTGCATTGATGCACGTATATTTTCGTAAATGTGCGTTTGTGTGCGTTTATGTACGTTTTTGTGCGTTTTATGTGCGTTTAAGTGCGTGTATGTGCGTTTATGTACGTTTATTTGCGTTTATGTGCGTTTGTGTGCGTGTATGTGCGTGTATGTACGCTTATGTACGTCTATGCACGTTAATGCACGTTCATGTACGTTTATGTGCGTTTATGAACGTATATGTGCGTTTATGTACGTTTATGTGCGTTTATGGGCATTTATGTACGTTTATGTGCGTTTGTGTGCATTTTTGTGCGTTTATGTACGTCTATGTACGTTTATACACGTTTATGTTCGTCTATATACGTTTTGGTGCGTTTATGTACGTTTTTGTATGTTTATTTGCGTTTATGTACGTCTATGTACGTTTATGCACGTCTATGCACGTTAATGCACGTATATGTGCGTCTATGTACGTTATGTGCGTTTATGTGCGTTTATCATGTGTGTGCGTTTGTGTGCGTGTATGTACCTTTATGTGCGTATATGTACGTTTATTTGCGTTTATGTGCGTTTATTTGCGTTTATGGACGTTTGTGTATGTTTATGTGCGTTTATAACGTCTATGTACGTTTATGCACGTCTATGCACGTTAATGCTCGTTTATGTACGTCTATGTGCGTTTATGGACGTTGTTATACGTTTATGTGCGTTTATGTGCATTATGTGCGTTTGTATGCGTTTATGTGCGAGTATGTACGTCTATGTGGTGTATGTGAGCTGATGTGCGTTTATGTACGTTTATGTGCGTTTATGGACGTTTTTGTATGTGTATGTGCGTTTATAACGTCTATGTACGTTTATGCACGTCTATGCACGTTAATTCTCGTTTATGTACGTCTATGTGCGTTTATGGACGTTGTTATACGTTTATGAGCGTTTATGTACGTCTATGTGCGTTTATGTGCATTATGTGCGTTTGTATGCGTTTATGTGCGTTTATGTACGTCTATGTGGTTTATGTGAGCTGATGCGCGTTTATGTACGTTTATTTGCGTTTATGTGCGTTTAATTGCGTTTATGTACATTTATGTATGGTTTTCTACGTTTATGTGCGTTTATGGGCGTTTCTGTACTTTTATGTGCGTTTGTGTGCGATTATATGCATGTAGGTACTTTTTTGTACGTTTATGTGCGTTTATGTACGTGTATGTGGTTTATGTGAGCTGATGTGCGTTTATGTACGTTTATGTGCGTTTATGGATGTTTTTGTCTATGTACGTTTATGCACGTCTATGCACGTCTATGCACGTTAATGCTCGTTTATGTACGTATATGTGCGTTTATGGACGTTGTTATACGTTTATGTGCGTTTATGAACATTTATGTACGTCTATGTGCGTTTATGGAAGTTGTTATACGTTTATGTGCGTTTATGTACGTTTATGTACGTCTATGTGCATCTATGTGCGTTTATGTGCATTATGTGCGTTTGTATGCGTTTATGTGCGTTTATGTACGGTTATGCACGTCTATGTACGTTAAAGCACGTCTATGTACGTTTATGTGCGTATATGCACGTATATTTGCGTAAATGTGCGTTTGTGTGCGTCTATGTGCGTTGTATGTGCGTGTATGTGCGTTTATGTACGTTTGTTTGCGTTTATGTGCGTGTATGTGCGTGTATGTACGTTTATGTACGCTTATTTACGTCTATGTGGTTTATGTGAGCTGATGCGCGTTTATGTACGTTTATTTGCGTTTATGTGCGTTTATTTGCGTTTATGTACATTTATGTACGGTTTTCTACGTTTATGTACCGTTATATGCTTTTATGTGCGTTTATGCGCGTTTCTGTACTTTTATGTGCGTTTATGTGCGTTTGTGTGCGATTATATTCGTTTAGGTACTTTTTTGTGCGTTTATGTGCGTTTATGTACGTGTATGTGGTTTATGTGAGCTGATGTGCGTTTATGTACGTTTATGTGCGTTTATGGACGTTGTTGTATGTGTATGTGCGTTTATATACGTCTATGTACGTTTATGCACGTCTATGCACGTTAATGCTCGTTTATGTACGTCTATGTGCGTTTATGGACGTTGTTATACGTTTATGCACGTCTGTGCACGTTAATGCTCGTTTATGTACGTCTATGTGCGTTTATGGACGTTGTTATACGTTTATATACGTTTATGTACGTCTATCTGCATCTATGTGCGTGTATGTGCATTATGTGCGTTTGTATGCGTTTATGTGCGTTTATGTACGGTTATGCACGTTAAAGCACGTCTATGTACGTTTATGTGCGTGTATGCACGTATATTTGCGTAAATGTGCGTTTGTGTGCCATTATGTACTTTTTGTGTGTCTATGTGCGTTTTATGTGCGTTTATGTGCGTGTATGTGCGTTTATGTACGTTTATTTGCGTTTATGTGCGTTTGTGTGCGTGTATGTGCGTGTATGTACGTGTATGTACGCTTATGTACGTCTATGCACGTTAATGCACGTATATGAGCGTTTATGTACGTCTATGTGGTTTATGTGAGCTGATGCGCGTTTATGTACATTTATGTGCGTGTATGTACCTTTATGTGCGTATATGTACGTTTAGGTGCATTTATGTGCGTTCATGTACGTTTATGTGCGTTTATGTACGTTTATGTACATTAATGTACATCTATGTACCTTTATGTACGTTTATGTACGTCTATGTACGTTTAGGTGCATTTATGTACGTTTATATGCATCTATGTGCGTTTATGTGCATTGATGCACGTATATTTTCGTAAATGTGCGTTTGTGTGCGTTTATGTACGTTTTTGTGCGTTTTATGTGCGTTTAAGTGCGTGTATGTGCGTTTATGTACGTTTATTTGCGTTTATGTGCGTGTATGTGCGTGTATGTACGCTTATGTACGTCTATGCACGTTAATGCACGTTCATGTACGTTTATGTGCGTTTATGAACGTATATGTGCGTTTATGTACGTTTATGTGCGTTTATGGGCATTTATGTACGTTTATGTGCGTTTGTGTGCATTTTTGTGCGTCTATGTACGTTTATCCACGTTTATGTGCGTCTATATACGTTTTGGTGCGTTTATGTACGTTTGTGTATGTTTATTTGCGTTTATGTACGTCTATGTACGTTTATGCACGTCTATTCACGTTAATGCACGTATATGTGCGTCTATGTACGTTATGTGCGTTTATGTGCGTTTATCATGTGTGTGCGTTTGTGTGCGTGTATGTACCTTTATGTGCGTATATGTACGTTTATATGCGTTTAGGTGCATTTATGTACGTTTATGTACGTTTATGTACGTTTATGTGCGTTTATTTGCGTTTATGTACGTTTATTTGCGTTTATTTGCGTTTATGGACGTTTTTGTATGTTTATGTTTCGTTTATAACGTCTATGTACGTTTATGGATGTTTTTGTCTATGTACGTTTATGCACGTCTATGCACGTTAATGCTCGTTTATGTACGTATATGTGCGTTTATGGACGTTGTTATACGTTTATGTGCGTTTATGAACGTTTATGTACGTCTATGTGCGTTTATGGAAGTTGTTATACGTTTATGTGCGTTTATGTACGTTTATGTACGTCTATGTGCATCTATGTGCGTTTATGTGCATTATGTGCGTTTGTATGCGTTTATGTGCGTTTATGTACGGTTATGCACGTCTATGAACGTTAAAGCACGTCTATGTACGTTTATGTGCGTATATGCACGTATATTTGCGTAAATGTGCGTTTGTGTGCGTCTATGTGCGTTGTATGTGCGTTTATGTGCGTGTATGTGCGTTTATGTACGTTTGTTTGCGTTTATGTGCGTGTATGTGCGTGTATGTGCGTGTATGTGCGTGTATGTACGTTTATGTACGCTTATTTACGTCTATGTGGTTTATGTGAGCTGATGCGCGTTTATGTACGTTTATTTGCGTTTATGTGCGTTTATTTGCGTTTATGTACATTTATGTACGGTTTTCTACGTTTATGTACCGTTATATGCTTTTATGTGCGTTTATGCGCGTTTCTATACTTTTATGTGCGTTTATGTGCGTTTGTGTGCGATTATATTCGTTTAGGTACTTTTTTGTGCGTTTATGTACGTGTATGTGGTTTATGTGAGCTGATGTGCGTTTATGTACGTTTATGTGCGTTTATGGACGTTTTTGTATGTGTATGTGCGTTTATATACGTATATGTACGTTTATGCACGTCTATGCACGTTAATGCTCGTTTATGTACGTCTATGTGCGTTTATGGACGTTGTTATACGTTTATGCACGTCTGTGCACGTTAATGCTCGTTTATGTACGTCTATGTGCGTTTATGGACGTTGTTATACGTTTATATACGTTTATGTACGTCTATCTGCATCTATGTGCGTGTATGTGCATTATGTGCGTTTGTATGCGTTTATGTGCGTTTATGTACGGTTATGCACGTTAAAGCACGTCTATGTACGTTTATGTGCGTGTATGCACGTATATTTGCGTAAATGTGCGTTTGTGTGCCATTATGTACTTTTTGTGAGTCTATGTTCGTTTTATGTGCGTTTATGTGCGTGTATGTGCGTTTATGTACGTTTATTTGCGTTTGTGTGCGTGTATGTGCGTGTATGTACGTTTATGTACGCTTATGTACGTCTATGCACGTTAATGCACGTATATAAGCGTTTATGTACGTCTATGTGGTATACTCTAGCATATACAGAGGGGGGCACACTGGGCATGTGTCTCTCCTAATAACTGTTATACTCTAGCATATACAGAGGGAGGGGGCACACTGGGCATGTGTCTCTCCTAATATCTGTTATACTCTAGCATATACAGAGGGAGGGGGCACACTGGGCATGTGTCTCTCCTAATAACTATTATACTTTATCATATACAGAGGGGGGGGGCACACTGCGCATGTATCTCTCCTAATAACTATTATACTCTAGCATATACAGAGGGAGGGGGAACACTGGGCATGTTTCTCTCCTAATAACTATTATACTCTAGCATATACAGAGGGAGGGGGCACACTGGGAATGTGTCTCTCCTAATAACAATTATACTCTAACATATACAGAGGGAGGGGGCACACTGGGCATGTGTCTCTCCTAATAACAATTATACTCTAGCATATACAGAGGGAGGGGGCACACTGGGCATGTGTCTCTCCTAATAACTATTATACTCTAGCATATACAGAGGGAGGGGGCACACTGGGCATGTGTCTCTCCTAATAACTATTATACTCTAGCATATACAGAGGGAGGGGGCACACTGGGCATGTGTCTCTCCTAATAACTATTATACTCTATTATATACAGAGGGAGGGGGCTCACTGGGCATGTGTCTCTCATAATAACTATTATACTCTAGCATATACAGAGGGGGGCACACTGGGCATGTGTCTCTCCTAATAACTATTATACTCTAGCATATACAGAGGGGGGCACACTGGGCATGTGTCTCTCCTAATAACTATTATACTCTAGCATATACAGAGGGAGCGGGCACACTGGGCATGTGTCTCTCCTAATAACTATTATACTCTAACATATACAGAGTGAGGGAGGCACACTGGGCATGTGTCTCTCCTAATAACTGTTATACTCTAAGATATACAGAGGGAGGGGGCACACTGGGCATGTGTCTCTCCTAATAACTATTATACTCTAGCATATACAGAGGTAGGGGGCACACTGGGCATTTTTCTCTCCTAATAACTGTTATACTCTAGCATATACAGAGGGAGGGGGCACACTGGGCATGTGTCTCTCCTAATAACTATTATACTCTAGCATATACAGAGGAGGGGGCACACTGGGCATGTGTCTCTCCTAATAACTATTATACTCTAGCATATACAGAGGGAGGGGGCACACTGGGCATGTGTCTCTCCTAATAACTATTATACTCTAACATATACAGAGGGAGGGGGCACTGCGCATGTGTTTATCTTAATAACTGTTATACTCTAGCATATACAGAGGGGGCACACTGGGCATGTGTCTCTCCTAATAACTGTTATACTCTAGCATATACAGAAGGAGGGGGGCACACTGGGCATGTGTCTCTCCTAATAACTATTATACTCTAACATATACAGAGGGAGGGGGGGGCACACTGGGCATGTGTCTCTCCTAATAACTATTATACTCTAGCATATACAGAGGGGGGCACACTGGGTATGTGTCTCTCTTAATAACTATTATACTCTAGCATATACAGAGGGGGGCACACTGGGCATGTGTCTCTCCTAATAACTGTTATACTCTAGCATATACAGAGGGAGGGGGCACACTGGGCATGTGTCTCTCCTAATAACTGTTATACTCTAGCATATACAGAGGGGGGGGGCACACTGCGCATGTATCTCTCCTAATAACTATTATACTCTAGCATATACAGAGGGAGGGGGCACACTGGCATGTTCTCTCCTAATAACTATTATACTCTAGCATATACAGAGGGGGGGGGCACACTGCGCATGTATCTCTCCTAATAACTATTATACTCTAGCATATACAGAGGGAGGGGGAACACTGGGCATGTTTCTCTCCTAATAACTATTATACTCTAGCATATACAGAGGGAGGGGGCACACTGGGAATGTGTCTCTCCTAATAACAATTATACTCTAACATATACAGAGGGAGGGAGGCACACTGGGCATGTGTCTCTCCTAATAACAATTACACTCTAGCATATACAGAGGGAGGGGGCACACTGGGCATTGTCTCTCCTAATAACAATTATACTCTAGCATATACAGAGGCAGGGGGCACACTGGGCATATGTCTCTCCTAATAACAATTATACTCTAGCATATACAGAGGCAGGGGGCACACTGGGCATGTGTCTCTCCTAATAACAATTACACTCTAGCATATACAGAGGGAGGGGGCACACTGGGCATATGTCTCTCCTAATAACAATTATACTCTAGCCTATACAGAGGGAGGGGCACACTGGGCATGTGTCTCTCCTAATAACTATTATACTCTAGCATATACAGAGGGAGGGGGCACACTGGGCATGTGTCTCTCCTAATAACTATTATACTCTAGCATATACAGAGGGAGGGGGCACACTGGCATGTGTCTCTCCTAATAACTATTATACTCTAGCATATACAGAGGGAGGGGGCACACTGGTGTGCATGTGTCTCTCCTAATAACTATTATACTCTAGCATATACAGAGGGAGGGGGCACACTGGGCATGTGTCTCTCCTAATAACTATTATACTCTAGCATATACAGAGGGAGCGGGCACACTGGGCATGTGTCTCTCCTAATAACTATTATACTCTAACATATACAGAGTGAGGGAGGCACACTGGGCATGTGTCTCTCCTAATAACTGTTATACTCTAAGATATACAGAGGGAGGGGGCACACTGGGCATGTGTCTCTCCTAATAACTATTATACTCTAGCATATACAGAGGGGGGCACACTGGGTATGTGTCTCTCCTAATAACTATTATACTCTAGCATATACAGAGGGAGGGGGGCACACTGGGCATGTGTCTCTCCTAATAACTGTTATACTCTAGCATATACAGAGTGGGGCACACTACGCATGTGTCTCTCCTAATAACTATTATACTCTAGCATATACAGAGGGGGGGCACACTGGGCATGTGTCTCTCCTAATAACTGTTATACTCTAGCATATACAGAGTGGGGCACACTACGCATGTGTCTCTCCTAATAACTATTATACTCTAGCATATACATAGGGGGAGCACACTGGGCATGTGTCTCTCCTAATAACTATTATACTCTAGCATATACAGAGGGGGGCACACTGGGCATGTGTCTCTCCTAATAACTATTATACTCTAACATATACAGA
>CM026403.1:71924973-72003428 GCA_014843695.1 Archivesica marissinica | reverse complement strand
GGGGGGGACTCTCCAGCTATTATTGGTGGAGGAAGCCCCTGATGTCCATCCGAGCAGTATTGCAGGCATGGACGGGGGGATCTCCAGCTATTATTGGTGGAGGAAGGCCCCTGATGTCCCTCCGAGCAGTATTGCAGACATGGACGGGGGGGGGGGACTCTGCAGCTATTATTGGTGGAGGAAGACCCCGGGTGCCCCCCGAGCAGTATAGCAGGCATGGACGGGGGGGACTCTGCAGCTATTATTGGTGGAGGAAGACCCGGGGTGCCCTCCGAGCAGTATAGCAGGCATGGACGGGACTCTGCAGCTATTATTGGTGGAGGAAGACCCGGGGTGCCCTCCGAGCAGTATTGCAGGCATGGACGGGGGGGACTCTCCAGCTATTATTGGTGGAGGAAGACCCAGGGTGCCCCTCCGAGCAGTATTTCAGGCATGGACGGGGGGGACTCTCCAGCTATTATTGGTGGAGGAAGACCCTGGGTGCCCCTCCGAGCAGTATTTCAGGCATGGACGGGGGGGACTCTCCAGCTATTATTGGTGGAGGAAGGCCCTGGGTGCCCCTCCGAGCAGTATTTCAGGCATGGACGGGGGGTACTCTCCAGCTATTATTGGTGGAGGAAGGCCCTGGGTGCCCCTCCGAGCAGTATTTCAGGCATGGACGGGGGGGACTCTCCAGCTATTATTGGTGGAGGAAGCCCTGGCTGCCCTCCGAGCAGTATATCAGGCATGGACGGGGGGACTCTCCAGCTATTATTGGTGGAGGAAGGCCCCGGTGCCCCTCCGAGCAGTATTTCAGCATGGACGGGGACTCTCCAGCTATTATTGGTGGAGGAAGGCCCCGGGTGCCCTCCGAGCAGTATTTCAGGCATGGACGGGGGGGACTCTCCAGCTATTATTGGTGGAGGAAGGCCCTGGGTGCCCCTCCGAGCAGTATTTCAGGCATGGACGGGGGGGACTCTCCAGCTATTATTGGTGGAGGAAGGCCCTGGGTGCCCCTCCGAGCAGTATTTCAGGCATGGACGGGGGGGGGGGACTCTGCAGCTATTATTGGTGGAGGAAGCCCCGGGTGCCCCTCCGAGCAGTATAGCAGGCATGGACGGGGGGGGGGGACTATGCAGCTATTATTGGTGGAGGAAGACCCCGGGTGCACCTCCGAGCAGTATAGCAGGCATGGACGGGGACTCTGCAGCTATTATTGGTGGAGGAAGGCCCCGGCTGCCCTCCGAGCAGTATAGCAGGCATGGACGGGACTCTCCAGCTATACTGCTCGGAGGGCACCCGGGTAAAACGACCGACCTTGCACAAGTCAGCTGGACAGCATCCTCCCATGAAATAATTAGATAAACTCAGTGAGATTCGAATCTACAGCGAACGATTTAAATTCAACGACAGTTAACCACTCTGCCTGCCACTGAAAAGTTTGAATCCGGAAATTCACAGCCTTATAGACGCTACGCCACACTATACAAACACACATTTTAGGCCATACCCAAGCATATTTAAAAATGACATCCCCGTCACATTCAGAGTAAGTATGAACCATATGGTTTATCAAAATGTTCTTTAAAAAACCCAATTTGGTTCTGAACCCAAAACAACGTGTCCAGACCCGAAGCGTCTGTGAAAACAAGATCATCGTTAGGACAATAAGCCAATAATATTGGCCGGTTGTTTACACACAGGAGTTCAAGGGGAGTTACAAATGTATGTAGCGAATAGTAAACGGTCAATAACCGAGAGTCATTTTTCTTTTGCCTCAACTCGTAATTGGTCGGGGTTAATGCCCGGTATTGTCCATTGTATGACCGGAGAAAGAAGAAGTGTGGTAAATATAACCCATATCGATAAAGGCTGACGTATATATTGTTCGTTTTGTATGTGTCTACAAGTTCATGTACTTATATTACAGTATTCGATGTTCATCTTGTTATTTCATATAATTATAGGTGAATTGTTGAAAAGGAGAGGCTTGAGATAGATGTGTGATAGGGAGGTTGGGTGTAGAGAGATAGATGTGTGATAGTGAGGTTGGATGTAGAGAGGTAGATGTGTGATAGGGAGGTTGGGTGTAGAGTTAGATGTGTGATAGGGAGGTTGGGTGTAGAGAGATAGATGTGTGATAGGGAGGTTGGATGTAGAGAGATAGATGTGTGATAGGGAGGTTGGGTGTAGAGAGTTAGATGTGTGATAGGGAGGTTATATGTGTGATAGGGAGGTTGGATGCAGAGAGATAGATGTGTGATAGGGAGGTTGGATGTAGAGAGATATATGTGTGATAGGGAGGTTGGATGTAGAGAGATAGATGTGTGATAGGGAGGTTGGAGAGATATATGTGAGATAGGGAGGCTGGATGTAGAGTTGTGACAGGGAGAATGGATGGAAAGGTGGGAGAGATAGAGATGTGATAGGGAGGCTGGATGTAGAGTTGTGACAGGGAGAATGGATGGAAAGGTGGGAGAGATAGAGATGTGATAGGGAGGCTGGATGTAGAGATGTGACAGGGAGGTTGGATGGAAAGGTGGGAGAGATAGAGATGTGACAGGGAGGCTGGATGGAAAGGTGGGAGAGATAGAGATGTGATAGGGAGGCTGGATGGAAAGGTGGGAGATATAGAGAGGTGATAGGGAGGCTGGATGGAAGGTGGGAGAGATATATGTGTGATAGGGAGGCTGGATGTAGAGGTGTGATAGGGAGGCTGGATGGAAAGGTGGAGAGATAGAGATGTGATAGGGAGGCTGGATGGAAAGGTGGGAGAGATATATGTGTGATAGGGAGGCTGGATGTAGAGGTGTGACAGGGAGGCTGGATGGAAAGGTGGGAGAGAGATGTGATAGGGAGGTTGGACGGAAACGTGGGAGAGATAGAGATGTGATAGGGAGGCTGGATGGAAAGATAGAGATGTTATAGGGAGGTTGGATGTGGAGATGTGATATGGAGGTGGATGTAAGGTGGGGGATGTATAGATGTGATAGGGAGGCTGGATTGAAAGGTGGAGAGATGAGATGTGATAGGGAGGTTGGATGTAGAGGTGTGAGATATAGAGATTTGTGGGAGGTGGATGGAAGGTGGGAGAGATATATGTGTGATAGGGAGGCTGGATGTAGAGGTGTGACAGGGAGGTTGGATGGAAGGTGGGTGAGATAGAGATGTGATAGGGAGGCTGGATGTAGAGATGTGATAGGGAGGCTGGATGGAAAGGTGGGAGAGATAGAGATGTGATAGGGAGGTTGGATGGAAAGGTGGGAGAGATAGAGATGTGATAGGGAGGCTGGATGTAGATGTGTGATAGGGAGGTTGGATGGAAAGGTGGGAGAGATAGAGATGTGATAGGGAGTTGGATGGAAAGTGGGAGAGATAGAGATGTTATAGGGAGGCTGGATGTGGTTTGTGGGGTGGTGGAAAGGTGGGAGAGATGGATGTGATAGGGAGGTTGGACGGAAGGTGGGAGAGATAGAGATGTGATAGGGAGGCTGGATGTAGAGATGTGATAGGGAGGCTGGATGGAAGGTGGGAGAGATAGAGATGTGATAGGGAGGTTGGACGGAAAGGTGGGAGAGATAGAGATGTGATAGGGAGGCTGGATGTAGAGATGTGATAGGGAAGCTGGATGGAAAGGTGGGAGAGATAGAGATGTGATAGGGAGGTTGGACGGAAAGGTGGGAGAGATAGAGATGTGATAGGGAGGCTGGATGGAAAGGTGGGAGAGATATGTGTGATAGGGAGGCTGGGTGTAGAGGTGTGACAGGGAGGTTGGACGGAAAGGTGGGAGAGATAGAGATGTGATAGGGAGGTTGGATGTAGAGATGTGATAGGGAGGCTGGATGGAAAGGTGGGAGATATAGAGATGTGATAGGGAGGCTGGATGTAGAGATGTGATAGGGAGGCTGGATGGAAAGGTGGGAGAGATAGAGATGTGATAGGGAGGCTGGATGTAGAGATGTGATAGGGAGGCTGGATGGAAAGGTAGGAGAGATAGAGATGTGATAGGGAGGCTGGATGGATGGATGTGAGATGTGATAGGGAGGCTGGATGGAAAGGTGGGATAGATAGAGGTGATAGGGAGGCTGGATGGACAGGTGGGAGAGAGATAGATGTGTGATAGGGAGGCTGGATGTAGAGATGTGACAGGGAGGTTGGACGGGAATGTGGGAGAGATAGAGATGTGATAGGGAGGCTGGATGTATAGATGTGATAGGGAGGCTGGAGGGAAAGGTGGGAGATATAGATATGTGATAGGGAGGTTGGATGTAGAGGTGTGACAGGGAGGTTGGATGTAGAGGTGGGAGAGATAGATAAGTAATAGGGAGGCTGGATGTAGAGGTGGGAGAGATAGATATGTGATAGGGAGGTTGCATGTGGAGGTGGGAGAGATAGATATGTGATAGGGAGGTTCGATGGAAAGGTGGGAGAGATAGAAATGTGACAAGAGTTTGGATGTATAGGTGGGGGGAAAGATAGAGGTGTGATCAACTGGATGGAGAGGCTGTACGTCGCTCATATGGACAACCGTAGCGATGATAAATAAACGCAAAAACATACACTACTTATTCAATACACATCAACACACACAGAGTTTCAGATTTGCTGCATTTCTCCAAAAATATTGGAATATATTTTTATACAAATTTATTTTAGCTCGATTGCGAAACAAGTTATTACAACTTATATTAATCACTCTCGAGACCTCATTCCTGATGGAATCCATCGCCACTAGGGAGAGAGAAGAGGCAACGTGGACTTTGAATGCCTTGCCTAAGGGCACAATCGTAACGGCTTCAACCGGGTTCGAACTCCGGACCTTTCGTACCAGAAGCGGCGGACTATACTTGGAAACTAACATGTTCTGTTTATTGAATAGTCCTCTTAATTGTATATTTTGGCAAATAGTACTACTCTAGATAGTTCATTACTGTAGATAGTTCATTACTGCATAGATAGTTCATTACTGCAGATAGTTCATTACTGTAGATAGTTCATTACTGCATAGATAGTTCATTACTGCAGATAGTTCATTACTGTAGATAGTTCATTACTGCATAGATAGTTCATTACTGCAGATAGTTCATTACTGTAGATAGTTCATTACTGCATAGATAGTTCATTACTGCAGATAGTTCATTACTGTAGATAGTTCATTACTGCAGATAGTTCATTACTGTAGATAGTTCATTACTGCATAGATAGTTCATTACTGTAGATAGTTCATTACTGTAGATAGTTCATTACTGCATAGATAGTTCATTACTGCAGATAGTTCATTACTGTAGATAGTTCATTACTGCATAGATAGTTCATTACTGTAGATAGTTCATTACTGCATAGATAGTTCATTACTGCAGATAGTTCATTACTGTGTAGATTGTTCATTAATGTACATTTAGACAGTTTATTGAATGTAGATAGTTCATTACTGTAGATAGTTCATTAATGTACACTTACACAGTTTATTAATGTAGATAGTTCATTAATGTAGATAATTCATTTTTGTAGATAGTTCATTAATGTATATAGTTCATTAATTAGTGGAGTTGATAGGTAAAATGATGTGCACTTTTAGAGGGAAGCATACTTTTTGGCATATGGTTGGCCAATGTGATGCAGATGCAGGAAAAACTGACAGGCAGCACTTTTGACCACATGCCCCTTTCTTTAGTGTCCCTTTACATAGCCCCATACCACCATACAAAACAACAGCTGAAAGGGATGTAGCATATGACTGAAGCATGGCTGTGATGCTTTTACCAAATAATTTGCTTCCTATATTGTGAAAACGGGGTATGAACATTTCTATGAGTATTGTGATACTTTGTGTATATTATTTTGATATGTATTTGAATAATGTGCAATCATTGGGCGATATTGACTGTGCTCTCCATTATTATTGGCATGTACAAATACATGGATCATGAAATTAACTTCCAACTACTAGTATTAGACCTGCAATGCAATACAATAACATAGTACATGTGTATATAACTATTAAGAACAAATATGTAAATTTACTGCACTGGAAAGAAGTGAAGGGGTACCCCTAGTTTCGATATATCACAGATTTAATCACTCAACGAACGAAAGATCCTGCAATGTAGCAATGTATTAGTAGTTAATATCACATCCGGCACATTTACACAACTGAGTGCATGACAGCCTAGCCGTAACACATTTACATCTTGTATATCTACCGTTGCATTGACACTGGATCCGTTATCTGCATACTTTGCTCGCTTCTGGTAATGCAGACCACAGGGGAGCCCATTCATTGCCATCATTTTTCCAACCCCAATTGGATGGAAGTGGGAGTTCCTGGTTAACTATCAATGTTTGACCCCACACATGACCCGCTTGGTATGCAGCCCCTTTAGTATGTTCAGTGAGTGCTGCCTTAGTTGGAGGTATGTTGTCTCTGTCCTTGTGTAAAGAGTTGTAATCTTGCTTTGTTAACTTCCACTAAGACAGAACTGTGCTTGTACATAAGGATTGTAAATCTCTCAATAACACAGAGCTACTCCTCTTTTATCTCTGCTGGGCACTGGGATAAGCGCTGAAAGACTTGCGTCAATCTGGAAACACTCTCCAGGTCTCCCATGCTGCGTTATTTCCACTACCTTTAAAGGATGAGCATGTATCACAGCCTGTAAATGCATGGAAGAATGTCAGTGCTGAGGAGCGGAGTGGACCCAATGTGGCTGCTATTTGATGTGTTGCTATAAAGCACATGTGACGCCCATGGCAAAACTATACCCATATAGAACAGTCCTGCAGGACAGCAGATATTGCTATTGCTAACACAACAACATCTGTGTCTGTGGCTACCACTACAATTCTCAGTTTTCCACTACTGTAAGCATGCCTGCAGTGTTGCAGCAGTATGGTATCTGCCTCTTCATTGTTGCATGTTTCTAATCCACTGATGTCATCCAAAGCAAGTGTATCATTGTTATTAACAACAGCTTCATCATCTACAGTTGTGATAAGAATCTTGCCCTCAAGAGGTAGTGGTACATTTGACAGCTCATTAGCAAGGTAATGGAAGAGATGTTTTGTTGCAGTTAACCCTTAGAAAAGACTGCCAGTTACATGGTAGTTCTGTGTCTCCTTGTACTCTCAACGGTTCCCCACCAACTCGGGTTGCTCTGGTGTGTGCCTTTGAACTTTCATCTCTGTATATATCCCATACTACATCACATATGTCACAAGTGTTCATTCTTCTGAGAATGTTTGTGAAAACACGTGAGCATCATTGAAGGTTTGTGGTCTCTCGTTGCCTGACTGGTTCCAAGCCCTGCACTAAGGCAGCTCCATTGATAATTTTAACTTGAACATTACCAGGTGATATCAATTCGGTATCTACCACAGGTTCCAGCTGTGTAAGAATATCAGATATACCTTCTGCTCCTCTCATTACCCCATTCTCTACCAATTCGGTATCTACCACAGGTTCCAGCTGTGTAAGAATATCAGATATACCTTCTGCTCCTCTCATTACCCCATTCTCTACCAATGAATCGGGCCATGCATGGTTTTATCCATGTCACCCTCTCGATTCTGGCAAGATACTGTGACAAACATCCAGGGAACAATTCCTCTCAAGGCCTCAATATACAGAGGGTAGTAGCCTTCTCGTTGGACTTTCAGAAGTATCATCAGTAATCTCTCAAGCTCGATCACTGTCTGCCAATAAGCAAACTGTGGCTGTGCTTTTGACTATTTCTGGATCCAGTCATTCATTTCCAATGGTTTATACTTATTCTTCTGGTATTGGTCATAAGCTTGTAATTGTAAAATACAAAGAGCAGCAAGGGAGACTTGATAATTGATGAACCCACTTGCCTCTTGCTGTATTTGAGCCTTTCTCTAGACCAATGGCTCTACCCTCTGTTGTGACCCCAGCAGTGGCCATAATATATGTCCAACCACTTCCCTCTAACCATTTCTGCAACAAGGAAGGTCGTCTCAATATGAAGCCCCCCCCCCATCATAATCACAAACTTTGTTTCACCATACTCATCAGGCCAGGTCCACTGCATTTTCTTTATCAATGGCTAAAGATCAACGTCCACAACGACTACGGGGATTTGGCCTTGGTTTAGGTGTTCTGTGGCATTCTTGATCATGTAACATAATGATATAAGAATGTGCGGTTTCTTTAAAAGGAGAGGTAATAGTTGAACGATGTCAGACAGGCGATGTTCCTCAGTTTGTTTGTCTGCATGAAATCCCGACCAAGATATATAGTCAGTTTGGTCGAGCTTTTCCTTATGTACCAACTCAGATACTCTATCCATCCTATCTCTTGAGCATCTGCCTCCAGATTTGCAACTTGTACATGAACACTTAGCACACCAGGGGGCTGTGGACTGTCATTGAATAAGTGGATTGGAGGAATATCAGTGTATCAGTGTAATCCGTTGGTAATTTAGCAAGTCTTCGCTGATGTGGAACAGTAGCACTTTCCTCTAGGATAACTCTCTATTGTATGGTGGTACGCAACTCCCTTAGATATAGCATCACATCCGGCTAACTTTCCAATTGGTTTCCTGTCCTGAATAGTATTGGCCATGTGTTGAACATTGCTATCAAATGTGAATGTAGAAGCTATATGCAAGTCACACTCCTAATCATCACTATCACAGAAGAAACACACCTTTGAATCCTCTTTCTCTCTGTGTACGGGTGTCAGTGGTTTCGTATAATTGCTTCTTCGTCTACAAGGCAATATAGAGCGAAATGAGTTGGTGGTTTCGTATAAATGATAATAATCGTATAATCACACCTACGCCAATCAGGTGATGGGTGGCTGACCATTAATAAAATCATATTTCTGTCATTGGCCAAGCCTAAATAAGTTTGCCTCATTGTTAAATTCTACCTCTAAAATTGTAATAAATAATTTGTCAAAGTATCTCTACTTTGCAAATAAGATAAGGGTTTCTGTTTGAGTTTGGTCAAAGAACATGATTGTCTATTATGTATTATCTATATTCGTCAAAATCTACTTGGTACATGCAACCGTTTTTCTGAATTTGTATATGACCTTCAGAAAATGGTATCTATATAATAACATGTCTTCTCTGAAAATTTGTATATAACACTTTAACCCTTTCAACCCCAAGTAACTGACATGGACGGGTCCATGATATTTTTAGACCAATAAATTAATAAGAAAATTACATTTGGACCGGTTCATTTATCAAAATGGGTAATTTTTGTCTAAAAATAGTAATATTACTGGCAAAAAGTGCAGATCCTGATGAGACAACTCGTCACGAGCCGGCTCATCTGGATCTACACTTTTTGTAAGCCTATTGAGAGGTCTGTGGTGTTGAAAGGGTTAAACATTGTAATAATGTTTTATGTGAAATAAATTAGTTTATACAAATTTATTTTAGCTCGATTGCGAAACAAGTTATTTCAACTTATATAAATCACTCTCGAGATCTCATTCCTGATGGAATCCATCGCCACGAGGGAGAGAGAAGAGGCAACGTGGAATTTAAATGCCTTGCCTAAGGGCACAATCATAACGGCTCCAGTGGGGCTCGAACTCCGGACCTTTCGCACCTGAAGCTCGAATGAAATTGATTGATAATATGAATTAATATCCCATACAAATATAAGCTTGCATCAGAATGCTACTTGGCTGATTATTAATCATGCATGATTGTTTCTAATTATCTCTTAACTAAAAGCTACATTGTAACAAGTTATCATTAATTATTATAATGGGCCTGGTACAGTACAGTGATATTATATCAATTATATGAACCTGTGATTATATGAAAACACTAGTATACGAAACCACCATTAGACGAACAAGGTTTTATACGAAACCACAGGAATTCCTGTGTACTAATCCTAAGTTTCTTCTTGACAGACGTTAATATAGAGCTAGGAGGTTCTGCCTTGGCATTTCTCTCTTTAACTCTTGTAATACCTCTGTTACTATATGAAGCTTTGCAATTAGCATGCCATTTCGCGTTGTTCTCTATCAAGGTCTCGGCAATCCCAGATCCATCATTAACCCGTTCTGTGAGCTTTCTGTCAAAGGGCAATGCACACAGTTTATGAAGTATTTGAATGTTATTAGCTAGGGAAATATATCCTGTATTCTCCCTGTGTGTTCCTCTGTAAATGACTGGATTTTGTAGATGGTTCCCATCATCTTTCTGACACAAGACACAAAGAGACCAGTCTGTATCCTTTGATGTCTCCTATTGGTTTATTTTAACCATAAGTGTACAAAATTGAGAGAATCTTTCTTTTTTTTAACGTTTATTTATCGTCGCTACCGGTTGCCCATATGAGCGACGCCTCTTGAAGAGAATAGTTATTTTAGATTTTGGAGGATAGTGCATGATACAGACCCATTCCAGAATCTCCTCTGGTTCTTTTACGTGCACGGTGTAAAGCACCGACACGAGACCTCGGTTTAACGTCCCATCTGAAAGACTGTTAATTTTATTAGGGTCAGACGGGGGATCGAACCTGCGATCCCTGGATTACCAGTCCAGCGTGTTACCACTGGACTACATATCCGTCTGTGAAAAAATTGAGAGAAAATGGCATATTCATTATATAAGCACAACACAACAACAAACAATGACCCAATTATGGCCCAATCGGGATTCAAATTGGCCGTAATTGGTGTTCTGCCTACTCAAGAATACTAATCAAGTTGACATCTGCTGAAAGATAAAAATAGCAAAGCATATGTTCCTATGTGATGAAAGAAAAATAAATATCGACAGTATTGGAGACCCCTTAAAGACACGCCGACATATCAATGGGTGAGTGTCAAAAACTACTGCCTGTCACACTTTTCATAAACTACATCACTTTGGCTAGCTTTGTGCAAAAAATCAGACTTCCCTCCAAAAGTGAACATGTTGTCCGTTTAGTTAGTATCAGCTCCACTATAATGTACAATTAGACAGTTTATTGCTGTAAATGGTTTATTTTTGTAGATAGTTCATTATTGTAAATGGTTAACAGATTGAATCATACATGAGGACACGAAGGGTGACAAACACACCCAACTCTAACTGACATTCGCTGTTGCTGGGCAGATGTCGTGTGGTAGCTTGGTTTTCTGTCGCTGGACAGATGTTGTGTGGTAGCTTGGTTTTCTGTCGCTGGACAGATGTCGTGTGGTAGCTTGGTTTTCGATATTAATACAGACCTCACTATATAGCATATAGTTAAACCTGTCTTAAGCAGCCAGCCAAGTGCACCACAGAAAGTGGCTGCTTAGCACAGGTGGCTGTTTAATATAGTCCAAAAGTATAATAAAACTATGTAAGATATTGGGAATCTGGCTGCTTAACACTGGTTGGCTGCTTAATAGAGCACTAACACAGGTTTGGCTGTCCAATTAGTGCAGTGGTTAGCGCGCTCGCTTCTCACCAATGCAACCTGGGTTCGATCCTCGGACCGGGACGTGTGTGTGATTGAACGGTGGTCAGGTGAGTTTTCTCTGAGTACTCTGGTTTCTTCCCACACGAATGACCACATATACGCTTTCATCCCCGCCAACAAGAGTGATTTATATATATAAGTTGTTAGAACTTGCTTCGCAATCGTTGTAAAATAAACAAAGCTTAAACTTTAACATTGGGTACGAAACGTCCAAACTAGGTATGACATGTCCAAGGTACGAAATGTCCAGGGTACGAATTGTCCAGGGTACGAAATGTCCAGGGTAAGTTTAAACAAAATAACACAGGTTTTACTGTATATCCATGTGTCAGGTGATATGTCCGGACTCCATTAATGTGATGTCACAGGTGGCACCAGTAAACTGAAAGTAGAATGCGATAAAATAGTTATGCATTACACGAGGGGTTTTCTTCATATTTGGAATGGTATGAATCCCCGCTTCGTAAAATTTGTGGTTAGATTTTCTCAAATTGGGAAATTATCAAATACATTGTAGTATAAAACATAGTATGTTCAAATGAATTTGTTTTTTTTGTCTGTCGTTTTTCATTTTTTAAAGCAGACAGAATTTAACTAAATACCGGTGTCATATATATGGCGGGTCAATATTCTATATGACACCAACAGGTCAATATTCTATATGACACCAACGGGTCAATATTCTATATGACACCAACTGTATTTTATTGCTAACAATAGCTTAAACAATATTTTATTCAAGAATGGTACATAACACAGGAATAGTTGCAACAGCACAGTTAGGATTGGGAAAAAATTACATAGTAACTTATTCGATTTCCCTTTCCTTAACCCATTTCATTCTGGATATATTTAAAGGCTTTTGCAAACAACATAGATCCAGATCAGCCGCAGCGTGACACTGCGTGCTGATCAGGATCTATGTTGTTTGTTACATAGCCAAGTGTCTTAGCAAGATCATCTGAATAGCAAACAGCATAGAGCCTGATCAGACGGAACGTTCTGTGGTGGTTGATCTGGCTCTATATTCTTTTCAAATACTGTTTGAACGGTATCCCGAATGAAATGGGTTAACGTTATTGTTTTTTGCTAACATTCGCACTAACATAAGTGGTTGTGCAGTTGTGTCTTTCAGTGAAAATGTGAGGTTCCCAGCAGGGCATTAAAAGTGAATAAAGTTGATCAAACATAATTTTATACTACATTTTTTTAACCACTTTTATAAATTTATTATTAGCCAAGCATTTTGGAAACCTAGCCTGGGAACAAACAGGCGTTGGTACATTTGGCCTGGTCAGTCATATAAACATATTTTAACCCCGAGACCATTAATTGGGCCATATTGAGTTTCTGATAATATTAATGTCATTTGTTTTCCTTTCAAATTTGATTTCCTGATCAATATACACAATAATTACACATATTCAAAACATGTACATGTAATGAAAACAAAAGCAACAATATATCAATTAGAATAGACACGTGTCAATATCCAACAGTATTAACACAAACCATGCATGATATTTCCATGTCATTTTGCCAGAAGTAAATTAGTGAAAAATCGACAGACTGGAACCCAGGCTGGAACCCAGGCTATTGGAAACCATTAAGGAAAATGAATATTTGTGTCTATTAGTGCAAGATTATATATATATATATATATATATATTTCGGGTTTTACGCCTGCATCAGCACCATTTTGGGCTATATCGCCGGCGGGCAGTTTACCAACAACACCTTTCCTGGGCAGGCTCCAGCGGTTAACCTGTACTTGGGTGCACCAACCTCCGTAAGAAACTGCCAACTTTTTCATATAAATGAGACGCGGCCTGAGCGGGGCTCGAACCTGTGACCATCAGTGATGATAGGTTACAGTGGCATACAAGTCAGCGAACCGTAAACACTCGACCACGGAGGCGGACTATTAGTGCAAGATAGAATTTTATTTAATTAATCACCAAAATAATGATTTACAACTCATTGAATATACAAATGTATATGATCCCTGATCAAATAAAGCCAAATATTACACAATAAACACAAATATCCGATAGGGAGAAGAACTATATAAGTTTTCTTTCATTCTAATCCCTTTCAGTCTACTGCTGTTAAATTATATGTAAAATATTCATTTCTTGATTACATGTACAAATACTGAAATAAATAATGTTTAAACTAAATATCCTATATTTATTCAATGCTAGGTTGTATATATGTAAATAGGCGATCGAATGTAGTCCCAATAACTAATATAGTTCATTTTTCTTTTGTTAAAAAATGCATTTTCAAGACAGGCAGTGTATAGTTTTTGAGGTTTTGAGAAATTATGTGACTTGAGAAGACTTCAGACTAGTTGATGTGTAGAAAAGATGTGGTATAAGAAGTCATGCCATTGCAAACTGAAGGTTTGGTATACTGTGATATTTGGCGGAGGAATACATTGTATAAACACAGTGACATTATTCACAGGTGAGCACTGTCAATGCTGAACATTACATTTGTGATATTTTTGCTGTTTTACAGTATGATTTGAATACCTCTACACAGTGGATGTGGTATCAGAAGAAATGAAATATTGGAAATATAAATGAACAGACTATGTATTTACTTTTTACTATGTATTTAATAGACAATTTATTTGAAGTTTTATAACCTGTAGTTGCAGCACCAATATTGCTATTAAGTTTATTTATTTACTGACTTTACTGATGTGCAACATCATTTATCTGAATATCATGATATATTAAAATTTCTTCAGGAGGCGTCGCTCAAATGGGCAACCGGTAGCGACGATAAATAAATGTAAAACACACGTGCGGGGAGGCCTTTTCACTTCGAAAAGGATATCACTTATTTCGCAGTATTGGAACTTATAAACCTCCAGCAATAATCAAAATCATATCTAAAATAAGTGACTTTAGACCAGTATAACTATATAGTCACATGATAATAAACAACAGTGTATATAGCTATATATAATACACACTCCATTCCACCATATAACTATATAGTCACATGATAATAAACAACAGTGTATATAGCTATATATAATACACACTCCATTCCACCATATAACTATATAGTCACATGATAATAAACAACAGTGTATATAGCTATATATAATACACACTCTATTCCACCATATAACTATATAGTCACATGATAATAAACAACAGTGTATATAGCTATATATAATACACTCCATTCCACCATATAACTATATAGTCACATGATAATAAACAACAGTGTATATAGCTATATATAATACACTCCATTCCACCATATAACTATATAGTCACATGATAATAAACAACAGTGTATATAGCTATATATAATACACTCTCTATTCCACCATATAACTATATAGTCACATGATAATAAACAACAGTGTATATAGCTATATATAATACACACTCTATTCCACCATATAACTATATAGTCACATGATAATAAACAACAGTGTATATAGCTATATAGTCACATGATAATAAACAACAGTGTATATAGCTATATATAATACACACTCTATTCCACCATATAACTATATAGTCACATGATAATAAACAACAGTGTATATAGCTATATATAATACACACTCCATTCCACCATATAACTATATAGTCACATGATAATAAACAACAGTGTATATAGCTATATATAATACACACTCCACCATATAACTATAATTAGTAGATACAAACTATTATTTCTTTGTATTATTGGGGAACTGGACCTCATTACTGATGGAATCATTATATCAGCTGTTCACAATAAAGACATTGTTGTATCAAGTGCATAGGGTGTAAGATAATGGTACATATAATGTATTTATACTTAGTTTACAGTCATGCATATGGACTGTTCATTCTTTTTCAGCCAAATATTTGTCTGTTCTTGGGAGGTTTTCTGCATCGCTGGGTGGGAAATTGACTGTCATTGTGTGTTGTTGGGAGGCGTCGTTCGTGAGAGGTGAAATTACATGAAAATACAACGGGTGGGAATAAAAGTGACGTTATAAAGAGGGTATGTCGCTCTTGGGACGTTTGAGGAGGTGGGACTGTAGTGTATGCAAAGTTGTTCTAGCTTGATTGCAAAACAAGTTCCTACAACTTATAGGGAGAGAGAAGGCAATGATGTGGAATTTATATGCCTTGCCTAAGGGCACAATCGTATCGGCTACAGCTGGGCTCGAACTACGAGCCTTTCGCACCTGAAGCGAATGCATACCACTGCGCTATCACGACATTACAACAATAGGTTAGAAATTGACATTTTGACAGGAAAATATAGCAACAATCATACTGAAGCATGCACTAGCTCAACAGTTTCAATTTCTTACCCCTCGTGAATTTTTAGCAAGTGACAGAGTCCTTGTCCCGTCTAAGTACAGATGGACCTCGTTGATAAGCACCCGGACGTTTGGCACACAAGCCCAGTAGCGACCTAGAGATGCTTTCTTACAGGTAGAGTCTCCTCTCACCAGGTTGTTTGTTGTCTGTAAGAATGTACATGATATATAGCACAGTTCATCAGTTTAGTTCATTCAGGAACTTAGATAGATCAAATAGATCCTGGTTCATCAGAAAGGTTTTACAGTATTATTTTAGTTCATTAAGACGGTCTTACAGCACAGTATTATTTTAGTTCATTAAGATGGCCTTACAGCACAGTATTATTTTAGTTCATTAAGATGGCCTTACAGCAGTTCATCAGAAAGGTTTTATAGTATTATTTTAGTTCATTAAAAAGATCTTACAGCACAGTTTTATTTTAGTTCATTAAGACAGTCTTATAGCTCAGTTTTATTTTAGTTCATTAAGACGGTCTTACAGCACAGTATTATTTTAGTTCATTAAGATGGCCTTACAGCACAGTTCATCAGAAAAAGGTTTTACAGTATTATTTTAGTTCATTAAAAAGATCTTACAGCACAGTTCATCAGCTTAGTTCATCAGAAATGTTTTACAGTATCATGTTTATCTAAGTTCATATATGCCTGAATGTTTGTTTTGTTACTGATGAAACCTTATGTAGCAATGAACATAATCGTGTGATACTTAATCAAATAATGCTTTTTCCAACATTTAGAAGTTACCTCCCACAAACAGGACGCTAGGACCAAATGGCTGTAGTAGCATAGTATATATTTGTCTTTTTCAAATACAACACAACAAATACAAATGAAACACAACATAATAAACCATGTCAACAATACATCATTCTGGCATACTGTAACTTCAAATTATTCCTCATAACATGTACTGATAGGATAAAGAAACGCAGGGTAAATATTTGAGGTGATTTAGTTTATACAAATTTATTTTAGCTCGATTGCGAAACAAGTTATTTGAACTTATATTAATCGCTCTCGAGACCTCATTCCTGATGGAATCCATCGCCACGAGGGAGAGAGAAGAGGCAACATGGAATTTAAATGCCTTGCCTAAGGGCACAATTGTAATGGCTCCAGCATGGCTCGAACTCTGGACCTTTTGCACCTGCTTGAGGTGATTGTGATGTGCTTGATGTAATATACAATATTTTGATATGATCATATAAAAAACATTCTTTAATCAACAAAAGATCATTAGATTTTGAAGTAAAATTCATTAGTAATTGAAACACCTTTGACTGTAACCCCCAATATCGCAAAGTGAAATCAACCGACTCAGTCAGTATCTCGTATGCCCCCCCTCGCGCATCTGACACAGCCCTGATTCTCCTGTGCATGGAGTTCATCAGTGCATTTATCATTCTCATGGGGACATTGTCCCACTCTTGCAACAAGGCAGTCCGTAGTTGGTCGAGAGTAACAGGGATATTCCTACGCACCGCTACCCTCCTGTCAAGTTCGTCCCACAGATGTTCAATTGGGGACAAATCTGTACTGTACGGTGGCCAGTCGAGTGGGTTAATGTTATGGTTTGCGAGAAAGTCTTGACAAACTCTAGCTACATGGGGCCGGGCATTATCATGCTGGAAAATTAGGTGACGCTGTTGCACAAATGGAACTACGACCGGGCGGAGGATTTCATCCCTATATCTTACGGTGGTTAAATTCCCAGCTACCACAATCAACGATGACTTTACACCCATGAGATATCCCTCCCAAGACCATAACCGAGCCACCACAAAAGCTATCCTTCTCAAGAACGCTAGCGTCGGTGAAGTGTTCCCCACTGGACGAAAAAGAGTGAACCGGGACTCATCTGTAAAAAAGACCCGTCTCCATTGCCTCATTGGAAATCGTCTGGGAGCATGTGCTGCAAACCAAGCCATATGACGGGCATGCATGAGAGGAAGACCAACGTATGGCCGACGTGCTCGCACACCAACCTCGCGCAATCGATTCCTTACAGTTTTGGGGTGAATGTGATTGCCTACCGTATTAACAGCGGTTTCAGTGGCAGTAACGTGGCGATTACGCAGGTGGGTAGGACGAATAATCCTGTCTTGACGTCGCAACATTGTGCTGGACGTCCCGATCGCGGTCGGTCGCAACCTTTCCGGTTTCTTTCAGACGATGGACAAGACGTTCTATGGTGGAAACATTCACACCAAACTGTTGTTGCCTTTGACCTTGCATTAGCAATGCAATAGCCTGACCCCTCTGAACTTCTGTCAGCCGTACCATGGTTGCAATATCTCCAAATTCAATGTAAATAGAGGAAAGCGATGTGTATACCTCAAGAGTATGACAAGATGTTTTGACGAACTTGTCATCATTATACTGCACATGTTTTTTGCTTTTTATCACTTTCTCTATGTGGCACGTGCATTACACGGTTAAGTAACATTAGCCACCGGTTTTAGTGCACAGTGACCAAGAAAGTCGTCTGACCAGTTTTTATTAATTTTAGGCCAAGCATTTAAATAATTGTTGCATATTTTGTTACCCTGCGTTTCTTTATCCTTTAAGTATATATGTCTGAAAAATAAATCACAGAAAACAGGAAAATTAGCGGTTGTTTGTTTATTCGGGTTTTACACCTGCATCAGGACCATTTTGGGCTATTTCGCTGGCGGACAGTTTACCTAATAACACCTTTCCTGGGCAGGCTCCAGCGGTAAACCAGTACTGGGTACACCAACCTCAGTACGAAACTGCCAACTTTTTCATATAAACAGACGGGGCTCGAACCCGTGACCATCAGTGATGATAGGCTACAGTGGAATAAAAGTCAGCGACCATAACCACTCGATCACGGAGGCGGACACAGGAATGATATACTCTAGAGAATTCATCAGTTTAGTTCATTAGGAGATCGCAACAGCACAGTTCATCAGTTTAGTTCATTAGGAGATCGCAACAGCACAGTTCATCAGTTTAGTTCATTAGGAGATCGCAACAGCACAGTTCATCAGTTTAGTTCATTAGGAGAGCCCAACAGCACAGTTCATCAGTTTAGTTCATTAGGAGAGCTCAACAGCACAGTTCATCAGTTTAGTTCATTAGGAGAGCTCAACAGCACAGTTCATCAGTTTAGTTCATTAGGAGAGCTCAACAGCACAGTTCATCAGTTTAGTTCATTAGGAGAGCTCAACAGCACAGTTCATCAGTTTAGTTCATTAGGAGAGCTCAACAGCACAGTTCATCAGTTTAGTTCATTAGGAGAGCTCAACAGCACAGTTCATCAGTTTAGTTCATTAGGAAGGCTATACTCACGAGAATAGCCATGGAGAATTCAGCAGCCAATGATTTCAATGTCTGTCCAAGCAAGCACAGGGTACCTTGGTCTGAAACATACAGGCTTTGTTGTACCGAAATTGTTTTATTGAGAAGAGTCATCCAGCTCTCTTAAGGAAGATCAGTGGTTCTCCAAGGGTTGAAGTCTGCAACAACCAAGGTGGTGGTGCCATTATTCAAGACACATACTTTCACACTTTCACCTTCTCACTCACCATCTCACTCACTTACTCACTCACCATCTAAATCACTTACTCACTCACCATCTCACTCACCATCTAACTCACCATCTAACTCACCATCTAACTCACCATCTAACTCATCATCTCACTCACCATCTAACTCACCATCTAACTCACCATCTAACTCACCTTCTCACTCATCATCTAACTCACCATCTCACTCACCATCTAACTTACCTTCTCACTCACCCTCTCACTCACCATCCACTCACCATCTAACTCACCATCTCACCCACTCACCTCAACTCTAACTCACTCACCCACTCACACTTACTCACCATCTAACTCACCATCTAACTCACTTACTCACTCACCATCTAACTGACCTTCTCACTCACCATCTCACTCACTTTATTCTAACTCACCATCTCACCCACTTTCCACCACCATCAACTCACCATCTAACTCACCATTTAACTCATCATCTCACTCACCATCTAACTCACCATCTAACTCACCATCTCACTCACCATCTACTCACCATCTCTTACCTTCTCCTCACCATCTCACTCACTTATTCACTCACCATCTCACCCACTTATCACTCACCATCTACTCACTCACCCACTCACTCACCCACTCACTTACTCACCATCTCACTCACCATCTCACTCACCATCTAACTCATCATCTAACTCACCATCTAACTCCCATCTCACTCACCATCTAACTCACCATCTAACTCACCATATACTCACCTTCTCACTCATCATCTAACTCACCATCTAACTCACCTTCTCACTCACCATCTAACTCACCATCTCACTCACCATCTAACTCACCTTCTCACCCACTTATTCACTCACCATTTAACTCACCATCTAACTCACCATCTAACTCACCATCTAACTCATCATCTAACTCACCATCTAACTCATCATCTAACTCACCATCTAACTCACCATCTAACTCATCATCTAACTCACCATCTAACTCACCATCTCACCCACTTATTCACTCACCATCTAACTCACCATCTCACTCACCATTTAACTCACCATCTCACTCACCATCTAACTCACCATCTCACTCACCATCTAACTCACCATCTAACTGACACACAGCAATGGATTTCATTATTAATGAGGTCTTTCTAAGTGATTAATCTAAAGATGTAAAAACTTGTTTCGCATGTGAGCAAAAACAAATCTGTATAAACTAAAACAGTCTACCTTCCATTTGTGTGAAACAGTTTCCATTGCATTGACATGGACAGCCTTTGTCAACCTAAGCAGTTGTGCGAGGTGCCTTGCTACTCAAGGACACTACATACGTGACGTGACCAAGCATCGAACCCGGCACCCCTCATTTGCAATTCGACACTCTACCATTGTACCACGGATGCCACAACATCACCACAGAATGCAAAGAAAAACATTCATTTTTGAAAATAAAGTACAGGTTGTTACTTTAGAAACTTACTCTCTGCAAATGCTCGTCCTCCTAGTAATGGGTAGACTACTGAGGCTATGCTATCCACAATAATCAGCTTGAGCTGAGAATAGAATGAGTCTGTGCGTGCCACAATCTTCTGCTGAATATCATCAAGTATGGCCAGCAGATCGTGCATACAGAATGCATCGTACACCTGTATCCTTGATAGAATATCCTCCTGCAAAACATTGCGTAATATTATGCTGTTAGGTTTACCTTTTGGCTTACAGTCAAACCTGTGTTAGTGGTCACCTAAATTATACAGTCAAACCTGTGTTAGTGGTCACCTAAATTATACAGTCAAATATGTGTTAGTGGTCACCTCTATTATACAGTCAAACCTGTGTTAGTGGTCACCTCTATTATACAGTCAAACCTGTGTTAGTGGTCACCTCTATTATACAGTCAAACCTGTGTTAGTGGTCACCTCTATTATACAGTCAAACCTGTGTTAGTGGTCACCTCTATTATACAGTCAAACCTGTGTTAGTGGTCACCTCTATTATACAGTCAAACCTGTGTTAATTGTCACCTCTATTATACAGTCAAATATGTGTTAGTGGTCACCTCTATTATACAGTCAAACCTGTGTTAGTGGTCACCTCTATTATACAGTCAAACCTGTGTTAGTGGTCACCTCTATTATACAGTCAAACATGTGTTAGTGGTCACCTCTATTATACAGTCAAACCTGTGTTAGTGGTCACCTCTATTATACTTTCAAACCCGTGTTAGTGGTCACCTCTATTATACTTTCAAACCTGTGTTAGTGGTCACCTCTATTATACAGTCAAACATGTGTTAGTGGTCACCTCTATTATACAGTCAAACCTGTGTTAGTGGTCACCTCTATTATACAGTCAAACATGTGTTAGTGGTCACCTCTATTATACAGACAAACATGTGTCAGTGGTCACCTCTATTATACAGTCAAACATGTGTTAGTGGTCACCTCTATTATACAGTCAAACATGTGTTAGTTGTCACCTCTATTATACAGTCAAACATGTGTTAGTAGTCACCTCTATTATACAGTCAAACCTGTGTTAGTGTTCACCTCTATTATACAGTAAAACCTGTGTTAGTGGTCACCTCTATTATACTTTCAAACCTGTGTTAGTGGTCACCTCTATTATACAGTCAAACATGTGTTAGTGGTCACCCCTATTATACAGTCAAACCTGTGTTAGTGGTCACCTCTATTATACAGTCAAACCTGTGTTAGTGGTCACCTCTATTATACAGACAAACATGTGTCAGTGGTCACCTCTATTATACAGTCAAACATGTGTTAGTGGTCTAGTGGTCACCTCTATTATACAGTCAAACCTGTGTTCATTGTCACCTCCATTATACAGTCAAACATGTGTTAGTTGTCACCTCTATTATACAGTCAAACATGTGTTAGTTGTCACCTCTATTATACAGTCAAACATGTGTTAGTGGTCACCTCTATTATACAGTCAAACCTGTGTTAGTGGTCACCTCTATTATACAGTCAAACCTGTGTTAGTGGTCACCTCCATTATACAGTAAAACCTGTGTTAGTGGTCACCTCTATTATACAGTCAAACATGTGTTAGTGGTCTAGTGGTCACCTCTATTATACAGTCAAACCTGTGTTCATTGTCACCTCCATTATACAGTCAAACATGTGTTAGTTGTCACCTCTATTATACAGTCAAACCTGTGTTAGTAGTCACCTCCATTATACAGTAAAACCTGTGTTAGTGGTCACCTCTATTATACAGTAAAACCTGTGTTAGTGGTCACCTCTAGTTCTCCACCTACACATACAGTATCTCCCTGCCACCATTGAGAGGTTCTCCACCTACACATACAGTATCTCCCTCCCCCTTGAGAGGTTCTCCACCTACACATACAGTATCTCCCTCCCCCATTGAGAGGTTCTCCACCTACACATACAGTATCTCCCTGCCCCCTTGAGAGGTTCTCCACCTACACATACAGTATCTCCCTGCCACCATTGAGAGGTTCTCCACCTACACATACAGTATCTCCCTGCCCCTTGAGAGGTTCTCCACCTACAATACAGTATTCCTCCCCTTGAGAGGTTCTCCACCTACACATACAGTATCTCCTGCCCCTTGAGAGGTTCTCCACCTACACATACAGTATCTCCTTCCCCCATTGAGAGGTTCTCCACCTACACATACAGTTATCTCCCCTTCCCACTTGAGAGGTTCTCCACCTACAGTATCTCCCTGCCCCCATTGAGAGGTTCTCCACCTACACATACAGTATCTCCCTCCCCATTGAGAGGTTCTCCACCTACACATACAGTATCTCCCCTTCCCACTTGAGAGGTTCTCCACCTACAGTATCTCCCTGCCCCCATTGAGAGGTTCTCCACCTACACATACAGTATCTCCCTCCCCATTGAGAGGTTCTCCACCTACACATACAGTATCTCCCTGCCACCATTGAGAGGTTCCCCACCTACACATACAGTATCTCCCTGCCCCCATTGAGAGGTTCTCCACCTACACATACAGTATCTCCCTCCCCATTGAGAGGTCTCCACCTACACATACAGTATCTCCCTGCCACCATTGAGAGGTTCTCCACCTACACATACAGTATCTCCCTCCCCCTTGAGAGGTTCTCCACCTACACATACAATATCTCCTTACCCCCATTGAGAGGTTCTCCACCTACACACACAGTATCTCCCTCCCCCATTGAGAGGTTCTCCACCTACACATACAGTATCTCCCTCCCCCATTGAGAGGTTCTCCACCTACAGTATCTCCCTGCCCCCATTGAGAGGTTCTCCACCTACACATACAGTATCTCCCTGCCCCCATTGAGAGGTTCTCCACCTACACATACAGTATCTCCCTCCCCCATTGAGAGGTTCTCCACCTACAGTATCTCCTTACCCCCATTGAGAGGTTCTCCACCTACACATACAGTATCTCCCTCCCCCATTGAGAGGTTCTCCACCTACAGTATCTCCCTGCCCCCATTGAGAGGTTCTCCACCTACACATACAGTATCTCCCTGCCCCCATTGAGAGGTTCTCCACCTACACATACAGTATCTCCCTGCCCCCATTGAGAGGTTCTCCACCTACACATACAGTATCTCCCTGCCCCCATTGAGAGGTTCTCCACCTACACATACAGTATATCCCTGCCCCATTGAGAGGTTCTCCACCTACACATACAGTATCTCCCTCCCCCATTGAGAGGTTTTCCACCTACACATACAGTATCTCCCTGCCACCATTGAGAGGTTCTCCACCTACACATACAGTATCTCCCTGCCACCATTGAGAGGTTCTCCACCTACACATACAGTATCTCCCTTCCCCCATTGAGAGGTTCCCCACCTACACATACAGTATCTCCCTCCCTAGCACCCAAAATGAGACCAAATGAATGCTGGCCTACACAGGTTGGTACCCAAAATGAAACCCAAATGAATGTCAACCTTTAAATGGTATGACATTGACTGAAAACCTGCGTTGCCTGGTCCTGCTGTGTAAGCATCTGTAGTATACGTGTGCATGTGAATGAGGCGCCCGTGTCAATATATACCACTGTCTGGTTCCCTCGCAGTGCCGTCGTAGCACATACCTGGTGACAAATCTGAAATATACATACGTGGAAGTCGTGATAGCGCAGTGGTAGCGCGTTCACTTCAGGTGTGAAAAGCCCAGTTGTAGCCGTTACGATTGTAAGGCATTTAAATTCCACATCATTGCCTTCTCTCTCCCTATAAGTTGTAGGAACTTGTTTTGCAATCAAGCTAAAACAACTTTGTATAAACTACAGTCCCACCTCCTCAAACGTCACCTCCCAAGAGCGACATCCTCTTTTATAACGTCACTTTTGTTCCCACCCGTTGTATTTTCATGTAATTTCACATCTCATGAACGACGCCTCCCAACAACACACAACGGCAGTCAATTTCCCACCCAGCGATGCAGAAAACCTCCCAAGAACAGACAAATATTTGGCTGAAAAAGAATGACTGCGTGACTGTAAACTAAATATACATACATTATATGTAACATTATCATACACACTATGCACTTGATGCAACAAAGTGTCTTTATTGAGAACAGCTGACATAAGATGGATCTGTAGTCCAGTGGTAACACGCTGGACTGGTAATCCAGGGATCGCATGTTCGATCCCACGTCTGACCCTAATAAAATTAACAGTCGTTCAGATGGGACGTTAAACCGAGGTCTAGTGTCGGTGTTTTACACCGTACACATAAAAGAACGAGAGGAGACTCTGGAATGGGTCTCTGTCTGTATCATTGCACTATCCTCCAAAATCTAAAATGACTAATCTCTTCAGGAGGCGTCGCTCATATGGGCAACCGGTAGCGATGATAAATAAACGTAAATCACACACAGCTGATATAATGAAACACCATATCAATCAATAGAAACAGACTTTCTTGCCTTCAGTTATTTCAATGAGCGACATCACTCGCTTTTCGATTATCTCCCTTGTTGGCAGATAATGTCTGATTTATCCCGAATACGGCCAATCAGATGCCTGCACTGTTTACCTGTGTTTTTCCTGATCCAATATCACCCGCAATTTCTGTAAGTCCTCCAGTGTATAAACCGCCGTCTAGTAAATCATCCAACCTGCATAGAAAGTTCACACATTACTACATCCAACCTGCATAGAAAGTTCACACATTACTACATGCAACCCATGAATGTGAAGCTGAAGCCGTTACGATTGTACCCATATACAAGACATTTAAATTCAACGTTTTCTCTTCTCTCTCTCCCTCGTGGCAATAGATTCTGTCAGGAATGAGGTCTCGTGAGTGATTAATATAAGTTGGAGAAAACCCACCTGTCCGATCTAACGACGACCATACCATCTCACATACTTCCCGGTCCGAGGATCGAACCCGGGTTGCATTGGTGAGAAGCGAGCGCGCTAACCACTGCGGCTAATCGGACAGCCAAGATTTTAGACTAGATTACTATGTTACCTTTTCACACCACTAGAGAGTATCGTGGTGGAATTTACAACACTGTTATAGAAGTCACTACCATTCACCGCTATACTGCTGTACTTTGCTAATATCACATTCCTTATACTGACAACATCCTGAAATATACATAATGAAGGGCCGTAACTAATATTGCTAGAACTCGTTTACCTTTCTTTAATTTGTTGTGTTTTATATGTATATGTAAAACGTTCAAGCAATACAATATGATCAAACTAAACTGAAATATACATCGTCGCAGAAACAACACTGTGAAATATACTGTCTCCGTGGTCTAGTGGTTAAGATGTCTGCCTTTGGAGTGGAAGGTCGATGGTATGTATGTTCCATTAATGTCAAACCCACTTGCAGGGCCCTAGACATATTTCTCTGGGCAGGCTTAGCCGACTTAAGAGGTTAACCAGTACTAATTAATGTGTGTGAGGTGCTTGCTTAACCCTTTCCCTCGTGGAAGCACCTCTTGACGCCATTACCAATACAGCGTACATTGGTGTACTGGTAATCGGCCGTCTAATACTTTTCAGTGAATGTCGTCTAGTCAGTCTCTTTTACGGCAAGTGAAATAATATTACTAAGTAAAATGATCATTTCTGCATTTAATGCAATTGTCTAAACTGAGATTGCATAACAAATGTTCAAAATAAAATACACATTCACTCACTTGTGATTTCAACATGGCGTCGAAAAGGTACCTATTATCGGCCGACCTTGAACATTCATGTAACAGAAATGTTGATTACAATTAAGTTCCAAAAAGATAATTAACATTGGACATAGTAATAATTGTTACTCGAAACGGAGGAATTTAACACCCAACAAATTATGATTACTCTTCAATACAAGGTAAGTTGTGACATGGAGAGAAATGTCACTTAATGTGAAGAGTGGCACATCATACTGTCTTGCTGCCAATTTTACTGGCCGATTTTATCTCTAACAGCATGATATGCATTTTTCATTGAAAAAAAAATGGATGAAACTGAATCGGCATAAATAGTAAATAGCTTGTACAATAGTATTTTTGAATAAAAAATGTTAAAAAGCTGTAAGAGGAACACTATATTTGAATTGACCTGTAAAATGCGCATTATGACATTGTCGCATAACTATCATGTGACCTTCCTCAGCAGATGATGCAATTTCGCATTTTACAAAAACAAACACATATTTCTTTATATTGACCTCTGTTTAAGGGATTTTTAGGCTACACATAAATGGGATTAAGGAAAACATCAACATTTGCATACTTCAAATAAAATGTGAAAATGTATCTGTTTTACGAGCAGTTTGTTCTTTGATAAGTAATATGTGAACACTAGAAGTACCAAAGCAGCTGTTTTTTTTAATAAAAAATGTTAAAAAGCTGCGGCCAGTTCACCATACAATGTTCAGATCTTTTGGAATGCGACCGTCGTCCATCCGGCGTACATGTCTGAGCCAGCGAAGTCAGTGTTGGCAGAGTAATGCGTACATAGATGGGATGCTGGCTCTGCTGAGGACCCCGTTGTTGGTGACCTTGTCCTGCCAGGATAAGCCTAGGATGCGTCGCAGCTCCACATCGAGCGAGAGGTTGTTCGTGGCTGTGGAACCCAGGTATGTAAATTGGCTGATTACCTCAAGCTGTTAGTCTCCGATGACAATGGCGGGTTCGACATTAAAGGAAGATAGATAGATAGGGTGGGATGGCATTTCCTTGGCACATGACTCGGGTCTTCTTCAAGCTGCAGAGAAACGGTCCATAAGTGACTGGAGCTGTTCTTTAGTATGGGCAGCAAGTGCAGCATTGTCGGCATTTCGTACCCAATGCCTGAGACATTTCGTACCCTAGTACTAAGGGTTTGCGTTAGAGACGTTGGCATCCATTGTCGGATTTGTATCCGTGAGGTTCCGTGTTCGATCAAGGCACGTATGTAGTGTCATTAACCCTTTCCTTCATAGAGATTTAGGTTAATAATAAACAGTTTTTTACCGTAAAAAACCTATTTTTTACGTAACATTGTAAAAAACTGTTATTAACTGTAAAAAACTGTTTATTATTAACCTAAATCTCTATGAAGGAAAGGGTTAATGACACTACATACGTGCCTTGATCGAACACGGAACCTCACGGATACAAATCCGACAATGGATGCCAACGTCTCTAACGCAAACCCTTAGTACTAGGGTACGAAATGTCTCAGGCATTGGGTAAGAAACGTCTCAGGCATTGGGTACGAAACGTCCAGGGTACGAAATAACCTTCACACTAATCAAAGGGAGAGAATCCATAACAATTATACATCTGCTTATTTCCAAGATTGGGTGCATGGGTGGAGGTCTCGACGTGGTGAAGTTATATTTTATTTTTAGCCAGTGATTTTATATTTACGTGTATGAGGAATATACCGACATATTCATACTAATACAAGATGTGACCAGGGATCATCTTGGTGTTCCATAATTGGAAGGGCATACGGAGGAAAAGAAAGAAAGATTGTCATTAAGTTTGCGATACCTTGTATTGCAGCCCTGTCAATTGCACTATATCCTCGGGGTCTTTGCAGATATATTCTGTAATTCTGTGAATATTGTTCGACTTTAGTTTCTCTAACGTATCCTCATCTAGCGTTGTACAAAGACTGACATCCAAAACCGACATAATTATTTGTGTTTACATTAACACCGTTTGAATTTTCGCGGGATATTTAAAGTGTTTATACCCCGTACATACTAATTGCCGTACTGTACCGTCTAAAACAAAATATACCGGAATTGGTACAGTGGCATCATTTCCCAACCGTCTGTCTGTTTGTCTGTATGTCTGTCTGTCTACTTAAAGTATTATTGGGACTTTAAGCCCCTCCCCCACCAACACATCAAAAGAAAACATACATACACATCAAACAAATTGACGTATTTGAATTATACTCTGGTCAATCGATGTGAGTGCAGTGCATTAGTGGATACATTGTATATGTACAGTGATGTTGCCAGTGTTTCTTTGTTTTGAGGGGGAGATTAACGTCGCACCATCAGCTACTAAAGGTTATAAGGCGGCCTCGGGTACAGAGCAGTGTTTCATACGCGGACGGGCACTCCGAATCGGTCATTTGATTTGCATAATAATCGGATTTCTATAGTTTAAGCACCCAGATACACACGTCCAAGAAAATCCATACATAGGAACCAGCCTCCCCGAAGATATGTTCAAAGCGGCATTCACATCATTAAAATAGTATCAAACAAACCCACACATTATTCACTGGACGTTCTGAAACGAAACTTGAAATAGTGGCCAACAACATGCATTTATAAGATCAGCATATTTGGGACAGGTAAACTCAACATTGGGGTATAGCTCGACAGTCTGGGATAGTTAGCAGGTAAAGGACATAGACGACTGTGCATAATACAACACCATGCTGCAAGCTAGGCTAGGGTTGCATCACCAATATGTTGAGCGATTTGAAACACTCGGATAGACGGAAGATGCCTCGTCTAGACTTCTTTTACAATGTTGTCGTGGTGCTGGTGCCAGTGGTGTCATTTGACAGATCAACCCCAATGTTACGAGTATGACTTATTTGAAAGGTTATCTGATGTTTGCCATAGGTGTTTCATTGAAATTATCTTGCTTCCGTGGCGATTTTCGAGTTTCAAGCATTGCGTAGTTCACTGTAGTAGTCAATATGAGCGGATACTTCGGTGACTGCCTTGACAACAAGTTGTGACCGATTTCTCCAAAATTTAAATCCTCCCCTTAGAATAACGCTCTATATATCGACATAGCATCATCAATGTACATCAACAATCTGTGTTATAATGTCCACAGACGGATCGACGGACACAGCCAACAACAACAAGTTTCTAAGGCGAAAGTTAACTAAATAAAATAAACAACATGGTCCCTCCAAAACACATCTGACAACATTATGTACATGTAGCTGAATGGCAGTGTGGTTTAGTGACTATAATTAGTACGCATACATGATGGAATAGACCTGAAATAGTTCACAAGACGTGCAAATTGTGGCCATGGCCTGCATACATCGACTACTGGGATCCTGGAAGCGTCACTCGTGCAGGGTACTCGTCCCTAGGAATTCGTGCTGAACTCTCATTCTTGAAACCATCCATCAGCTGATCGGATTACTGAACCGTTTGATGATGGCAAAGCAGCGATGTAGATCTTAACCACCTCCACTGAAGGGCATTGAGCTAAGATGATATCTTCGGGACCCCAGCATTTTTTAAATATATCGACCTGACAGGGACTCTTTCAGTGTTAACTGTCATGTCCGTTCCTCGATGGAATACAACCAATAACGTGGGGTGTGGCCCCTAAAAGATAACATCACATGACGTGTCACTATGTTAATGAAGAAGACAAAGAGATGCACCCTCAATGTATCAACTTTTATCACCATCCACTTCAAGGGCATCAATCTACATCACACTCCTCAACAACTTCACTATTGCACGAATATAATCTTCGTAGAATGCTCACTCTGTTGTTCAAATAACTCGATTCTCAAATCGCTATTTATTATGCAAATTATGTAACATAACATGGCATTCATTTTCAAACACATTACAAAATGGACAGTTGCATTCATCAAGTCTTAACTTTTTGTATCTGCACGTCTCGATCTGTATCGGAGCCAGCTCACTAAATACTGCTATGTGCTTAATTGTCATAATACTTGTACAATACTCATCCGCTTTGAATTCACTGTGACACATACACTATGTTCTGAACTTATTACGACCACGTCTAGAGGTTCCTGTGGCACATTTATTGACGTTAGCCATTCTATACCATATTGTTCCATTATTGATGTTTTCATACATTGAAAATGTGCGTGTTTTGGTTTAAACATATTTATTCATTCATAATATACAGTACATATAAATTATATACAGAATGAAAATGGATTTAATCGCAAGCTTATTGAGATTATCTCTCATTGCGAGTTTTGATATAGAGACAGACAAAGTACAAAAACGGTTTATATAACAATATTACAGCTTTCTCTTAACATAATAGCACCAGGTTGTGCATGATGTTGTTTCGGAGGATGTCCAATATTTTATAACAATGCTCCATTGACGGACACTAGGTGGGCGCCAACCCAGGTACAGCTGTACTAGGGTATACTTACAAACGCCACAATAACATCTCATTGCACGATTTTGAACAGTGGTTATACACGAAAAAGTATTGTAACCTCAAACGGATGCACAATATGTTATCACCGATCAAAAACAGAATCATATAAGTTAGTAAAAACATTAATGGGAACATCGCCTATTAAATTCCATTTAGCAGTGAAAAGTCCCAAAGCTCGATATTCAGTCTGAGCAATCGTCTTGGCAGTAACATTCATATCTAAATGTTCGTACATACAACTCCAAGACACGTATACATACATACATACATACATACGTATCAACAAAATTAATTAGTTTGTTTCCACATGTAAAAATAACACCATACCTTGCATGCAACTCTGGTCGGAAGTATATGATATAACTATCGAACTAGTCTGTCTTATATGAATTAACTATTATGCATGATGCGACAGATGAATAAAGTGAGTAGATGGCGTTTAACATTTTGTCAGAAATACCTGTATCTTGTAATGTTTTCCACAGTTTAGAACGATTAATGAAATCGTGTTCTTTATAAGTCAATGAATGCCGTAACGGTAGAAATTGTAAGCTTCTTTCTTGTGTCAATTAAATTGACTAAGGAGGACATACGGTCAGTTGTACTTTCCTTCTTGCGGACACCATATGTTATTATCTTCTGCCCAAGAGCCCAATCTGTCATTTAGAATTGTACAATATATCGTATACATATGCCACATTCCAGGGTACTCCTGTAAGATAATGGGTCTCTAGCATCAGCTGTAAATAACATCGGTATTGGATTAACAATACATGTATTCCAAATAATAGGCAACTACACAATTATCAAAGCATGTACAAATAAGACAATGTTATCACTCCTTAGAACTTCGATACCATTTGCTTCTCCAATCTTGGCCTTTTCTCTAGCCCTTTTAACATCAAGTATGGAAATATTGTCTTGAAGCGGTACATGTACACTCGCGTCATCAGGTAAACTTTCTAGACAGTTGGTATATAATTGCTTAGATTAACTTTGCTAAAACACATACTTTCATTTATTGAAGATATCATCAATATTTGAAGAACTGCGTCCATAATTTAGCAAAACTTCCATTGGTATATACATTTTGATTTACAGTTACTTACACCTATTAAACGTTGATATAGATTGATCAGGTTTGATGATTAAAGATAGTATTCCTGTTCAAACTGATTGTCACAAATTTCTAAAAATGTTGCTATCATGCAATTGTAATCGTTATTGGGTACTATACTAACATACATATAGCAGCTAAGAAATCCATTATTTTTATCATTTTAATGTCCTTGTACATAAATGAAAAATCATATTTTAACTAACCAAGTTCTTTTTTCAAATATTCATTTAAATGCTCACTATCTTTCAACATCCAAAACTATTTACTCACTAATACAATAACGTCTGGATTTCTTTAGATGTAGAGTTCACGTGTTTTCATTGTTAACTATATTATTCTCTTGTCTATTGTGTATCAACCAATATATATATGGAGAAGAGCAATATATGTTTTCTTTCGTTCTAAGCCATTTCAGTCTACTCTTGTTAAATTATATGTAAACTGTTCATTTTTAAATTTTGATTTCAAATTATAATGATTGCATAGCCTGGGTTCCAGACTGTCGATTTTTCACTAATTTACTTCTGACAAAATCAGAAACTCAATAATGGTCTCTGTGTTAAAATATATTTATATGACTGACAAGACAAGCTATACCAACGCGTCGCTCACCCACATGGTTCGCCGGAGACGAGGGTAAATAAGCTCAATCATCATCATCTATATCAACGCCTGTTACCAGGTTAATTTTTGTACTGTTACATATAGTTAATGAGTCTAAGATGGTGCTTTCATTGCGTTGATTTCTTTCCAGGAGCTATAGTAGTCAGGTGGGCTCATCCAGTCGATATGCATTCATTTGACCCCCTTATTTATCTATATAAAGCCGCCATCTTGAATGAGTAGTTTTCAAAATCACTAGGGCATAACGCTTCTATCTAAGTAGCGGTTCAATGTTCTGTAGCAGACGATATTATTATTACTATGGGTATGTTTTAATTTAAATAATCACCACCATTAACAAGGTGTCCAGAGCTTAAAGTTGTATTACTGCTCAAACTGACCGTCACGTTTTTACAAAAAGGCTGCCACCATACATTTTGTATTCATTACAAAACAAGTATTACCCAAGTTTTGCAGTAAGGAAATCCATCCGTTGTAACAATTTTTATTGTACTTGAACATAGTTGAACATATAGATAATATAATTGAGACTGGGTTCTCTTCGTAGCTCCGTTTCTCCAATACTAGCCTGGGTACTAGTCTGTCGATTTTTCACTTTTTATCTTCTGTCAAAATGACAGCCTGGGGAAACTTAATTTTAGATCGTGGCGCCATCTACTTACACCCTCATTATTAAGGGTGTATATTTGAAGAACGACAACTCTTCTCTACAAGAAAAGGAAATCCCCGAACAGGCACGATTATTTATGATTATTTCCGAATATACACGAATGCTCGTAGCCTCATTTTATAGCCTCGTTTAGGTGGTAATGGGTCGAGTCTGCGTAATTGAAGTAAGGACGACTTAAATCTTGAGTAAATAACTAAATATGTCAAATCATGTGTTTTACTTTTATTTATCGTCGCTACCGGTTGCCCATAGATATTAGTCATTTTAGATTTTTGGAGGATAGATACAGAGAGAGAGACCCATTCCAGAGTATCCTCTGGTTCTTTTACGTGCACGGTGTAAAGCACCGACACGAGACCTCGGTTTAACGATCCCTGGATTACCAGTCCAGCGTAAGACCACTGGACTACAGATCCGTCTGTGTCATATCAGACGCACATTGTACTTTTTGAACTATTTCTCGTTCCGCTGACCCGTAAACAATGGCGGCCAATTATAAAGATTTATCAACATTGCAGTGCTTCGCTTTCGATTCAAGTACGTCATTAATTAAGTCACGTTCTAATAGGCCTATTAATAGGATGAATGATACTCATTAATTTCACGGAAAACCCGCTGAGTTTCCCCAGGCGTTGATATGATCAGAAACTCAATACGGCCCAATTAATAGTTTCGGTGTTAAAATATATTTATTTGAATGTCCAGGCAAACTATATTGACGCCTGTTCCCAGGCTACCCTAACCCTAATGTCCATAGTATTGCCAATTGTCCCAAGATTACTGCAAATTGTATATTTCGTTACTGCCTCTATCGCTAACATTTAAAATGCAGACTTCAAGCATCTGTATTATATATGGAATAAAAATATTATAAAATTTCAAGTAGCAATGTACTTAAAATTCTTTCACTTTATTTTGTTTATGTAATTTCAGTGAGTAAGCAGTGTATATTTTACAATATACGAAAGTCATTCTATTGTAAAGGCTATTATTGAAAAGAAGCCGCAAGTATTGATTAGGAAATGTCACGTTTTGTGTTGCAGGTCGACATTTCAGAAATGGAATGCCCTTCTATGGATGAAGTTGAGGACAATATCGGACAACTTGTGGCATTTGAGAGGGCTGACTCAGAAGAACATACTCTGGCTGGAGAGCTGGAAGACCAAAGTGGAACCACCCCAGTCTTCTATTTAAACCCGGCCATTCAATATTTATGTGGCAGCCAAAAGACCGAATGGGAAACGTTTGCCCTTAAGCACACTGGATGGGGTCCTTTTATTCTTCTTTCACATGATGAGTTTGATGGATATCGAGCAACTTTTGTTATTAGATATTCCTCTGCAGTATTTCTTGAAAATGCATGACAAACCTGTTGAAGTAAAATATCATACAGAAAATGTTGTGCAGGTCAATCCTCATGTAAAAGAACAGTACAATGAATGGTTGCAAGAAAAGAAAGATAGACTAGAATAATTATAGAAGATGTTTATTTAAAGAGCTCACATGATGTATCCAGACGAGTCCCAGTGAGACGAGGCCTAAAATAAATGACAGTGTCTTTATATATGTTCATGTAAAATTGTGTTTATTATTCACAAACTACAGCATTATTTATCGCGTTGATGCTGGCCGTATACTTGTATATATATCATGGTAATATCGATATGTGTGTGTTACGTTTTAGATGTAGATATTAGTAGAGATTATTAGTTCCATTTACTTTTCATGTGAGGTTATGAATTATTCTATCCAAAGCTGGAGAACATTTCAGATCAAATGAATATCATCCAATTATAATATTCGTAAATATGTTTCTTAGTGCACGACATGTACTAATTAAAGTAATTCCACTATTTTTCAAGGTTGTGAATGTCTGCTATTTTGTTCAATTGTTTGTTAATAATGTTAGTGGTGTATGTCATACATTAGTTTATTCCATGTTTAAGATATTCATTTTTAAGATATTCTGAACCTCATGTGTTATCCGTTTTAAGTTGTTGACATGCCTTAAAGATCTCACTGTCAATTAATGTTACATTACGTTCTTCAAACTTACTGTGCATATATTTCTGCTTAAAAAATAATACATCTTCATCACGTTAGTAAAACACAATATCTGGGTTGTTAATATCTCTGAAATAAGTAGTGAAAGAATCTGGTTAAAGTTTTGCGTGGAACTTATTATCGTGTATATATCTGATAGCCTAGTGATAGGTTTTCTGTTCCTTGGCATATGTAGATATCTGATAGGTTTTCTGTTCCTCGGCTTATGAATCACTAACAGAGACTCATATTCACAATCAATCCACTTACACTGTATGCTATGGTAAGCATTTTGTGACATTAGCAAGGTCACATTGTTTCAAACAACGCTCGTCTCGCAAACATACTTGCTTGACAACATTAATGCAAATTTCCAAATAGTTCAACATGATGTCCTTCCGATAGCTCCTGTTCGGTTTGCGTTCTTTCTATCAGAACATAATTATTTTTATATTTTGATCTAGATTTGGTTATAGATATTGTCATATATAGAGATTATATTATTAGGATGTAGATATAATGATATATTTGTGTATATAATCTATTGGATACCCACCGACACTTTTGGTAGTGTTTTGAAGTAATCAGAATGTAATACATGGCTTGATGATTGTTTTACTACCTTGGCCATTGTGCAAAGTCATAATCACTGATACAGCTAATAAGGGTCTTCCACAAATACTAGTAGTTTCAGTCTTTGAATCGGCATAATGATAGTGACGAACCCAGATATCGAACCTTTAACCACAGGACTGACAGTCTGTTGCTCTATCGTTTCACAACTCTATATGGATACAGCTGTAATGTTGACCAATGTACCACACATCCTCGTGACTCGTGTAATGTTACACACAATTAATACAATCACCATGACCCATTTAATGTTGTCCAAGTACAATCCTCATGACCCATGACCTCTCATACACGTGTGTGTATACATTACCTAGCTATGTTACACGGCAGTTACCCACAACAACCAATACTAGGAAGGATGTATGGTCGATAGGGGCATATCATACATGCACTCTCACTACTTTGAAGAATTTCACCGTACACTCTCTCTACTCCAAAGTATGTTAGTTTCCTCCATGAACCCGTGCTTTACTGGGGCTGATCTCTCATACACGTGTGTGTACACATTACCTAGCTATGCTAGACGACAGTTACCCACAACAACCAGTACTAGGAAGGAGGTATGGTGTATATAACATCGCATACATGCACTCTCACTACTTTGAAGAATTTCGCCATACACTCTCTCTACTCCAAAGTATGGTAGTTTCCTCCATGAACCCGTACTTTTGTGAGGCTGATCTCTCGTACACGTGTGTGTGTACACACATATTACCTAGCTATGTTACACGGCAGTTACCCACAACAACCAGTACTAGGAAGGAGATATGGTCGATATACACATATCATACATGCACTCTCACTACTTTCAATAATTTCGACATACACTCTCTCTACTCCATTGTATGGTAGTTTCCTCAATGAACCCGTGCTTTTCTGAGGTTGACCTCTCATACACGTGTGTGTATACATTACCTAGCTATGTTACACGGTAGTTACCCACAACTACCAGTACTGGGAAGGAGGTATGTTCGATATGGGCATATCATACATGCACTATCACTACTTTTATTAATTTCGACATACACACTCTCTACTCCAAAGTATGGTAGTTTCCTCAATGAACCCGTGCTTTTCTGAGACTGATCTCTAATACACGTATGTGTACACATTACCTACCTCTGTTATACGACAGTTACCCATACTAAGCAGTGCTAGGAAGAAGTAACCAACGATATGGTACATGTAATCTCACTACTTTGATGAATTTCGCAGACACTTTATCCACTCCTAAGTGTGGCATTTTCCTGTACGAATCCGTGATTTTCCTCATACTTATCCCTCTTACAAGTATACATAACATAGCTATGCTACTAGGAAGTAACTAGTACTAGGAAGGACGTTGAATTGTGATAAATCTACAGTATGGTAGTGTAATGGAGTAGGCGGGGTTAACAGATGAAAAAGAGCAACATTTGACTGAATAAAACTGTTTATTTTTCCATTGATTGCATTGATATAGTCCGACCAGTATTAATTTACATAGTGAATGATTTTGGAAATCAATTCATCTATCATAGGTTTTCATCTTCACGTATAAGTTGACTTGTACACGCCTCTTTCGGTCAATCAATGTCATTATAGTGTCCATGTACTCTCACTACTTTCGGATATCCACGCACTCACAGGAATTAAATGCCTCCCATCTAAGTCGGTGTGGGGCAAATTATTTGAAGCCAACAATTTTAACTACTCGCCCGTGAAGCTTTAGCCTATACACTATTGGTGTTATACCTCTAAACGGCGCGCAATAATTTACCGGTGTAAATATAAATATCTCACCGCAAGCAATGTCACTGAGAAAAACTGTTTATCGCGGTATTTTAGCCACGCGCGCGATTCTTGCTGGGGAAACTCGATGTTGCTGCATTAGGGCATACTCTTTACAGTAAGTCACACTATAAGTTCCGTATCTGATGTAGATTATTCTACTGTTTGAAGCTTTAATACGGTGCAGTAGTTTTCGGATATGTATTGTACACTGTTGTATGTATGTTCCTTTAATATCAAACCCCTCACGGGGACTTAGACATGTTTCCTGGGCAGGCATAGCCGACCTAAGCGATTAACCAGTACTAAGCAATGTGTGTGAGGTGCCTTGCTCAATGATACTACATACGTGGCCTGATTGAGTATTGAACACTGTTGAACCCGGGACCGTTCGATTCCTAATCCGACGCTGGACCACGGACGCCACGGATATGCAGTAGCATGGTTCCCTCTGTCAGAATTTTTGTCTGCGTCACTTCTGTCGCTAATTGAAAAAATACTGGAGCCAATTAGCCAACCTTGGCACCGATAAATATTTGAAGACATGTAATATTTCGAAAAGCTGTGTGTAGTAGCAGATTTCACGATTATTGCTCGGCATGCGCTAAATATAATCATTTTGCTTGTCATTTTGCTAACTTTTTTGATTTTTCAAAAATCTCAAGCATTGGCGCAATTCAATAATGGCAGACCTGATAATATAAGATTGAAATTTAAAAATCAAAGAAGAAAATAACAGTCCCTCATAATGTCCAGTGTTTGTGTTACAGACTACAGACAATGGGAAGGTTTCAAGAAGCAAACGAACACACAGAAGCATATGTGGCTGGACAGGTACTGCTCAGTCTTCACGAAACTTTGCCAGTGTGTCTGACACCGGTCAGACAAATGATTAAAATGCACATAAACTTTCAATATATTTTGTCTGACCGAAGGATTTTTTGTCTGACATGTCAGGCGGTCCTATGGATTTCGGGAAGACTGCTATAAATCACGTAACTCCTTAAAATAAGTAAAATATGCCGCGTTGGCAGGTTTCTTCCATATAGGGAAGTTATTTCCGATACAGAAGAAATACCTTTCTTACTACTGGGAATAAATGGAAGAAACACGCGTTTTGTCAAAATATTTAGTAATATATTACCGGTATGTTGAAAATATATAAAATGTACACCTTATTCCTAGTTTCTTCCATTTCTTCCGGTATTTCTTCGGGACCACGGAATTCTCCCGGAAGAAAGCCAACACTGCAAATATGTCATGAAATTACATTGCTACGATGCAATTCTAATGAAATTCCATGCTAGAGTTTTCAGTTACAAATAAGAAAAACACATTAATAAATTGTCCACCGCTACAATTATTTGAACTATTTATAACCTTTTTACCCAGCATACAAAGCTGCATCAGCTCTTTATCGTGAACATCCACGGCTTGATATATATGCTCGCAAATACGCCATCAGGTATGATTGTTGCCTAAAATGACATTCAATTATATATATACATATATATATATGTATATGTATTAGTGAACTCTTTAATTCACTTGTTAATTCTTTCTCAAATTATTTTGAATATATATGGTATATTGGGGAGTAGTTTTTTGTTGTTTCGGGGAACAGTTCTCTGTGTATTGGTGAGCAGTTCTTGGTGTATTGGTGAGCAGTTCTTGGTGAGCAGTTCTTGGTGAGCAATTCTTGATATATTGGGGAGCAGTTCTTGGTGTATTGGGGAGTAATTCTTGATATATTGGGGAGCAGTTCTTGATGTATTGGGGAGCAGTTATTGGTCTATTGGGGAGCAGTTCTTGGTGAGCAATTCTTGGTATATTGGGGAGCAGTTCTTGGTGTATTGGGGAGCAGTTATTGGTCTATTGGGGAGCAGTTCTTGATATATTGGGGAGCAGTTATTGGTCTATTGGGGAGCAGTTCTTGGTGAATTGGTGAGCAATTCTTGATGTATTGGGGAGCAGTTCTTGATATATTGGGGAGCAGTTATTGGTGTATTGGGGAGCAGTTCTTGATATATTGGGGAGCAGTTATTGGTGTATTGGTGAGCAGTTCTTGGTGTATTGGTGAGCAGTTCTTGGTGTATTGGGGAGCAATTCTTGATATATTGGGGAGCAGTTCTTGGTGTATTGGTGAGCAATTCTTGATATATTGGGGAGCAGTTCTTGGTGTATTGGGGAGCAATTCTTGATATATTGGGGAGCAGTTCTTGGTGTATTGGTGAGCAATTCTTGATATATTGGGGAGCAGTTCTTGGTGTATTGGTGAGCAGTTCTTGGTGTATTGGTGAGCAGTTCTTGGTGTATTGGGGAGCAATTCTTGATATATTGGGGAGCAGTTCTTGGTGTATTGGTGAGCAATTCTTGATATATTGGGGAGCAGTTCTTGGTGTATTGGGGAGCAATTCTTGATATATTGGGGAGCAGTTCTTGGTGTATTGGGGAGCAATTCTTGATATATTGGGGAGCAATTCTTGGTGTATTGGGGAGCAATTCTTGATATATTGGGGAGCAGTTCTTGGTATATTGGGGAACAGTTCTTGATATATTGGGGAGCAGTTCTTGGTCTATTGGGGAGCAATTCTTGGTGAATTGGTGAGCAGTTCTTGGTGTATTGGGGAGCAGTTATTGGTCTATTGGGGAGCAGTTATTGGTCTATTGGGGAGCAATTCTTGGTGAATTGGTGAGCAATTCTTGATATATTGGGGAACAGTTCTTGGTGAGCAATTCTTGATATATTGGGGAGCAGTTATTGGTCTATTGGGGAGCAGTTATTGGTCTATTGGGGAGCCGCTATTGCTGTATTGGGGAGCATTTTGGTGCTGGATGTAAATATGCTTTCTATAAAAACACATAGAACTCCCTCTGTTGAAAATAGGGAGACATGAGGCATGCACACTATAAGGGAGACTGTATTTATGATTTCAGATGTTTCTACATAAAGTGTTTGCATACCGGGGTGTTGTATTATATCCTTGGCTTGCAAGAGTATATGACAGGGACCTGAAGGATAAGGAGAGGTATGCTCTATTTGTTTCTCTATATTTACATCCATCCGCACCCCTTTGCACATCCAGCCCCAGTCCCGTTCATCCCCTATGTACATCCATCCCCTAGTCACATCCACCTCACAGTTCCTCCCAGCACCACAGTCACATCAATCCTCCAGTCATACCCATCCCCTACACAGGGATTCGGCACGTTTGGGGGTACTAGTATATATATTTAAGTACAGGGATTCTACTCTGTGGGATGTCAGATTTCGTATCGATCAGTAAAATGGCCCTATCTGAAACAAGTTTGTACAAATCTGTCCAAATATAACGCCTATCCCGAGTCTTTATATTGTTCTTCAAATAAAACACAACTTTAAGCTGCATGCATGTATACTTTGCAAACAATTGCCACATACATTGGCCATAGCAGGTCACATTTCCATACTAGGACATGGGTTCTGTCAGCAACAAAAAAAATCTTCGACGGGAGAGTTTTAACTGTGAATAACATTATCAATAAAATGTGTTTCCACTAACCTGTATGTTTATTCGGCAAAAATGTACGTCAAAAAGAGATTTCGTAGCATTTTCAATTTGTTTTGAAAAATTCTAAAGCGGCGCAATTCGCGTTGAAACGAGCTTTCTGATTGGATTATGATTGTTCTTCATATATAAAAAAACATCTTGTTACATTCTAATAATCCAATCAGAACGCTCGTTTCAACGCTGGTTTCAACGCGAATTGCGCCGCTTTAGAAATTTTCAAAACAAATTGAAAATGCTACGAAATCTCTTTTTGACGTACATTTTTGCCGAATAAACCTACACGTTAGTGGAAACACATTTTATTGATAATGTTATTCACAGTTAAAACTCTCCCGTCGAAGATTTTTTTTGTTGCTGACAGAACCCGTGTCCTAGTATGGAAATGTGACCTGCTATGGCCAATGTATGTGGCAATTGTTTGCAAAGTATACATGCATGCAGCTTAAAGTTGTGTTTTATTTGAAGAACAATATAAAGACTCGGGATAGGCGTTATATTTGGACAGCTTTGTACAAAATTGTTTCAGATATGGCCATTTTACTGATCGATGCGAAATCTGACATCCCACAGAGTAGAATCCCTGTACTTAAATATATATACTAGTACCCCCAAACGTGCCGAATCCCTGTGATCCCCTAGGCACATCCACCTCACAGTTCCTCCCAGCTCCACAGTCACATCAATCCCCCAGTCATACCCATCCCCTAGGCACATCCACCTCACAGTTCCTCCCAGCTCCACAGTCACATCAATCCCCCAGTCATACCCATCCCCTAGGCACATCCACCTCACAGTCACACCCATCTCCACAGTCACATCAATTCCCCTGTCACATCAATCCCCCAGTCATACCCATCCCCTAGGCACATCAATTCACCAGTCACATCCATCTCCTAGTCACATCAATTCACCAGTCATACCCATCCCCTAGGCACATCAATCCCCCAGTCATACCCATCCCCTAGGCACATCCATTCCCCAGTTATTCCCATCCCCTAGTAACATCCACCTCATAGTCCCACCCATCTCTACAGTCACATCAATCCCCCAGTCATACCCATCCCCTAGTCACATCCACCTCACAGTCACACCCATCTCTACAGTCACATCAATTCCCCAGTCACATCAATCCCCAGTCATACCCATCTCCTAGGCACATCAATCCCCCAGTCATACCTATCTCCTAGGCACATCCACCTCACAGTCACACCCATATCTACAGTCACATCAATTCCCCAGTCACATCAATCCCCAGTCATACCCATCTCCTAGGCACATCAATCCCCCAGTCATACCTATCTCCTAGGCACATCCACCTCACAGTCACACCCATATCCACAGTCACATCACTTCCCCAGTCACATCAATCCCCAGTCATACCCATCTCCTAGGCACATCAATCCCCCAGTCATACCTATCTCCTAGGCACATCCACCTCACAGTCCACCCATCTCTACAGTCACATCAATTCCCCAGTCACATCAATCCCCAGTCATACCCATCTCCTAGGCAATCAATCCCCCAGTCATACCTATCTCCTAGGCACATCCACCTCACAGTCACACCCATATCCACAGTCACATCACTTCCCCAGTCACATCAATCCCCAGTCATACCCATCTCCTAGGCACATCAATCCCCCAGTCATACCTATCTCTAGGCACATCCACCTCACAGTCACACCCATCTCTACAGTCACATCAATTCCCCAGTCACATCAATCCCCAGTCATACCCATCTCCTAGGCACATCAATCCCCCAGTCATACCTATCTCCTAGGCACATCCACCTCACAGTCACACCCATATCCACAGTCACATCACTTCCCCAGTCACATCAATCCCCAGTCATACCCATCTCCTAGGCACATCAATCCCCCAGTCATACCTATCTCCTAGGCACATCCACCTCACAGTCACACCCATCTCTACAGTCACATCAATTCCCCAGTCACATCAATCCCCAGTCATACCCATCTCCTAGGCACATCAATCCCCCAGTCATACCTATCTCCTAGGCACATCCACCTCACAGTCACACCCATATCCACAGTCACATCAATCCCCCAGTCACATCAACCCCCCCAGTCATACCTATCTCCTAGGCACATCCACCTCACAGTCACACCCATATCCACAGTCACATCAATCCCCCAGTCATACCCATCTCCTAGGCACATCAATCCCCCAGTCACATCACTTCCCCAGTCATGTTTGAATGTTGTGTTTTATATTCACAGACATGATACATCACCAAAGACTAGAAGCAAATCTCAACTTTACTATCAAGTTCTGGTGGACGAAGCAGATAGCCAGCATATTGTGAGTTATGTATAGATTGTTTGTTTTGTTTGTACGTTTATTTATTGGTGCCTCCAGAAGTATATTGGTCATTGAATATTGTGAAGATACAGGACTCATTCTAGAGGGCAGGGATCATTCTAGAGGGTGATGTGGGCGAAATAGTCGCCATAGGGAACCTGACTTTGCCTTCTGGGGGGGCCCCACTTCCCCATAAATTTTTTTTATTTGTTTTTACGATTTACAAAACAAAATTTTGTCTAGTAAGATACACTGGCCCATTATAAAGCACTCCTTCTATTCAAATGTTGTATTTAATGGTTGTACTGTGTGCATTTTAACAGTTTTAACCTTATTTTGCAGAAGAACACCATTTAAGGAAGCAATCACGCACTTTCTCACTTCTCCCAAAATTTCTGACCTAGAATGAACCCTGACATTTCCCTAAAAAAACAAAAATGTAAGATTTATCCAGTAAGATACACTGGCCCATTAGAAAGCACTCCTTCTTTTCAAATGTCGTATTTAATGGTCGTACTGTGTATTTTAACCCGTTTGTGTTGACCGGGGCATATTCAAGGTCAGAATATTTGGGAGAAGTGGGAAAGCTCTCGATTGCATCATTAAATGGTGTTATTTAATATAATTCAACAAAAAGGTTTAAATAAAAGTCGTGATAGCGTTCGTTTCAGGTGCGAAAGGTCCGGAGTTTGAGCCCAGCTGGAGCAGTTACGATTGTGCCCTTAGGCAATGCATTTAAATTCCATGTTGCCTCTTCTCTCTCCCTCGTGGCGATGGATTCCATCAGGAATGAGGTCTCGAAAGTGATTAATATAAGTTGAAATAACTTGTTTCGCAATTGATCTAAAATAAATTTGTATAAACTAAATACACAATATCACCATTAAATACAACATATGGATACAAGCAGTGCTTTATCTTATTTTGTATGAAAATTGTTTTAAAAAAGGTGGTGAAATCAGATCCTTACCAAGTCGCCCTCTAGAATGATCCGTGGTTGATATTTATTAAATAACACCATTTAATGATGTATTCGCACACTTTCTCACTTCTCCCAAATATTCTGACCTTGAAAGAGGATAGTGCATAATGCAGAAGTCACTCCAGCTCCAGAACATCCCTGGTTCGTTTACATGCCCGGTATATAGTAGAGGATAGTGCATAATGCACCAGTCACTCCATCTCCAGAACATCCCTGGTTCGTTTACATGCCCGGTATATAGTAGAGGATAGTGCATAATGCACCAGTCACTCCATCTCCAGAACATCCCTGGTTCGTTTACATGCCCGGTATATAGTAGAGGATAGTGCATAATGCACCAGTCACTCCATCTCCAGAACATCCCTGGTTCGTTTACATGCCCGGTATATAGTAGAGGATAGTGCATAATGCACCAGTCACTCCATCTCCAGAACATTCCTGGTTCGTTTACATGCCCGGTATATAGTAGAGGATAGTGCATAATGCACCAGTCACTCCATCTCCAGAACATCCCTGGTTCGTTTACATGCCCGGTATATAATACCGGATACACGAGACCTCTGTTTATAGTTTCATCTGAAAGACTGTTAATATTATTAGGGTCTGACGGGGGATCGAACTTGCGATCCGTGGATTCACAGTCCAGTGTGTGTTACCACTGACCTGTCTATAGATATACATAGTTTGAGAGTACCTTTGTACTTTTATTAGGTATCCCAAGCAATGCTCTCAATGCGGTGTTGTTATAGACCATTTGTCCTTTGTACATCAGTTCACAACAGCTCCAGAGAAGTTGTGGGTACTGGTATATTGAATTTAAGGTGTAAATTTGACAACTTGTCAATGCTATTAAAATCTAGGGGTTCACTGTGCATAATTTCATATTATCTCTTTGTACGCTAGTGTCTTTTATTTTACTTGCAAAATGTTCATAGTTTTGTGTCAATTGTATAAATATGTCATTAGTTTCACTAACAGGAAGTCAATTTTGTTGTTATGAATTCGTAAACAGAGACAAAAATTCAAAATGGCTGCCATTTCGAATAATATCCCAAGGTTTCAATTGTTTTGTTGAAGCAAGATTTGATCAGTTTTTAGTATTATACTTGCATACCAAATGAGAACTTGTTTCGCTATTGATATAATTAAATTTGTATAAACTAAATTCCAAACGAGAGACATTGCTGGTTTTTATATTACTTCCCTTTAACAGATAACGTCCCGATTTATCCTTAGATGTATTTTGATCCTTATTTATTTTCAGAGGGCTGAGAATTTATCGGTCACGTTTCTTCCTCCAGATTATGTCCACAGAAACAGTTTATTTGCACAGCCGTATTCAATTCCAGGCAAGTGTAGTATTTGTGTACTTATTTGGCTTTCCTCTAGCAAAGCTGTCCTATGACCTACTCGACAGTGCACAGGTCATGGGTTCAAGTTCATCTCTTGCCGTTGGGCACATCCGTGACCCAGTTATCATGATCATTGATTTAATACCACTTGCTCCACCCCCCCCCCCAGCCACTGCAGGTTCGAATCCCTCAAGTGTCTTATTCTTCATGTGAGGAAGCTATGTGTTCAATCTAAACAATACTATTCTTTAGTTTATACACATTTATTTTAGCTCGATTGCGAAACAAGTTCTTTCGACTTATATTAATCACTCTCGAGACCTCATTCCTGATGGAATCCATCGCCATGAATGAGAGACAAGAGGCAATGTGGAATTTAAATGCCTTGCCTAAGGGCACACTCGTAACGGCTCCACTGCAGGGATCATTCTAAACGGCGATGTGGGCGAAATTATCGCCCTAGGGACCCTGACATCGCCCTCTGGGGGCCCCCACTTCTCCACACTGGCCCATTATAAAGCACTCCTATTCAAATGTTGTACATTGATTATCTTATTTTGTTGCAGGGGTGGGTAATGTTGTACATTGATTATCTTATTTTGTTGCAGGGGTGGGTAATGTTGTACATTGATTATCTTATTTCATTGCAAGGGTGGGTAATGTTGTACATTGATTATCTTATTTTGTTGCAGGGGTGGGTAGTGTTGTACATTGATTATCTTATTTTGTTGCAGGGGTGGGTAGTGTTGTACATTGATTATCTTATTTTGTTGCAGGGGTGGGTAATGTTGTACATTGATTATCTTATTTTGTTGCAGGGGTGGGTAGTGTTGTACATTGATTATCTTATTTGTTGCAGGGTGGGTAATGTTGTACATTGATTATTTTGTTGCAGGGGTGGGTAATGTTGTACATTGATTATCTTATTTCATTGCAGGGTGGGTAATGTTGTACATTGATTATTGTTGCAGGGGTGGGTAATGTTGTACATTGATTATCTTCTTTGTTGCAGGGTGGGTAATGTTGTACATTGATTATCTTCTTTTGTTGCAGGGGTGGGTAATGTTGTACATTGATTATCTTATTTTGTTGCAGGGGTGGGTAATGTTGTACATTGATTATCTTATTTTGTTGCAGGGGTGGGTAATGTTGTACATTGATTATCTTATTTCATTGCAGGGATGGGTAGTGTTGTACATTGATTATCTTATTTCATTGCAGGGATGGGTAATGTTGTATATTTAATTGTCTCCATACAGGGGTGGATAATGTTGTACATTTATTACCTTCTTTCATTGCAGGGGTGGGTAATGTTGTATATTTAATGTCTCCATACAGGGGTGGATAATGTTGTATATTTATTACCTTCTTTCATTGCAGGGGTGGGTAATGTTGTATATTTAATGTCTCCATACAGGGGTGGATAATGTTGTACATTGATTATCTTATTTCGTTGCAGGGGTGGGTAATGTTGTATATTTATTATCTTATTTCATTACAGGGTTGGATAATGTTATACATGTATTATCTTATTTCATTGCAGGGGTGGGTAATGTTGTATATTTAATTGTCTCCATACAGGGGTGGATAATGTTGTACATTGATTATCTTATTTCATTGCAGGGGTGGGTAATGTTGTATATTTAATTGTCTCCATACAGGGGTGGGTAATGTTGTACATTGATTATCTTATTTCATTGCAGGGGTGGGTAATGTTGTATATTTAATTGTCTCCATACAGGGGTGGGTAGTGTTGTATATTGATTATCTTCTTTCATTGCAGGGGTGGATAGTGTTGTACATTGATTATCTTCTTTCATTGCAGGGGTGAATAGTGTTGTACATTGATTATCTTCTTTCATTGCAGGGGTGGATTATGTTGTACATTGATTATCTTATTTCATTGCAGGGGTGGATTATGTTGTACATTGATTATCTTCTTTCGTTGCAGGGGTGGATTATGTTGTATATTTAATTGTCTCCATACAGGGGTGGGTAGTGTTGTACATAGATTATCTTATTTCATTGCAGGGGTGGGTAATGTTGTATATTTAATTGTCTCCATACAGGGGTGGGTAGTGTTGTACATTGATTATCTTCTTTCATTGCAGGGGTGGATAGTGTTGTACATTGATTATCTTCTTTCATTGCAGGGGTGGATAGTGTTGTACATTGATTATCTTCTTTCATTGCAGGGGTGGATTATGTTGTACATTGATTATCTTCTTTCATTGCAGGGGTGGATTATGTTGTACATTGATTATCTTATTTCATTGCAGGGGTGGATTATGTTGTATATTTAATGTCTCCATACAGGGGTGGGTAGTGTTGTACATTGATTATCTTCTTTAATTGCAGGGGTGGGTAATGTTGTACATTTATTATCTTATTTTATTGCAGGGGTGGATTATGTTGTACATTGATTATCTTCTTTAATTGCAGGGGTGGGTAATGTTGTACATTTATTATCTTATTTCATTGCAGGGGTGGATTATGTTGTACATTGATTATCTTATTTCATTGCAGGGGTGGGTAATGTTGTACATTTTTATCTTATTTCATTGCAAGGGTGGATTATGTTGTACATTGATTATCTTCTTTCATTGCAGGGGTGGATTATGTTGTACATTGATTATCTTCTTTCATTGCAGGGGTGGATTATGTTGCACATGAAGACATCATGCCGTATTCAGTTACTGAAGGTGCAAAGCCTGCACAACATGAACTCTTTGATAAATTTCTTACACCTGTTACAGAATCGGAAAAATGTAAGATAAATTTCTTTTTGCTTAGTGTTTGACTCACCGGCCATTTGTGTCTCTGTCTGTCGTGCGGGAGGTGGGTATTTTGGAGTTAGCCCCTAGAAAATTTGGCTAAATTACAATGATTGATCAAAGAGATGGCATATTGGTGGAAAGAGCGGACACGTTATATGTTAAATAGGTCTGCCCGCCCAAGGCGCCCGTTGAGGCTTATAGATATAAACCAAAATTGTGTTTTGGAGGGCAGGCCTAATGGGCCAAAGGGCGCCACACCCTGCTATTCCGCTCTAGAAAAAACCCTCGTCTGGCTGTCTGTCCGTCTGTCCATGAGTACAAAATACATCTACTCTAAAACCACTTGACAATGTTGATGAAACTTGCTTTGGAGAATCAGGGGTAATTAGTAGAACTAAAATAGGTCAAATAATTTTGTTCCAAAATGCAAGGTGGCCATTGTGTGCAAAGTATGTACGAAAGGTTACACCACAAGTTTCTAGAATGTTACGGGTGTGCTGGTACGGTAGTTTCTAGAATGTTACGGGTGTGCTGGTACGGTAGTTTCTAGAATGTTACGGGTGTGCTGGTATGGTAGTTTCTAGAATGTTACGGGTGTGCTGGTATGGTAGTTTCTAGAATGTTACGGGTGTGTGCTGGTATGGTAGTTTCTAGAATGTTACGGGTGTGCTGGTACGGTAGTTTCTAGAATGTTACGGGTGTGCTGGTACGGTAGTTTCTAGAATGTTACGGGTGTGTGCTGGTACGGTAGTTTCTAGAATGTTACGGGTGTGCTGGTATGGTAGTTTCTAGAATGTTACGGGTGTGATGGTACGGTAGTTTCTAGAATGTTACGGGTGTGCTGGTATGGTAGTTTCTAGAATGTTACGGGTGTGTGCTGGTACGGTAGTTTCTAGAATGTTACGGGTGTGTGCTGGTACGGTAGTTTCTAGAATGTTACGGGTGTGCTGGTACGGTAGTTTCTAGAATGTTACGGGTGTGCTGGTATGGTAGTTTCTAGAATGTTACGGGTGTGCTGGTACGGTAGTTTCTAGAATGTTACGGGTGTGCTGGTATGGTAGTTTCTAGAATGTTATGGGTGTGTGCTGGTATGGTAGTTTCTAGAATGTTACGGGTGTGCTGGTATGGTAGTTTCTAGAATGTTGCGGGTGTGCTGGTATGGTAGTTTCTAGAATGTTACGGGTGTGCTGGTATGGTAGTTTCTAGAATGTTACGGGTGTGCTGGTATGGTAGTTTCTAGAATGTTACGGGTGTGTGATGGTACGGTAGTTTCTAGAATGTTACGGGTGTGTGCTGGTACGGTAGTTTCTAGAATGTTACGGGTGTGTGCTGGTACGGTAGTTTCTAGAATGTTACGGGTGTGTGCTGGTATGGTAGTTTCTAGAATGTTACGGGTGTGCTGGTACGGTAGTTTCTTAAATGTTACGGGTGTGCTGGTATGGTAGTTTCTAGAATGTTACGGGTGTGCTGGTACGGTAGTTTCTAGAATGTTACGGGTGTGCTGGTATGGTAGTTTCTAGAATGTTGCGGGTGTGCTGGTATGGTAGTTTCTAGAATGTTACGGGTGTGCTGGTATGGTAGTTTCTAGAATGTTACGGGTGTGCTGGTATGGTAGTTTCTAGAATGTTACGGGTGTGTGATGGTACGGTAGTTTCTAGAATGTTACGGGTGTGTGCTGGTACGGTAGTTTCTAGAATGTTACGGGTGTGCTGGTATGGTAGTTTCTAGAATGTTGCCGGTGTGCTGGTACGGTAGTTTCTAGAATGTTACGGGTGTGTGCTGGTATGGTAGTTTCTAGAATGTTACGGGTGTGTGATGGTACGGTAGTTTCTAGAATGTTACGGGTGTGTGCTGGTATGGTAGTTTCTAGAATGTTACGGGTGTGTGATGGTACGGTAGTTTCTAGAATGTTACGGGTGTGCTGGTACGGTAGTTTCTAGAATGTTATGGGTGTGTGATGGTACGGTAGTTTCTAGAATGTTACGGGTGTGTGCTGGTACGGTAGTTTCTAGAATGTTACGGGTGTGCTGGTACGGTAGCCAAATACTGCGATACATCTGGGCCAGCCTCCTGTGATGCACCATGGCCAGCCTCCTGTGATACACCGTGGCCAGCCTCCTGCGATACACCATGGCCAGCCTCCTGCGATACACCGTGGCCAGCCTCCTGCGATACACTGTGGCCAGCCTCCTGTTATACACCATGGCCAGCCTCCTGCGATACACCATGGCCAGCCTCCTGTGATACACCATGGTCAGCCTCCTGCGATACACCATGGCCAGTCTCCTGTGATACACCATGGCCAGTCTCCTGCGATACACCATGGTCAGCCGCCTGCGATACACCATGGCCAGTCTCCTGGGATACACCGTGGCCAGTCTCCTGTGATACACCGTGGCCAGTCTCCTGTGATACACCGTGGCCAGCCTCCTGTGATACACCGTGGCCAGCCTCCTGTGATACACTGTGGCCAGCCTCCTGCGATACACCCTGACCAGCCTCCTGCGATACACCGTGGCCAGCCTCCTGTGATACAACGTGGCCAGCCTCCTGCGATACACCCTGGCCAGCCTCCTGCGATACACCGTGGCCAGCCTCCTATGATACACCGTGGCCAGCCTCCTGCGATACACCGTGGCCAGCCTCCTGCGATACACCGTGGCCAGCCTCCTGCGATACACCCTGGCCAGCCTCCTGCAATACACCATGGCCAGCCTCCTGCGATACACCATGGCCAGCCTCCTGCGATACACCATGGCCAGCCTCCTGCGATACACCATGGCCAGCCTCCTGCGATACACCGTGGTCAGCCTCCTGCGATACACCATGGCCAGCCTCCTGCAATACACCGTGGCCAGCCTCCTGCAATACACCATGGCCAGCCTCCTGCGATACACCCTGGCCAGCCTCCTGTGATACACCATGGCCAGTCTCCTGTTATACACGGTACACCATGGCCAGTCTCCTGTTATACACCCTGGCCAGCCTCCTGTGATACACCATGGCCAGCCTCCTGCGATGCACCATGGCCAGTCTCCTGCGATACACCATGGCCAGCCTCCTGTGATACACCATGGCCAGTCTCCTGTTATACACCCTGGCCAGCCTCCTGCAACACACCATGGCCAGCCTCCTGCAACACACCATGGCCAGCCTCCTGTGACACACCGTGGCCAGCCTCCTGCGATACACCGTGGCCAGTCTCCTGTTATACACCATGGCCAGTCTCCTGTGATACACCCTGGCCAGCCTCCTGTGATACACCATGGCCAGTCTCCTGTTATACACCCTGGCCAGCCTCCTGCAACACACCATGGCCAGCCTCCTGCAACACACCATGGCCAGCCTCCTGTGACACACCGTGGCCAGCCTCCTGCGATACACCGTGGCCAGTCTCCTGTTATACACCATGGCCAGTCTCCTGTGATACACCCTGGCCAGCCTCCTGTGATACACCATGGCCAGTCTCCTGTGATACACCGTGGCCAGCCTCCTGCGATACACCGTGGCCAAATGTAAGTTTCTAATCAATATTTCGTCTAATAATATCGTGGACCAGTCAGTGTCAGTTACTTAGTGTTGAATGTATGTCAGGTTCCGTCATTTGATGAATTTCAGCGACTAAATATATGGCAAAAGATTCTCTGAAGACGTTCCAGGAGACGAATCACCCGTGGTTATGTCTGACTGATGTTTACAAGGAGACAACTGAAAACATACGTGTCACTGTGATACCCTTCTATATGGGAAACCAGGTACATTTAATCACACTATAGCCTCCCCTGTGCCTCCCCTGACGATATATCAGAAATTAACTTGGGTTTTCTCCGGGTACTCCGGTTTCTTCTTACATGAATGACCACATATATGCTTTCATCCGAGCCAACGAGAGTGATTAACATAAGTCATTAAAACTTGCTTCGCAATCGTTGTAGAAATAAAGTATATGAAAAAATAAATAAAAATAGAACTCGATAATAAGATAATAATGACCACATAACGACTACATGTATGTGCACAGCAGTGATTGGTTTCCTATGATTTAGTCACAGTAGTCAATATTCTGGTGTCCTCCTCCGTGGTCGAGTGGTTAAGGTCGCTGACTTGTATACCACTGTAACCTATTATCATTGATGGTCACGGGTTCGATCCCCTCTCGGGCCATGTGTCTCTTTATATTAAAAAGTTGGCTGTTTCTTAATTTGGTTGGTGCACCAAGTACCAGGAAAGGTGTTGTTAGGTAAACTGCCCGCCGTCTATATAGCCCAAAAATGGATGCTGATGAAGGCGTATAGCCCAATCAATCAAACAAACAAACAATCAATATTCTGGGCTCAGTCCACATGGTGAATTTGGAGAAATGGGTACCTGGGCTATTCTAATTATTTGGAATCAGGGAGAAATTGCCCGTATCAAACCAGAAAAAGACGTATCATGACTAGTTCCTGCGAAAATAGTGCATGCACGCTTCCACTGCGCTATCACGACTTCCACACCTTAAGTGAGCACGCTTCCACTGCGCTATCACGACTTCCACACCTTAAGTGAGCACGCTTCCACTGCGCTATCACGACTTCCACACCTTAAGTGAGCACGCTTCCACTGCGCTATCACGACTTCCACACCGTAAGTGAGCACTTTTCCACTGCGCTATCACGACTTCCACACCTTAAGTGAGCATGCTTCCTCTGCGCTATCACGACTTCCACATCTTAAGTGAGCATGCTTCCACTGCGCAATCACGACTTCCACACCTTAAGCGAGCACGCTTCCACTATGCTATCACGATTGTATCATGTAAGCTGCACATGACACCATGTTAAACCATAATAGTATGTATTATTGATAAAATATCATTTCTTGTCTTCTATTGCAGGAAACATACAACAAGTACTGGGTATGTATCATATATATTTCTGTTTGTTTTCTTCACTTTGTCGGAAATGTGATGATTCAGCAATCCGACAGTAACTAAGCTCAATAATCCTCGACTAGCGGATACATTTAGATTCTTGTGCATGTTTAAAGTTGGTGCGGAGGCCAAAATTGGCGTGGATATCTTTTGGCATCCGCACTAACTTTAAACATGCCCAGTGTAGTTCATACCCCGATGGTAAATATTTACCCGTGATTCATTACCGTACTTATATTTCAGGGGCGTAGCTAGCAATTTCATATTGGTGTCGCGGGGGGAGATTAGCTTAATATGCCGCGCGGCGTGAATTTCCAGGCTGCACAAAACATATTACCATTAATTAGCAATTATATTCTCCAGAAATAAGGCGAAATGGATGTTGCCCTGATGTCTATTGTCAGTGGTGGCGGAAAATAAAGCAGCCACTTTGCCCGAATCGTCCCTAGCGTGAGCCCTTGCCTGTCAACAACGACACAATGTACTTGGCAAATAAACCTACTACATGATACACATATGCCGACTTCACAGTCATTGTTGATATAATCTAGTAGACCTAGCTACTTCACAGTCATTGTTGATATAATCTAGTAGACCTAGTCACTTCACAGTCATTGTTGATATAATCTAGTAGACCTAGCGACTTCACAGTCATTGTTGATATAATCTAGTAGACCTAGCTACTTCACAGTCATTGTTGATATAATCTAGTAGACCTAGCTACTTCACAGTCATTGTTGATATAATCTAGTAGACCTAGCTACTTCACAGTCATTGTTGATATAATCTAGTAGACCTAGCTACTTCACAGTCATTGTTGATATAATCTAGTAGACCTAGCGACTTCACAGTCATTGTTGATATAATCTAGTAGACCTAGTCACTTCACAGTCATTGTTGATATAATCTAGTAGACCTAGTCACTTCACAGTCATTGTTGATATAATCTAGTAGACCTAGTCACTTCACAGTCATTGTTGATATAATCTAGTAGACCTAGTCACTTCACAGTCATTGTTGATATAATCTAGTAGACCTAGTCACTTCACAGTCATTGTTGATATAATCTAGTAGACCTAGCTACTTCACAGTCATTGTTGATATAATCTAGTAGACCTAGTCACTTCACAGTCATTGTTGATATAATCTAGTAGACCTAGCGACTTCACAGTCATTGTTGATATAATCTAGTAGACCTAGCTACTTCACAGTCATTGTTGATATAATCTAGTAGACCTAGCTACTTCACAGTCATTGTTGATATAATCTAGTAGACCTAGCGACTTCACAGTCATTGTTGATATAATCTAGTAGACCTAGTCACTTCACAGTCATTGTTGATATAATCTAGTAGACCTAGTCACTTCACAGTCATTGTTGATATAATCTAGTAGACCTAGTCACTTCACAGTCATTGTTGATATAATCTAGTAGACCTAGCTACTTCACAGTCATTGTTGATATAATCTAGTAGACCTAGTCACTTCACAGTCATTGTTGATATAATCTAGTAGACCTAGCGACTTCACAGTCATTGTTGATATAATCTAGTAGACCTAGCTACTTCACAGTCATTGTTGATATAATCTAGTAGACCTAGTCACTTCACAGTCATTTTTTAGAAGTGGTGCCCTAGAGGGGCGTTTTCAGGTCCCTATTTCGCCTCCTATGTTGCGGCCTGCCTGTGCTCAGTCAGATCAGGTTTTTATCTTATGCATATCAAGTGAGAGCCTCTGGATTGTTTCAATGGTTCTCTTGTAGTTCATACAAATTTATTTAGCTCAGTTCTTACAACTTATCACTCTCGAGACCTTTTCCTGATTGAATTCATCGCCACGAGGGAGAGAGAAGGCAATGTGGAATTTAAATGCCTTGCCTAAGAGCACATTCGTAACGGCTCCAGTGGGGCGCAACCACTGCGCTATCACGACTTCCACATCTCTTGTTATAAATAGGGTAGATGTACAGGACTTTTGGTGGCGTATGGGTAGTCCAAAACTCCAGTGATTGAACACGATATATAATGTTCTGCGACACGCAGTTGCTGTGCGAGTGTATAACCTATTATATATTTATGCAGAGGCCGCCTCCGTTGTCGAATGGTTACTGTCACTGACTTGTAACCTATCATCAATTATGGTCATGTGTTCGAGCTCCGCTCAGGCCGTGTTTCATTTATATGAAAAAGTTGGCAGTTTCTTACGGAGATTGGAGTCCACCTCTGTGGTCGAGTGGTTACGGTGGCTGACTTGTATACCATTGTAACCTATCATCACTGATGGTCACAGGTTTGAGCTCTGCTCAGGCCGTGTCTCATATGAAAAAGTTGGCAGTTTCTTACGGAGGTTGGTGCACCAAGTACTGGTTAACCGCTGGAGTCTGCCAAGGAAAAAGGTGTTGTTAGGTAAACTGCCCGCCGGAGATATAGCCCAAAATGGTGGTGATGCAAGCTACATGAATCAGAAATCATACATGCAGAGACAGGAGATAAAACCCATACCAACAACCAAATCATTTGTATTTTCAGTGGCGGTATTGTATCCGAATAGAAAACTTAGGTGAGGAGACGGTACAGCTCCGGGACAGGAATTGGAGAATATTCTGCAATAGTAACTCAGTGGAGACCTTGCAGGGTAGAGGAGTCATTGGCAAGGTAGTTCATTTATACTCTCCAATGATAGAGGAGTCATTGGCAAGGTAGTTCATTTATACTCTCCAATGATAGAGGAGTCATTGGCAAGGTAGTTCATTTATACTCGCCAATGATAGAGGAGTCATTGGCAAGGTAGATCATTTATACTCTCCAATGATAGAGGAGTCATTGGCAAGGTAGTTCATTTATACTCTCCAATGATAGAGGAGTCATTGGCAAGGTAGTTCATTTATACTCTCCAATGATAGAGGAGTCATTGGCAAGGTAGTTCATTTATACTCGCCAATGATAGAGGAGTCATTGGCAAGGTAGTTCATTTATACTCTCCAATGAAATACTCTCTAATTAATGAAATACTCTCCAATGAAATACTCTCTAATTCATGAAATACTCTCTAATTCATGAAATACTCTCTAATTCATGAAATACTCTCTAATTAATGAAATACTCTATAATTAATGAAATACTCTCTAATTAATGAAATACTCTAATTAATGAAATACTCTCTAATTAAATAAATACTCTCTAATTAATTAAATACTATCCAATGACTATACTAATAATAATAGCTTTCTATTTTCATGAGTGAAATATTATTCGATCATTCACTTAAAGCGACATTACATCGCAAAAAGCAAATAAAATGTATTTTTTCAAGTATAAATGCATAGCTACTACAAATTCTTCTGAATACATTGAATCAATAATCAGTGTTTTTGTTGTATACAAACTTTCAAAAGTGAAAGTAGGATTTCATATAAAGGTCATCCAGGCTCCTGAATTGACGTTTGTTGTCATTGAATTCAATACTAAACGTGCGATTCTTTCGATTAGAGATAATTTAACTAAGAGTAGTTTACAAATAAATATACATATGCACACATGTGAGATATCAGGTAAATATGCACCATACCGCGTGTTATTCAGGATAAACGCGTTGGTTGTATTATGCATGAATTTTGACCCTATTTACATTATTTTGTTATGTCGGAAAACTGCGTATACGACGTTTGTTTATTTGTTGAAATACTCAGTTTTTGAGGGAAATAATGATACCATATAATAGCAAATTACATTCTGCAGACATACATCAACGATGTAGTGTCGCTTTAAACAAACAAATAATATTATTATTTTAGTCTACATAGTGCGTAGTGCTTGGTTGATCATAAAATACATCGTAGATGATGTCACATATAGATATAGTCCGAAAACGTTCACGTTGACAATATTTCAACATGCAGCGGCTAGGTACCACACGTGGCTAGGTACCACACGTGGCTAGGTACCACACGTGGCTAGGTACCACACGTGGCTAGGTACCACACGTGGCAAGGTACCACACGTGGCTAGGTACCACACGCGGCTAGGTACCACACACACGTGGCCAGGTACCACACACACGTGGCCAGGTACCACACACACGTGGCCAGGTACCACACACACGTGGCCAGGTACCACACGTGGCCAGGTACCACACGTGGCCAGGTACCACACTCGGCCAGGTACCACACGTGGCCAGGTACCACACGTGGCCAGGTACCACACTCGGCTAGGTACCACTTTTATAAAGTGAAATAACATATTTTATTTCACTGATAATTTTCTATATTTCATCAGCGTGAAATTTATCAGCGAAATAAAATGTTATTTCACTTGTATAAAATGTTATTTCTCTTGTATAAAATGTTATTTCACTTGTATAAAATGTTATTTCACTTGTATAAAATGTTATTTCACTTGTATAAAATGTTATTTCACTTGTATAAAATGTTATAACACAAATCTTGTCCGTGATTCATCTCCAAAACTTCATAGTATTACATTATGACTTTTTATTGCAATGACTTCATATATTTCACTGCCATGCTTTTATTACTCCACTGAAGAAACAGTGCGTAGGGAGACATATACGGTTTGTTTTTTCAAAAGCAACTTCTAGTTTATCTTGCGTATTTCAGGAACCAAGACTGTCAAAGACCTCTCCCTCATTTCAATACAACAGCCACGTGTCACTGGAGTCACCATCAGGATATATGTGGTAAGAAATTGTAAACATGACGAATTTGTTTTTAACCTTTAGCACGCTGTAGGGATCATTTTAGAGGGCGATGTGGGCGAAATAGTCGCCATAGGCCCCCGACTTCTTCCTAAACATTTACAATTTTCATACACAATTTTGGCCAGTAAGAAAAAAAAATACACTGGCCCATTATAAATCACTCATATTAAAATGTATTTAATGGTCATACTGTGCATTTTAACCATATTTTGTTGAAATTTATTAAATAACATCATTTAAGGTTGTGTATTACTTTTCCTAGAAAGTAGGGCTTGACATTTCACTGCTGGAGGTCGAACCCCACTGCGAATGTTGAATTCTTTCTAGGGAGCAAGCTATCCAGCTGGCTTGCAGTTTGTTGGTGGTTCTACCCGGGTACCTGAAATACTGCTCAGAGGAGAAACCGTGGTGTTCCTCCCCCAACAATAGCTGGAGAGTTGCTATGTCTTCCTCCACCACCAATAGCTGGAGAGTTGCTATGTCTTCCTCCACCACCAATAGCTGGAGAGTTGCTATGTTTTCCTCTACCAACAATAGCTGGAGAGTTGCTATGTTTTCCTCTACCAACAATAGCTGGAGAGTTGCTATGTCTTCCTCCCCCAACAATAGCTGGAGAGTTGCTATGTCTTCCTCCACCACCAATAACTGGAGAGTTGCTATGTTTTCCTCTACCAACAATAGCTGGAGAGTTGCTATGTCTTCCTCCCCCAACAATAGCTGGAGAGTTGCTATGTCTTCCTCCACCACCAATAACTGGAGAGTTGCTATGTTTTCCTCTACCAACAATAGCTGGAGAGTTGCTATGTCTTCCTCCACCACCAATAGCTGGAGAGTTGCTGTCTTCCTCCACCAACAATAGCTGGAGAGTTGCTATGTCTTCCTCCACCAACAATAGCTGGAGAGTTACTATGTCTTCCTCCACCAACAATAGCTGGAGAGTTGCTATGTCTTCCTCCACCAACAATAGCTGGAGAGTTGCTATGTCTTCCTCTACCAACAATAGCTGGAGAGTTACTATGTCTTCCTCCCCCACCAATAGCTGGAGAGTTGCTATGTTTTCCTCCCCCACCAATAGCTGGAGAGTTGCTATGTCTTCCTCTACCAACAATAGCTGGAGAGTTACTATGTCTTCCTCCCCCACCAATAGCTGGAGAGTTGCTATGTTTTCCTCCCCCACCAATAGCTGGAGAGTTGCTATGTCTTCCTCCCCCAACAATAGCTGGAGAGTTGCTATGTCTTCCTCCACCACCAAATAGCTGGAGAGTTGCTATGTCTTCCCCCACCAACAATAACTGGAGAGTTGCTATGTCTTCCTCCCCCACCAATAACTGGAGAGTTGCTATGTTTTCCTCTACCAACAATAGCTGGAGAGTTGCTATGTCTTCCTCCACCACCAATAGCTGGAGAGTTGCTGTCTTCCTCCACCAACAATAGCTGGAGAGTTGCTATGTCTTCCTCCACCAACAATAGCTGGAGAGTTACTATGTCTTCCTCCACCAACAATAGCTGGAGAGTTGCTATGTTTTCCTCTACCAACAATAGCTGGAGAGTTGCTGTCTTCCTCCACCAACAATAGCTGGAGAGTTGATATGTCTTCCTCCACCATCAATAGCTGGAGAGTTGCTGTCTTCCTCCACCAACAATAGCTGGAGAGTTGCTATGTCTTCCTCCACCAACAATAGCTGGAGAGTTGCTATGTCTTCCTCTACCAACAATAGCTGGAGAGTTACTATGTCTTCCTCCACCAACAATAGCTGGAGAGTTGCTATGTTTTCCTCTACCAACAATAGCTGGAGAGTTGCTGTCTTCCTCCACCAACAATAGCTGGAGAGTTGCTATGTCTTCCTCCCCCACCAACAACTGGAGAGTTGCTATGTTTTCCTCTACCAACAATAGCTGGAGAGTTGCTATGTTTTCCTCTACCAACAATAGCTGGAGAGTTGCTGTCTTCCTCCACCAACAATAGCTGGAGAGTTGCTATGTCTTCCTCCACCAACAATAGCTGGAGAGTTGCTATGTCTTCCTCCACCAACAATAGCTGGAGAGTTGCTGTCTTCCTCCACCAACAATAGCTGGAGAGTTGCTATGTCTTCCTCCACCAACAATAGCTGGAGAGTTGCTATGTCTTCCTCTACCAACAATAGCTGGAGAGTTGCTGTCTTCCTCCACCAACAATAGCTGGAGAGTTGCTATGTCTTCCTCCCCCAACAATAGCTGGAGAGTTGCTATGTCTTCCTCTACCAACAATAGCTGGAGAGTTGCTGTCTTCCTCCACCAACAATAGCTGGAGAGTTGCTATGTCTTCCTCCCCCAACAATAGCTGGAGAGTTGATATGTCTTCCTCCACCAACAATAGCTGGAGAGTTGATATGTCTTCCTCCACCAACAATAGCTGGAGAGTTGATATGTCTTCCTCCACCAACAATAGCTGGAGAGTTGCTGTCTTCCTCCACCAACAATAGCTGGAGAGTTGCTATGTCTTCCTCCCCCAACAATAGCTGGAGAGTTGATATGTCTTCCTCCACCAACAATAGCTGGAGAGTTGATATGTCTTCCTCCACCAACAATAGCTGGAGAGTTGATATGTCTTCCTCCACCAACAATAGCTGGAGAGTTGATATGTCTTCCTCCACCAACAATAGCTGGAGAGTTGATATGTCTTCCTCCACCAACAATAGCTGGAGAGTTGCTGTCTTCCTCCACCAACAATAGCTGGAGAGTTGCTATGTCTTCCTCCACCAACAATAGCTGGAGAGTTGCTATGTCTTCCTCTACCAACAATAGCTGGAGAGTTGCTGTCTTCCTCCACCAACAATAGCTGGAGAGTTGCTATGTCTTCCTCCCCCAACAATAGCTGGAGAGTTGATATGTCTTCCTCCACCAACAATAGCTGGAGAGTTGATATGTCTTCCTCCACCAACAATAGCTGGAGAGTTGATATGTCTTCCTCCACCAACAATAGCTGGAGAGTTGCTATGTCTTCCTCCACCAACAATAGCTGGAGAGTTGCTATAATGATGACCTAAGCTGTTGTTGCACCGTTAAACCTCCCCCCAAACGTTCATGCTAGTACATGTATGTTGTTCGCACCTAATCAGCTCCATGAAAAAAAACCCACCAACCAGTGTAGCTGAAAATGTTATTATTGTGTAATTCAATCTTTATTTTACAGGGGTGTATTTACATTTGAAAGGGAGGATGGATCCAAATTTGAATGTAAAATACCAGCATTCAATCTACATCGAGTAGACGACAGAATACATGGCCCTACCGATGACTCAATGAGCTGACACTTTCAAATACAGGGGGTGTATTTATTTAACAGTGGTGTATTTACATTTCAAATTTGAACGTAAAATATCAGCCTTCAATCTACATCGAGTAGACGACGAATTTCAAATACGCGGACAGTCCATCTTCATGGCGACCTCCGTTTCATTGAAAATACACAACAAAATGAACCATACAAATTCTATAAGATAAGATTACTAAATGAGCGAATAGTTCTAAGAGTTACTGTCTGTCCGTCTGTGTGTAGACACAAACCCGGATTGAAACATTTACCTGTGATTGTCTACTGGCTGGTGACCCATTTATCTGTCCATCTCTCTGGAATGATTGATTGTTTAAATTCTCTAGGGACGGGGGGAAAACCCGACATTTAAGCGCATGCTGAATATTTTTACAAGACCTGAATTAATTTTGAGCATCGCGTTTTCACCATTGTACCAAATTTCAAGTTCTAAGAATGAGTGAGAAAACAAACAAACAAAAATCGTGAAATGTTTATTGATAAAAACTCTGTGAACATGGATAAGAACACCAGCATCAGTCATTAAATGGGGCTTCTAATTCCCACCACGTTACACACAAACCCTGGGTCAAGGTTACTGAATATAGAAACATGGATTTGGCTAAAACTTTTGTCATACATTATGGAATAGTAACAATCCAGGTCATGTGCTCAATAACCAGTATAGTAACAATCCAGGTCATGTGCTCAATAACCAGTATAGAGATGTGCTACTAGTATTTATTTCAACATTAGACAATCTAATGAGTAATCAGTCAGTTACTGCCCCTGAATACTCATGTTGAGTGTGATTTTGATTTTATCAAAAACAAAGGATTCCAACTAAAAGGACCTATTTACATTTTCGGATAAATCGTAGACTATCTGCCAAAGTCACTATGATTGCTCTTAGGGGCGGCATCTCCAGAAATGTATTACTTGCTTGTTGTAAAGCATGTCTCTAGAAATGTTATAAGCATGTCTCTAGAAATGTTATGTTTTCGCACTGTACGTCTATGTCAATATTTCTGGTCAGATAAAGCGACTACAAAACTGATTCTGGTTCATCATAATCATGAAATGGTCCCTTTACCGATATCGAACCATTACTACAGAATATACGCTATTCACCATTGTTCGTTGTTTCTAGCATTTTCCGCTATCTAGTCTCAATGATATTGAGACATCTCCTTCTCGGAATACGAAGTTGGTACTGTAGCCCATATGAGCAACGCCTCCTAAAGAGATTAGTCACTATCCTCTGGTTCTTTTACATGCATGGTGTAAAGCACTGATACGAGATTACGATTATGCTCTTAGGCAAGGCATTTAAATTCCAAGGAGGTCTGAAGAATTATTTAATATAAGTTGCGACTACTTGTTTCGCAATCGAGCTCAAAATAAATGTGTACAAAGCAAAGACTGTTATTAGGCTCAGGCCACAAATTTGTTGAGGGGGGGGGGGTGAAAGTGTGGACTGCATCATTCTCCCTCTCCCATATCAGCACCATTCTCCCCCCCCATCAGCACCATTCTCCCCCCCTTCTCTCCATCAGCACCATTCTCCCCCCACCCATCAGCACCATTCTCCCCACCCTTCTCTCTCTCTCCATCTGCACTATTCTCCCACCCCCTTCTCCGGATAGCTTCCTCACATGAAAAAATTTGAACATACTGCTTTGTAGGGCAAGTCACTCACCCAACTTGATGTACAGCATCTGCAAGTAATCTTTCTTTACCCGTTTCCACCATAGAGGCGTATGTTTAAATCTCCATACAGGGATCATTCCAGTCGGCTAAATATTTGCCCTAGGGACCATGACTTCGCCCATTATAAAGCACTCCCCTTCTATTCAAATGTATTTAATAGTGATACTTTGTTGAAATTTATTAAATAACACCAGTTAACGACGCGATCACTCCTGATCTAGAATGAGCCCTGCATTAACCACTAAAATAAATTGATAAGCAGTCAACATCTCTCTCACCTCCGTAGATAAGCAGTCAACATCTCTCACCTCCATAGATAAGCAGTCAACACCTCTCTCACCTCCATAGATAAGCAGTCAACACCTCTCACCTCCATAGATAAGCAGTCAACACCTCTCTCACCTCCATAGATAAGCATAGATAAGCAGTCAACACCTCTCTCACCTCCATAGAGGTTCGCGGGAATGGTTAAAGCGACACTATATCGGAATAAAATATGCTGTTTGGTTAAAAGTACCAGATATCTAAACACTATAATTTCCAATGACCGTGTGCTTTAGAACAGACACCAAAACAATGATATAATCATAGCACCATTGGATAAGCCAATTGTAAAATCCACAGCACCATTGGATAAGCCAATTGTAAAATCCACAGCACCATTGGATAAGCTAATTGTAAAATCCACAGCACCATTGGATAAGCTAATTGTAAAATCCACAGCACCATTGGATAAGCTAATTGTAAAATCCACAGCACCATTGGATAAGCCAATTGTAAAATCCAGACATATGTAAACAATGCGCATGCGTGACACAACAATGTATTTGTGTTTGTTCTGTATGTCAATGCATTCTGATTGTACACCGATCCATGAAAGTTATACTTTCACTTTGTTATATTGCAAAAACACACATTTTATTTACTGAAAATAATTATTAAAACTATAATGGAAGCATTGCTTCTTCTACCTAAAATGTTATAATATTTTTATTCCATACGATATAATGTCGCTTTAAATGGTATATCCACTGTTATTCTAACCCTACACATTTATATTAGCTCGATTTGTATTAATCACTCTCGAGACCTCAATCCTGATTGGATCCATCGCCTCCAGGGAGAGAGGAGGCAATGTGGAATATTCAAATGCCTCGCCTAAGGGCACAATTGTAACAGCGGGATGCGAACTCTGGGCTTTTCACACTTGAAGCGAATGCATGTGGTATTGCTAATGGCGTTTAAACAGTACATGGTGCACCAACCTCCGTAAGAAACTGCCAAGTTTTTCATATAAATGAGACACATCGATCATCGATTTCAAAACGTAGACCAAACAGTCCTCAATTTCTCACAATTGATTCAATATCATCTTGCTCTAAATGCTCTAAGTCAACGGGAATGTATTCTTGCAGTCTCGTATCGCGGTAACTAACATGCTCCCGATACCGTGTTGCCATGGCAACAAACTGATCCTCAGCGAGACAATCTACACGAAGCTTACAGATTCCCTGCTCATTCAACCTTGCAACAAGAAGTTCCATCCCGCACTGGAAGATGTCTTCACAGCAAATCTTCGCCTCTTTTAGTCTATGTTTCTGCTGCATTTGGAAATAATTGTTTGGCATGGGCATGTTATAGTAGAGATATGGATATACTGGACTGTGAGCGTCGTCCGATTCGCAGTCCGTGATACCGTCACGGTTCACAGAATCCTTGTGGCAACTATCGTTGTGCAGATGTAGCTGATGCCGGAATCTGCCGGTGTAGTTACACACGTCGCAGTGAAATCCCATCCCCGTCGGCGATTCTGAAATAGAACAAACAATTATTGCTGAACTGAAAATGTTAGACCTACGTGTGTGTGTTTTACGTTTATTTATCGTCGCTACCGGTTGCCCATATGAGCGACGCCTCCTGAAGAGATTAGTCATTTTGGAGGATAGTGCAATGATACAGACAGAGACCCATTCCAAAGTCTCCTCTGGTTCTTTTACGTGCACGGTGTACAGCACCGACACGAGACCTCGGTTTAAAGTCCAATCTGAAAGACTGTTAATTTTATTATGGTCAGACGGGGAATCAAACCTGCAATCCCTGGATTACCAGTCAAGCGTGTTACCACTGGACTACAGATTCGCCTGTTGACCCACATATCCATCATGTAGCAGCTATTTATAAGTAAATTTCTTAACCGGAAGAAAATATGGTGACCATTTTTAATTTTTGAAGCAAAAAATCTCATACATGCTGAAAAATTAGTGTGAAAATATGAAATAGTTCCTGTTTAATTAGTTTCTGTTTGCTGTCAAAATTAAAAACTACAGACAAACAAATTCATTAGAATATATTACTTAATGATTAAGCTCATGATAGTCCGAAAATAGCTAAAATGTAAAAGTACATCTAACCGCGCAGGAATACGAAACGAAAACAGTGGATGAGGAAATGACATCTTTCACTGTTTCAAAGCAGTGCAAGATGGAGTTATGGGAAAAAAAGAAGTAAGAACTCCTGCAAATCTGTATTAACGAAAACACTGGACGGTATTGTTATCCGTCGTTGTAGGTACCCAACAACTGCCCTCTCGACAGTACAAAGCCCTATAACAATTGATTGATTGATTGTTTTATTTATAGACGCCTCAACCGAAAAGGGTCATGGAGCGTCTGATAAAATATTTTTAATGTATATGTAAACTTTAATTAAATTTTACACCATTTCAATATACAGATTTATACATGTTAAAATATATTTATTATAAATAGGGATGGCAACGAATACCCCAATCAAATACTATTACAGTATTCGAATATTCGGGAGAAAAAATTATATATTTGCAAAATTTAAATAAACTGTCATAAAATCAGATACGTCGTTGTTTTCTTTTCAATATATCATAAAACCGTACAAAGTTACAATACAAAAGAAATCGCCCAAGGAGGTGTGAATAAACCATGTGGTGATCGCAACCACGGCAGGTGTTAATGGACACTTGCCATGAAATTGGATAATTACAGTAGGTTCTAATATAGGTATTGTTTGAATTTTATTGTTTCATTTATAAACATGTTAATCTATTTTACTGATTGAACCAATTCAATATTGCAAACTAATTTGTTTGCAAATTGTTGCTGCTGGGTAAATATCGGGGGTCTTTGATATGATTTTAAAATTGTTTTGCCGAGAAAATACCTTTGAAATATTACTGAAAGTTTGCAGCAACATTCACGCCCATATGTATTTAAATTTTTTAATTAACTGCTCAATATTACCCAAAAGTATGACAGCTGAGATGAGAAAACGTCAAAAGCTTCTCGAAGAGCCTGAGCATTCACTGATTCAGGATGTCCCAACTCGTTGGAATTCGACACAACTCGTGCTCGAACGACTAGTGGAACAACGTCGTGTAACCACGGATATAATGTTGGATACCAGAGTCACTAAGAAATCCGACAGTGTGTTGTTGTTAAAGGATCATGAATGGGAGATCGTAAGTTATTTATCGGACGTTCTTCGTGTGCTGACAGACGTCACCACATACATGTGCTCCGAAATGGATGTGTGTTGTTCGGAAATATTTCCAATAGTGCATGGGCTTCTGAATGACTGCCTGAGTATTGATAGTGGTCTGATAGTCAGTCCCATCCGAACGCATCTACTCCGCAACAGGTCTACTTATCAACAAGCTAAGGAACAGATTATCCACTTCTCTTGTTGACAACATTATTTTTTTGAACAAGAACAACGTTCAAAAAGGTTGTGACATTGAGTTTTAATGTGCACGCATGGTGAGATCGTACGGTACTACCCGTTGACATTTATGGACATATATATTGTATGTGTGAAATTTAGTAATTGAATTTGAATAAAGTTTAGCATGTTCTTATATAGAATTCTTCATTTATTATATATAGTAGCATGGATAGTCCTCGCCAAATTTACAGGAAGAAGATAGGACGTATGGCATAAAACAGAAAGTAGATTAATTGTGAAAATTTATGTGTTTGAGAATTTTCACAGAATTATACCGAATATTCGAATATATTTCTGACCAAATATTCGAATACCAAAATTGCTATTCTTTGCCATCCCTAATTATAATTTGTTAAAACTATTTATATCCTTTAAAAAGGATAAAATCAACTTTTGGTTCTACATTATTAAAAATATTGTTCATAGAATTTTCTATATAGTTGCGTAATCTAATCTCATTCACATCGATACATTCAGTCAATATATGATTGATTGTAAAATTTTCTTGGCAAGTGATACATTCTGGTGGATCCTCGCAGTTCAGAATAAAGGAATGAGTAAGATAAGAGTGTCCAATACGACATCGGGTCAAAACAACTTGTTCTTTTCTATTTGGAGGATACCGATAATTTTCGGAATAAGAAGGTTTAATTTGGTATAATTTGTTATTTGGGTTATTGTTCCATAAATTTTGGCATTGTGTATTGACATATTTGCGAATTTGGGATTTGTAATCTGTATATGGAATTTTTACATTTGTTACAGGTTTATTTATTGCACTTTTTGCTTCTCTATCGGCTTCTTCATTACCTATGATATTTATGTGACTGGGAATCCAGCAAAAAAATACTTCTTTGAACATTGAGCAAGTCAAGCTAAGTTAATAAATGCTATCGTACTGTATTTTGGTGATGGGTTCTTCAACCGTACAACATCCAGCTCTCTTCGCTGATGCATCTTGTAGTGGTGTTTGACAACAGTCGAGGAATGTATGGAGCGGAACTTACACCATCCGCATGCATACGGTCTTGCACGTATTATATTCTGTTTACCTGAAATAATAATGATATATTTCACAGTAATCTACTGGCAAAGCTTTAAACCCTTTCCCTCATAGAAACACCTCTTGACGCCATTACCAATACAACCCTTTCCCTCATAGAAGCACCTCTTGACGCCATTACCAATACGACATACATTGATCCTTTCCCTCATAGAAGCACCTCTTGACGCCATTACCAATATGACATACATTGACCCTTTCCCTCATAGAAGCACCTCTTGATGCCATTACCAATACGACATACATTGACAAACTACCGTATTTAGCTATGTATAGTGCGCACATTTCTTACTGAAATCCTCATCCATTTTATCTACTGCGCATTATACACCAGTACAGACATCAGGACATTTTTTTCCGGACCAAAATTGACCAATATTTCATGAAATTCAACCCGAACGGCCCACAGTCATTCTATAATTTGTTACATTCGATAAACGTTATAAACTAGCTATTAAAACCAGTTGCCGATAGTCTATATAAATAAATGAAATGAATAAGACCACAAAATTAGCATATATTGCGTTTATTTTGGCAAACTGAAGAATTTAATTGAAATTACTAAATGCATAAAAAATGGCAATTTGATAACATCACATGGTTTTATTGTATGTAATATTTCCCGTACTTTTCCGCGTACTTCGCCTTATAAAGCGACACTGCCTTCATACGATATCATAGAGGTAAAGAAACTTTGTAATTATAGTTTATTTGATTTAATATACCGTATGTTTTTAAATACGACATGATTAAAGACACGATGTGTTGGTTATTTTTACGGGAAATATTTACTATGTACAATGCATTGCAGTATTTCAATTGTTTGTAGCGATAATTAATTTCGACAAACCATTCACAATGGGTCCCAGTTAATTAGGTAGGCTACACGTGTTGAGAAGTTTGAGCATCTGCTGACATGTTTGAGAACGTGTTGAGATGTTTGAGAACGATATGCATGTAATTTTCATGAAATCATGCCTGAGTGCGTTACCGTTTCTCGAGTGATTAATATAAGTTGTAAAAATCACGGAGCACAATGTTTAACGATTCTTGAAAAATGTTAAATTTTGACTTGGAAAATTGCGTTTTTCACGTGCACATTATACATCGGAACTCAGTTTTTCCCCGATTTTCATGCCAAATCGTGGGTGCGCATTATACACGATAGCGCACTATACATAGCTAAATACGGTAGTAGCCAAACCAATGTTCATAATAAAGGCCAGAATCGCATGTAGTCCCAGTAATATCTATGGACGTGGAGTAGATATGGCGACTACTTATCCATTGCATGATAGCTAAATGGCTGTCGTTTGTATGGAGATATAATAGTATATTAGCCTAAATCTCTATGAAGGAAAGGGTTAAACTCTCTGCCTGCTGAGTAAATAAAATCACATTTGCAAACAACATAGAGATCCAGATCAGCCGAGGCGTAACGCCGCATCTGATCAGGATCTATGTTGTTTGCTATTCAGACAAGTGTTTTAGCTCCACTATCTGAATAGCAAACAGCTTAGTTCCGTCTGATCTGGCGCTATGCTGTTTCTAAAAGCGACTCTTTGGTTGTGACTGGCAGGTTATGAGTTGAACATTGACATACAACTGAATATTTCGTATAATATTAAAAAGGTACAAAATCCAACAATCATTTTCAAAGCAAAGGACTACAATCATGTTATGTGCAATTTTGCCTGTTTTAGTTAAAAATGGATAATAATACTTTACTTAATCCTTTTACCTTATTGAAATGCTAAACAACCGCCCTCAAAACCTGTCCTTAAGAACCGCATGTAGGCTATTGTACCGGGCTCATTCTAGAGCGCGACTGGGGTGAAATAGTCTCCCCAGGGACCCTGACTTCGCCTCCTGGGGACCCCCCACTTCTCCTTACGAAATATTGTCCAGTAAGATACACTGGCTCATTATAACGCACTCCTATTAAAAATTGTCAAATTGTGACGTAACCCATTTTGTTGAAATTTATTAAATAGCACAATTTAAACAATCGAAACATTATGACCTAGAATGTGCCCTGTTTCAAGCAAAAATCATAAAAACTACAAAAATATTGAATTTTTTTTTTAAAAATTGAGTCTATAGCACCTCCCAGACGATCAATTTGATTTGCTTCTCACCAATGCAACCCAGGTTCGATCCTCGGTCCGTGAAGTATGTGAGATGGTACAGTGGTCGACAGATCGGACATGTGGGTTTTCTCCGGATACTCCGGTTTCCTCCCACATGTACGCCTTCATCCGCCAACAAGAGTGATCAATATAAGTTGTTAAAACTTGCTTAAATAGTTTTTAAAAAAAGTTCTACTCACTACACGGCTAAAACGCTGGATGAGCAGGGAATAAGAAACTGGATAACTCTCATAAACCCAGCTGTTCTTCGGATTGGGATGTCGTACACAGCCATTAAAGTACGATGTTACAGTATATACATATACACATCCTACCACCTAAGTACAGGCAAACCTGTGTAAATCACCACCACCGAAATACATAAAAAATTAAGTTACATTGTTCCTGCAGTGCACCTGCCAGGTGCCATTCTATTCTGTACATGGAGCCAGGATGAGAACAGAGTTGATGGAAGGTGCTTCACCTGGAGCACAGGGTACTGTTACCAGGAGCCAGGATGAGAACAGCGCTGATGGATGGTGCTTCACCTGGAGTACAGGGTACTGTTACCACTTCTGGGTGGTCCAATGGGGAAGTCTTCCAGAATTACCTGGAAACCCATTTAGTCAGATATGCCACTGGAAAGCATCCACTTCTCTTCTATGATGGTTATCGGTCACATCTTTCACCATATAACATTGACTGGGCCATAAACCATGACATTATCGGTCACATCTTTCACCATATAACATTGACTGGGCCATAAACCATGACATTATCGGTCACATCTTTCACCATATATCATTGACTGGGCCATAAACCATGACATTATTTTGTATGTTTTGCCACCACACACAACCCATATTTTACAGCCTATGGATGTTGGATGTTTTGGTGCTTTTGCCAAAATATACAGTACTGAATGTAAAATGTTTCAGCGGAATACAGGTAGGGTGATGGATAGGTAGTGTGTGCTCTATATCATGCAAGGCATCTGCACTTTGTCACTAATTTGCAGTCCGCATTCAGAAGGTCATGGAGTTCCCCATTCCAGCCAGAGGAGGTGGACACTGATTTATCTTAAATGAACCAGTTGATGTCAGAAGTGCAGACAGACTCGTCAGGTGAACAAGACATGCAGGTAGATGGCCATGAGCAGACAGAACCACTTGACCCACTCTCTAATGCTCCAGAGACAGCCCCATTTGCTGATGATGAACCATTAGCTGCAGTTCCACTTGTCCTGAGTAATGTAGAAAGTCCAGTCTGTGGTCCATCTGTCTCATCTGAGACAAACAATATTACCAGTAGGCATACAGTTGACAATTTCTTTAAAAGAAAAGAGACCAGAATTAAAGCCACCATTTAAATCTCAAAGGAGATCACTGAGTAAATTTATTGCTGGTAAGGCCATTACAGAACCTGATGCTTCAAAAAAAATAACAGAGTATTTAGCCTATGTTCCGCCAAAAAAGTCTGTATCTGCTAAAAATAAATCTAAGCCCGAGTCTGTGTTAAAAAAGTCAAAGTTTCAGACTACTGCAAACCATTTAGAGTCTGGGAAGACTGTTGCAAAAAAATCTAAATCTCGGTCAAAGGCTCAAAGCCTCAGACTGTTGTAAAAACTGTAGTGCCAGCATGGTCTGCACCTGTAAAGGTAGAGCAGTCGAAAGGTCCAAACCCGTCTATTGATTTAACAACTCCTCCACAGTTTAAAGATGATGATAATGAATTTTTGTTAGTGATGTTGTGGTTAAATGTTGTGTTTGCAACAGGTCACAGCCAGAGGAGTTTGACCTATGTCACAGCCAGGAGATTGACCTGTCACTCCGCTTGTTTTTGTTAAATGGGCACAGTGTGATATATGTGACCAATGGACCCACCTAATTTACTGTTCAATGGGTCAGGTTTACAAGAATAGGTGATGAATTCAGGTGTCCATATTGTGAATATGCTTGTTAAACTGTGAAAGTGTTCAGCAAGATAATAGAAATTATCATCATCCTGCAGATGTGTTAGTTTTATATTTACACCCATACGACGTTAACATTGACATTGATTTCTGAAAGGTCATGAAAACTCCAGTACCAGTCACCATAGACGTCAGTTCTGGGTCCTGAAAACTCTGGTACCAGTCACCACAGATGTCGGTTCCGGGTCATGAAAACTCCGGTACCAGTCACCACAGATGTCGGTTCCAGGTCATGAAAACTCCGGTACCAGTCACCACAGATGTCGGTTCCAGGTCATGAAAACTCCGGTACCAGTCACCACAGATGTCGGTTCCAGGTCATGAAAACTCCAGTACCAGTCGCCACAGATGTCGGTTCTGGCTCGTGAAAACTCTGGTACCAGTCACCACAGATGTCGGTTCCAGGTCATGAAAACTCCGGTACCAGTCACCACAGATGTCGGTTCCAGGTCATGAAAACTCCGGTACCAGTCACCACAGATGTCGGTTCCAGGTCATGAAAACTCCGGTACCAGGCGCCACAGATGTCGATTCCGGGCCGTGAAAACTCCGGTACCAGCCGCCACAGATGTCGGTTCCTGGCCGTGAAAACTCTGGTACCAGTCGTCACAGATGTCGGTTCCGGGTCGTGAAAACTCCGGTACCAGTCGCCACAGATGTCGGTTCCTGGTCATGAAAACTCCGGTACCAGGCGCCACAGATGTCGGTTCCGGATTGTGGTAAATATGGCAGCGCCCATTGTTATTTACGTAGTCATATTCAAGTTACTTTATAGTTTATTTACATCATACATTTAGGCTTATGGTTTATACAAATTTATTTTAGCTCGTTTGCGAAACAAGTTCTTACAACTTATATTAATCACTCTCGAGACCTCATTCCTGATGGAATCCATCGACACGAGAGAGAGAGAGAGAAGAGGCAACGTGGAATTTAAATGCCTTGCCTAAGGGCACAATCGTAACAATCACCTTTCGCACCTGAAGCGAACGGACTTGTGGCCCAACCTATTTGCTAATTATGTATTCGTAATTTGTTTGTAATTGTTACATACATGTATATACAGCGATAAAATATCAAATCAAATGTTATGTTTTTATGTTATATTTCGGGTTTTACGCCTGCATCAGCACCATTTTGGGCTATATCGCCGGCGGGCAGTTTACCAAACAACACCTTTCCTGGGCAGGCTCCAGCGGTTAACCAGTACTTGGGTGCACCAACCTCCGTAAGAAACTGCCAACTTTTTCATATAAATGAGACACGGTCTGAGTGGGGCTCGAACCCGTGACCATCAGTGATGATAGGTTACAGTAGTATACAAGTCAGCGACCTTAACCACTCGACCACGGAGGCGGACCAAATCAAATCATATATTACTAAAATATTTGACAAAAAGCGGGTTTCTTCCATTTCTTCCCAGTAGTAGGGAAGAGGGGTAGTTCTTCCATATAGGAAATAACCGGAGAAAAACCTGCCTACCCTGCCAACATAGACCCCTCTCAAAGAACGTTTCACATGTATAACCAATACAATTGGTAGCACTGGAGCTAGATGGATTAAGGAGAAACTGAGTATTAAGGAGAAACTGAGTATTAAGGAGAAACTGAGTATTAAGGAGAAACGGAGTATTAAGGAGAAACAGAGTATTAAGGAGAAACAGAGTATTAAGGAGAAACGGAGTATTAAGGAGAAACGGAGTATTAAGGAGAAACGGAGTATTAAGGAGAAACGGAGTATTAAGGAGAAACTGAGTATTAAGGAGAAACGGAGTATTAAGGAGAAACGGAGTATTAAGGAGAAACTGAGTATTAAGGAGAAACAGAGTATTAAGGAGAAACAGAGTATTAAGGAGAAACGAGTATTAAGGAGAAACTGAGTATTAAGGAGAAACTGAGTATTTAAGGAGAAACTGAGTATTAAGGAGAAACGGAGTATTAAGGAGAAACTGAGTATTAAGGAGAAACTGAGTATTAAGGAGAAACGGAGTATTAAGGAGAAACGGAGTATTAAGGAGAAACTGAGTATTAAGGAGAAACGGAGTATTAAGGAGAAACGGAGTATTAAGGAGAAACTGAGTATTAAGGAGAAACTGAGTATTAAGGAGAAACGGGGTATTAAGGAGAAACGGAGTATTAAGGAGAAACGGAGTATTAAGGAGAAACGGAGTATTAAGGAGAAACGGAGTATTAAGGAGAAACTGAGTATTAAGGAGAAACGGAGTATTAAGGAGAAACGGAGTATTAAGGAGAAACTGAGTATTAAGGAGAAACGGAGTATTAAGGAGAAACGGAGTATTAAGGAGAAACAGAGTATTAAGGAGAAACAGAGTATTAAGGAGAAACTGAGTATTAAGGAGAAACGGAGTATTAAGGAGAAACGGAGTATTAAGGAGAAACGGAGTATTAAGGAGAAACTGAGTATTAAGGAGAAACGGAGTATTAAGGAGAAACGGAGTATTAAGGAGAAACTGAGTATTAAGGAGAAACGGAGTATTAAGGAGAAACGGAGTATTAAGGAGAAACAGAGTATTAAGGAGAAACAGAGTATTAAGGAGAAACTGAGTATTAAGGAGAAACGGAGTATTAAGGAGAAACGGAGTATTAAGGAGAAACGGAGTATTAAGGAGAAACTGAGTATTAAGGAGAAACGGAGTATTAAGGAGAAACGGAGTATTAAGGAGAAACTGAGTATTAAGGAGAAACGGAGTATTAAGGAGAAACGGAGTATTAAGGAGAAACGGAGTATTAAGGAGAAACTGAGTATTAAGGAGAAACGGAGTATTAAGGAGAAACGGAGTATTAAGGAGAAACGGAGTATTAAGGAGAAACAGAGTATTAAGGAGAAACAGAGTATTAAGGAGAAACAGAGTATTAAGGAGAAACTGAGTATTAAGGAGAAACTGAGTATTAAGGAGAAACTGAGTATTAAGGAGAAACTGAGTATTAAGGAGAAACGGAGTATTAAGGAGAAACGGAGTATTAAGGAGGAACGGAGTATTAAGGAGAAACGGAGTATTAAGGAGAAACGGAGTATTAAGGAGAAACTGAGTATTAAGGAGAAACTGAGTATTAAGGAGAAACGGAGTATTAAGGAGAAACTGAGTATTAAGGAGAAACTGAGTATTAAGGAGAAACGGAGTATTAAGGAGAAACGGAGTATTAAGGAGAAACTGAGTATTAAGGAGAAACGGAGTATTAAGGAGAAACGGAGTATTAAGGAGAAACTGAGTATTAAGGAGAAACGGAGTATTAAGGAGAAACGGAGTATTAAGGAGAAACAGAGTATTAAGGAGAAACAGAGTATTAAGGAGAAACTGAGTATTAAGGAGAAACGGAGTATTAAGGAGAAACGGAGTATTAAGGAGAAACGGAGTATTAAGGAGAAACTGAGTATTAAGGAGAAACGGAGTATTAAGGAGAAACGGAGTATTAAGGAGAAACTGAGTATTAAGGAGAAACGGAGTATTAAGGAGAAACGGAGTATTAAGGAGAAACAGAGTATTAAGGAGAAACAGAGTATTAAGGAGAAACTGAGTATTAAGGAGAAACGGAGTATTAAGGAGAAACGGAGTATTAAGGAGAAACGGAGTATTAAGGAGAAACTGAGTATTAAGGAGAAACGGAGTATTAAGGAGAAACGGAGTATTAAGGAGAAACTGAGTATTAAGGAGAAACGGAGTATTAAGGAGAAACGGAGTATTAAGGAGAAACGGAGTATTAAGGAGAAACGGAGTATTAAGGAGAAACGGAGTATTAAGGAGAAACGGAGTATTAAGGAGAAACGGAGTATCAGTTTTAACTATTTGAGCACCAGGGAGAACTGCATGTATATAGAGGAGAACTGCATGTATATAGAGGAGAACTGCATGTATATAGAGGAGAACTGCATGTATATAGAGGAGAACTGCATGTATATAGACGAGAACTGCATGTATATAGAGGAGAACTGCATGTATATAGAGGAGAACTGCATGTATATAGAGGAGAACTGCATGTATATAGAGGAGAACTGCATGTATATAGAGGAGAACTGCATGTATATAGAGGAGAACTGCATGTATATAGAGGAGAACTGCATGTATATAGAGGAGAACTGCATGTATATAGAGGAGAACTGCATGTATATAGAGGAGAACTGCATGTATATAGAGGAGAACTGCATGTATATAGAGGAGAACTGCATGTATATAGAGGAGAACTGCATGTATATAGAGGAGAACTGCATGTATATAGAGGAGAACTGCATGTATATAGAGGAGAACTGCATGTATATAGAGGAGAACTGCATGTATATAGAGGAGAACTGCATGTATATAGAGGAGAACTGCATGTATATAGAGGAGAACTGCATGTATAAATATATAGAGGAGAACTGCATGTATAAATATATAGAGGAGAACTGCATGTATAAATATATAGAGGAGAACTGCATGTATAAATATATAGAGGAGAACTGCATGTATATAGAGGAGAACTGCATGTATATAGAGGAGAACTGCATGTATAAATATATAGAGGAGAACTGCATGTATAAATATATAGAGGAGAACTGCATGTATAAATATATAGAGGAGAACTGCATGTATAAATATATAGAGGAGAACTGCATGTAAAATATATAGAGGAGAACTGCATGTATAAATATATAGAGGAGAACTGCATGTATAAATATATAGAGGAGAACTGCATGTATAAATATATAGAGGAGAACTGCATGTATAAATATATAGAGGAGAACTGCATGTATAAATATATAGAGGAGAACTGCATGTATAAATATATAGAGGAGAACTGCATGTATAAATATATAGAGGAGAATTTCACCCTTGTATACCTTATCAGATGCACTGATCTGGATCTATGTTGTTTGCAGACTCCTTCCAAATTATTCAGTATTATAAAGGTTAACCTACAAGACATACTTACCCCGGCAGTAAATGTAGGTCTCTAATTTGGGCAAGTGGTCCTAAACTTTTGGTGGGAAATCTATCTCCTTGCTAAAAGAGGCAATCAATATCCAACTAATATTTTTTAAGGAAAAGACAACAATGTACCTGGATGTGGTAATGCTGTCGGTGGGTTCTCCGTCATACCATCTACACAAGATGCCATCTCCTCGTCTCTATGTCGTAACACAGCTGCACATCGAGTATTCATTCTTCCATAACATCGGCCGCACATTTTAACACCAATCTCTGATATTCCTGAAATATTATTATTTTCGTTTGTTTTTGCGGTTCAAAGTCGCACTAACAGCTTAGGTCATACAGTGAACCTCCAGCTAGGTAGGTGGAGGAAGACCCTGGGTGTCCCTCCAGATACATGTATTATAGGTAGGTGGAGGAAGACCCTGGGTGTCCCTCCAGCTACATGTATTATAGGTAGGTGGAGGAAGACCCTGGGTGTCCCTCCAGATACATGTATTATAGGTAGGTGGAGGAAGACCCTGGGTGTCCCTCCAGATACATGTATTATAGGTAGGTGGAGGAAGACCCTGGATGACCCTCCAGCTACATGTATTATAGGTAGGTGGAGGAAGACCCTGGGTGACTCTCCAGCTACATGTATTATAGGTAGGTGGAGGAAGACCCTGGATGACTCTCCAGCTACATGTATTATAGGTAGGTGGAGGAAGACCCTGTGTGACCCTGCAGCTACATGTATTATAGGTAGGTAGAGGAAGACCCTGCCTGACCCTGCTGCTACATGTATTATAGGTAGGTGGAGGAAGACCCTGCCTGACCCTGCAGCTACATGTATTATAGGTAGGTGGAGGAAGACCCTGTGTGACCCTCCAGCTACATGTATTATAGGTAGGTGGAGGAAGACCCTGGGTGACTCTCCAGCTACATGTATTATAGGTAGGTGGAGGAAGACCCTGGGTGACCCTGCAGCTACATGTATTATAGGTAGGTGGAGGAAGACCATGGGTGACCCTGCAGCTACATGTATTATAGGTAGGTAGAGGAAGACCCTGCCTGACCCTGCAGCTACATGTATTATAGGTAGGTGGAGGAAGACCCTGCCTGACCCTGCAGCTACATGTATTATAGGTAGGTGGAGGAAGACCCTGTGTGACCCTCCAGCTACATGTATTATAGGTAGGTGGAGGAAGACCCTG
>CM026403.1:71887480-71923973 GCA_014843695.1 Archivesica marissinica | reverse complement strand
AACTGCATGTATATAGAGGAGAACTGCATGTATATAGACGAGAACTGCATGTATATAGAGGAGAACTGCATGTATATAGAGGAGAACTGCATGTATATAGAGGAGAACTGCATGTATATAGAGGAGAACTGCATGTATATAGAGGAGAACTGCATGTATATAGAGGAGAACTGCATGTATATAGAGGAGAACTGCATGAAAATATATAGAGGAGAACTGCATGAAAATATATAGAGGAGAACTGCATGAAAATATATAGACGAGAACTGCATGAAAATATATAGAGGAGAACTGCATGTATATAGAGGAGAACTGCATGTATATAGAGGAGAACTGCATGTATAAATATATAGAGGAGAACTGCATGTATAAATATATAGAGGAGAACTGCATGTATAAATATATAGAGGAGAACTGCATGTATAAATATATAGAGGAGAACTGCATGTATAAAATATATAGAGGAGAACTGCATGTATAAAAATAGAGGAGAACTGCATGTATAATATATAGAGGAGAACTGCATGTATAAATATATAGAGGAGAACTGCATGTATAAATATATAGAGGAGAACTGCATGTATAAATATATAGAGGAGAACTGCATGTATAAATATATAGAGGAGAACTGCATGTATAAATATATAGAGGAGAATTTCACCCTTGTATACCTTATCAGATGCACTGATCTGGATCTATGTTGTTTGCAGACTCCTTCCAAATTATTCAGTATTATAAAGGTTAACCTACAAGACATACTTACCCCGGCAGTAAATGTAGGTCTCTAATTTGGGCAAGTGGTCCTAAACTTTTGGTGGGAAATCTATCTCCTTGCTAAAAGAGGCAATCAATATCCAACTAATATTTTTTAAGGAAAAGACAACAATGTACCTGGATGTGGTAATGCTGTCGGTGGGTTCTCCGTCATACCATCTACACAAGATGCCATCTCCTCGTCTCTATGTCGTAACACAGCTGCACATCGAGTATTCATTCTTCCATAACATCGGCCGCACATTTTAACACCAATCTCTGATATTCCTGAAATATTATTATTTTCGTTTGTTTTTGCGGTTCAAAGTCGCACTAACAGCTTAGGTCATACAGTGAACCTCCAGCTAGGTAGGTGGAGGAAGACCCTGGGTGTCCCTCCAGATACATGTATTATAGGTAGGTGGAGGAAGACCCTGGGTGTCCCTCCAGCTACATGTATTATAGGTAGGTGGAGGAAGACCCTGGGTGTCCCTCCAGATACATGTATTATAGGTAGGTGGAGGAAGACCCTGGGTGTCCCTCCAGATACATGTATTATAGGTAGGTGGAGGAAGACCCTGGATGACCCTCCAGCTACATGTATTATAGGTAGGTGGAGGAAGACCCTGGGTGACTCTCCAGCTACATGTATTATAGGTAGGTGGAGGAAGACCCTGGATGACTCTCCAGCTACATGTATTATAGGTAGGTGGAGGAAGACCCTGTGTGACCCTGCAGCTACATGTATTATAGGTAGGTAGAGGAAGACCCTGCCTGACCCTGCTGCTACATGTATTATAGGTAGGTGGAGGAAGACCCTGCCTGACCCTGCAGCTACATGTATTATAGGTAGGTGGAGGAAGACCCTGTGTGACCCTCCAGCTACATGTATTATAGGTAGGTGGAGGAAGACCCTGGGTGACTCTCCAGCTACATGTATTATAGGTAGGTGGAGGAAGACCCTGGGTGACCCTGCAGCTACATGTATTATAGGTAGGTGGAGGAAGACCATGGGTGACCCTGCAGCTACATGTATTATAGGTAGGTAGAGGAAGACCCTGCCTGACCCTGCAGCTACATGTATTATAGGTAGGTGGAGGAAGACCCTGCCTGACCCTGCAGCTACATGTATTATAGGTAGGTGGAGGAAGACCCTGTGTGACCCTCCAGCTACATGTATTATAGGTAGGTGGAGGAAGACCCTGGGTGACTCTCCAGCTACATGTATTATAGGTAGGTGGAGGAAGACCCTGGGTGACCCTGCAGCTACATGTATTATAGGTAGGTGGAGGAAGACCATGGGTGACCCTGCAGCTACATGTATTATAGGTAGGTAGAGGAAGACCCTGCCTGACCCTGCAGCTACATGTATTATAGGTAGGTGGAGGAAGACCCTGGGTGACCCTCCAGCTTTATAGGTGGAGGAAGACCCTGGGTGCATGGTGACCCTCCAGCTTTATAGGTGGAGGAAGACCCTGGGTGCATGGTGACCCTCCAGCTTTATAGGTGGAGGAAGACCCTGGGTGACCCTCCAGCTTTATAGGTGGAGGAAGACCCTGTGTGACCCTCCAGCTACATGTATTATAGGTAGGTGGAGGAAGACCCTGCCTGACCCTGCAGCTACATGTATTATAGGTAGGTGGAGGAAGACCCTGTGTGACCCTCCAGCTACATGTATTATAGGTAGGTGGAGGAAGACCCTGGGTGACTCTCCAGCTACACGTATTATAGGTAGGTGGAGGAAGACCCTGGGTGACCCTGCAGCTACATGTATTATAGGTAGGTAGAGGAAGACCCTGCCTGACCCTGCAGCTACATGTATTATAGGTAGGTGGAGGAAGACCCTGCCTGACCCTGCAGCTACATGTATTATAGGTAGGTGGAGGAAGACCCTGTGTGACCCTCCAGCTACATGTATTATAGGTAGGTGGAGGAAGACCCTGGGTGACTCTCCAGCTACATGTATTATAGGTAGGTGGAGGAAGACCCTGGGTGACCCTGCAGCTACATGTATTATAGGTAGGTGGAGGAAGACCCTGCCTGACCCTGCAGCTACATGTATTATAGGTAGGTGGAGGAAGACCCTGGATGACTCTGCAGATACATGTATTATAGGTAGGTGGAGGAAGACCCTGGATGACTCTCCAGCTACATGTATTATAGGTAGGTGGAGGAAGACCCTGGGTGACTCTCCAGCTACATGTATTATAGGTAGGTGGAGGAAGACCCTGGGTGTCCCTCCAGCTACATGTATTATAGGTAGGTGGAGGAAGACCCTGCCTGACCCTGCAGATACATGTATTATAGGTAGGTGGAGGAAGACCCTGGGTGACTCTCCAGCTACATGTATTATAGGTAGGTGGAGGAAGACCCTGGATGACTCTGCAGCTACATGTATTATAGGTAGGTGGAGGAAGACCCTGGATGACTCTCCAGCTACATGTATTATAGGTAGGTGGAGGAAGACCCTGGATGACTCTCCTAGTATAAGTTTATTATACATGTGACCTCTATAGTGGACATCTACTAAGTTTGCCAATATTTTGATCATGGGATTATCAGAAGCTACCCCACAGTAGGGGTCACATAGACTAAATACAGTACAAGTCCAATTGGGAATCTGGAAAATTGCTGCTTAATACAGGTTGGCTGCTTAATAGGTGACCAGGTTTGACTGTAATTCTAAGAAATATGTATACATGTACAGGGTTCATTCTAGGTCAGAATTTTTGGGAGAAGTGAGAAAGCGCGTGATCGCTTCCTTAAATGGTGTTCTTTAATATACTTCTGCAAAATAGGGTTAAAATGCACAGTACAACCATTAAATACAACATTTGAATAGAAGTGCTGTATAATGGGCCAGTGTATCTTACTAGACAACATTTTGTTTGAAAATCGTAAAAACCAAAAAATTATTTTTTAAAATTGTTTTTATTAGGGAGAAGGGTGACAATTTCGCCCACATCGCCCTCTAGAATGATCCCTGATGTATCAAACAATTTCTCCACTCATGGCAACAATATGTTTTGACGAATCGATACGGCCCCCGCAAACTTGATCATTAGCATCTACATTTAATAATGTTCCACACAAAATTTCATCACCATTAATTATGGAGGAGAATAAATGAAATTTTGGCTGAAATTTGACCTAGTGACCTAGTTTTAAGACATTGTGACGTAATTTGAGCAATATTGAAAGAGGTTCACCTAATAATTGATCATTGCTATGACAATTCATGATGATGGTTTGAAGCATAATGTTGATAACGGACAACGCACGACAGACAAAATGTGATCACAAATTTAACCAACTATAAGCACCAATATACATTTTGGGAATAAATCAGACTTTATCTTCCAAGGGAGGTAATAGAAATACCAAAAATGTGACTTATCAATTGAGATCCTGCATATCAAATACATAGAATAGGGTTATTCTAGAGTTGAAAAATGGGCAGGTTGGGGCAGAATAAGGGGCACGGTAGGTCAGAAAAGAAGCAGAGTGCATCTTGAGCCACGATGAGGTGCGGGAGAGGTTATTTTGGGGTAAGCCCCTAGAAAATGTTGATAACTTGCGGTGATTGATCAAGGAGGCAGAAAGCAGTACATATTGGTGAAAATGGCAGGCGGGTTCCATCAGAAGGTACTCGCCTGTTTATAAAAATAATAAATTTTAAAAAAATTAAAAAGGCAAAAGGGCTAACGAGGGCAGGGGGGGGGGGGGTTTCACTAATCAGGACAGGGCAGTGTTCACCGTCATACCGCTCTAGAAATAACCCTATAGCAGACATGAAGGTTTACCAAACTCTGATGTGATGATTTTCTTCAAATCAGCGGGTAAGCGAAGAACCTTTCTTGGAATGGAAAACAGCATCCTGTTACTGTATGTACTTGGATGTACAGGGCATTTGCTCAAAGAACACAAATGTTGTGAGATGGATAGATTTGGTACTGGTTCCCTGTCTATTATCATGTGGTGGGCTGGTTCCACATGGTCCCTTATCATTACATCCTCAGTGTGTTCATTCATAACTTCCACTGTGTGGTCCCTATAAATATAAAACACAAGACATTTGTTAATGACAGAGCATGTATCTTCTACTGTTGGTTAACATTTAACATATAAGATATTTACTACTGTAGCCATAAGTGACTAACTGTGTATCTCCTATTTAACATATAAGATATTTACTACTGTAGCCATAAGTGACTAACTGTGTATCTCCTATTTAACATATAAGATATTTACTACTGTAGCCATAAGTGACTAACTGTGTATCTCCTATTTAACATATAAGATATTTACTACTGTAGCCATAATTGTCTAACTGGGCATCTCCTATTTAACATATAAGATATTTACTACTGTAGCCATAAGTGTCTAACTGGGAATCTCCTATTTAACATATAAGATATTTACTACTGTAGCCATAAGTGACTAACTGTGTATCTCCTATTTAACATATAAGATATTTACTACTGTAGCCATAAGTGTCTAACTGTGTATCTCCTATTTAACATATAATATATTTACTACTGTAGCCATAAGTGACTAACTGTGTATCTCCTATTTAACATATAAGATATTTACTACTGTAGCCATAAGTGTCTAACTGTGTATCTTCTATTTAACATATAATATATTTACTACTGTAGCCATAAGTGACTAACTGGGTATTTCCTATTTAACATTAGTTTTTTTGGTTTTTTTATAGGGAGAAGTGGGGCCCCCAGAGGGCGAAGTCAGGGTCCCTAGGGCGACAATTCGCCCACATCGCCCTCTAGAATGATCCCTGCATTGGTTGTGTTCAAAACTGCATTAGATTTGTTTTGAGAAGTTTTGGAGTGCTTTGGTTTTACTACGCATCATAATAGTCTTATCAGTTGGAACTGGCTCTATGTTTGGTTTTTTACGTTTATTTATCGTCGCTACCGGTTGCCCATATGAGCGATGCCTCCTGAAGAGATTAAGTCATTTTAGATTTTGGAGGATAGTGCATGATACAGAGACCCATTCCAGAATCTCCTCTGGTTCTTTTACGTGCACGGTGTAAAGCACCGACACGAGACCTCGGTTTAACGTCCCATCTGAAAGACTGGTAATTTTATTATGGTCAGACGGGGGATCGAACCTGCGATCCCTGGATTACCAGTCCAGCGTGCTACCACTGGACTACAGATCCGTCTGTAACATCTGGCTCTAACAGAACAACATCCCTTTTGAAGGTTTTAGACACAGATACAAGAATTTCAACTTCTTCTTGTGCATGAATACAAACAGGTTTTGTTGTTTTAGCACATTCTGAGTTAATATTCATATTGGCTGAGGCAGCGCCTTCTTTAACATACAATGTACCGTGACCAAGACCGACAAAACATTTGTTGTCATAGAGAAAGTCTAACCAATAATCGGCGAATGATACGATGAGTCATGCACGTGAAATGTGTATGATAAACAGACACCCGCAATGACTATCGGAACATAGAGTTGACCTAACACAGCAACTTTTTCACCACTAACACCTGTAACTTGTGTTAAATTCGACAAAGCAAATGATTGCAAAAATGTAGATCATAATAAATACAAGAAAAATAGTCTTAATTTAATAATTACTCAACATGATCCATGTCATCAGTAACTGGACTGTCCATATTAATTTCTCTGTTGCGGTCATTCAGGATTCTCCCTTGAAAAAAATTAAATAGGGGAAAAACTTAAAAGTGGCGAGGGCTGGGTGTCTGTATCACAATGCAATTCTCAGCAAAATAAACTATTTAATTAAAAAATAAATTAAAATAATATCACCGTACATTGTAGGTGATGAATGCCCATGAAGCTTATAGCCATAGCCAAAGATGTTACAGCACGGACTGGAACTATTGACTCGGACGGACACACAGACATTGCGAAAACTATATACCTCCCTTTGGGGGCAAAAAAGTGAAAAAACTACTTAAATTTATGTTATCAGGCTGTGACATGTACTTGCCAACTTGTTTCCAAATGTCAACCTCTTTCCATTTATATATAAATGTATATGCTTTTAATTAAAACTGTTGACAGGGATGTGTTTATAACAATATGGGTTTGTGTGTCTGGTTATGTTGCTTGGGTTCCAGTCTATTGATTTTTCACTTCTGGCAAAACGACAGTAGTCCCTGTAGAGTGTTACTCACTGTAGTCGTACACGGTAGGCCCACAGTAGTCCCCGTAGACTGTTACTCACTGTAGTCGTACACGGTAGGCCCACAGTAGTCCCCGTAGACTGTTACTCACTGTAGTCGTACACGGTAGGCCCACAGTAGTCCCCGTAGACTGTTACTCACTGTAGTCGTACACGGTAGGCCCACAGTAGTCCCCGTAGACTGTTACTCACTGTAGTCGTACACGGTAGGCCCACAGTAGTCCCCGTAGACTGTTACTCACTGTAGTCGTACACGGTAGGCCCACAGTAGTCCCCGTAGACTGTTACTCACTGTAGTCGTACACGGTACCCACAGTAGTCCCCGTAGACTGTTACTCACTGTAGTCGTACACGGTAGGCCCACAGTAGTCCCCGTAGACTGTTACTCACTGTAGTCGTACACGGTAGGCCCACAGTAGTCCCCGTAGACTGTTACTCACTGTAGTCGTACACGGTAGGCCCACAGTAGTCCCCGTAGACTGTTACTCACTGTAGTCGTACACGGTAGGCCCACAGTAGTCCCCGTAGACTGTTACTCACTGTAGTCGTACACGGTAGGCCCACAGTAGTCCCAGTAGACTGTTACTCACTGTAATCGTACACGGTAGTCACTGTAGAGTGTTGATCTGTTGATATTATCAGAAACTCAATACAGCTCAAATAACAGTCAGGGTGTCAAATAAATATATTTATATGACAGATAAGGCAAACTATATCAACGCCTCCCAGATTAGTGTTCAAGAAAAACTCTCAATACTTCCACCATTCACCGTATGCAGCTGCTCTCAATAATTAAATGTAAAGTAAAAATTGATCTGAAAAGTTGAATATAGCGCGAAATAATTACCTCCCCTTGTAATTTTCTACTATTATGATAGTCTCATGAATCGGCAATAAGATCCGGGTATAATACGACCCAATTCCAATAAAGACAATGGTCTATTTGTACGGAATAGCAAAACAAACAGGATAATTCGACCCAATAAGATAGTATATCAATACGTAGCCTGTTGGAGTAGCTGCCCAGTGATACAAGTATTATTTTATATATTGGTCTAGTTGGATGCTACACATGACCCGTAATTCTAAATAGTCTACTGTTCCAAGATTATGTGAATCTTGTACAGAACATAGTAAAGTTTGCACCGAGCATAATGAAGTTAGTACCGAGCATAATGAAGTTAGTACCGAGCATAATGAAGTTTGCACCGAGCATAATGAAGTTTGTACAGAGCATAATGAAGTTTGTACCGAGCATAATGAAGTTTGTACAGAGCATAATGAAGCTTGCACCGAGCATAATGAAGTTAGTACCGAGCATAATGAAGTTAGTACCGAGCATAATGAAGTTTGCACCGAGCATAATGAAGTTTGTACAGAGCATAATGAAGTTTGTACCGAGCATAATGAAGTTAGTACCGAGCATAATGAAGTTTGCACCGAGCATAATGAAGTTTGTACAGAGCATAATGAAGTTTGTACCGAGCATAATGAAGTTAGTACCGAGCATAATGAAGTTTGTACCGAGCATAATGAGGTTTGTACATAGCATAATGAATCTTGTACAGAACATAATGAAGTGTGTACAGAGCATAATGAAGTTTGTACCGAGCATAATGAAGTTTGCACCGAGCATAATGAAGTTTGTACCGAGCATAATGAAGTTAGTACCGAGGATAATGAAGTTTGTACCGAGCATAATGAAGTTTGTACCGAGGATAATGAAGTTTGTACAGAGCATAATGAAGTTTGTACCGAGCATAATGAAGTTAGTACCGAGCATAATGAAGTTTGTACAGAATATAATGAAGCTTGCACCGAGCATAATGAAGTTTGCACCGAGCATAATGAAGTTTGTACCGAGGATAATGAAGTTTGTAGCGAGCATAATGAAGTTTGTACCGAGGATAATGAAGTTTGCACAGAGCATAATGAAGTTTGTACCGAGGATAATGAAGTTAGTACCGAGCATAATGAAGTTTGTACAGAATATAATGAAGCTTGCACCGAGCATAATGAAGTTTGCACCGAGCATAATGAAGTTTGTACCGAGGATAATGAAGTTTGTAGCGAGCATAATGAAGTTTGTACCGAGGATAATGAAGTTTGCACAGAGCATAATGAAGTTTGTACCGAGGATAATGAAGTTAGTACCGAGCATAATGAAGTTTGTACAGAATATAATGAAGCTTGCACCGAGCATAATGAAGTTTGCACCGAGCATAATGAAGTTTGTACAGATCATAATGAAGTTTGTACCGAGCATAATGAAGTTAGTACCGAGCATAATGAAGTTTGCACCGAGCATAATGAAGTTAGTACCGAGCATGATGAAGTTTGCACCGAGCACAATGAAGTTTGCACCGAGCATAATGAAGTTTGTACAGAACATAATGAAGTTTGTACCGAGCATAATGAAGTTTGTACATACTATAATGAAGCTTGCACCGAGCATAATGAAGTTTGTACAGACTATAATGAAGCTTGCACCGAGCATAATGAAGTTTGTACAGAACATAGTGACGTTTGTACCGAGCCTAATGAAGTTAGTACCGAGCATAATGAAGTTTGTACGGAGCATAATGAAGTTTGTACCGAGCATAATGAAGTTAGTACCGAGCATAATGAAGTTTGTACAGACTATAATGAAGCTTGCACCGAGCATAATGAAGTGTGTACAGAATATAATGAAGCTTGCACCGAGCATAATGAAGTTAGTACAGAATATAATGAAGTTTGTACAGACTATAATGAAGCTTGCACCGAGCATAATGAAGTGTGTACAGAATATAATGAAGCTTGCACCGAGCATAATGAAGTGTACAGCATATAATGAAGCTTGCACCGAGCATAATGAAGTTAGTACAGAATATAATGAAGTTTGTACAGAATATAATGAAGCTTGCACCGAGCATGATGAAGTTTGTACATACTATAATGAAGCTTGCACCGAGCATAATGAAGTTAGTACAGAATATAATGAAGTTTGTACAGAATATAATGAAGCTTGCACCGAGCATAATGAAGTTAGTACCGCGCATAATGAAGTTTGTACAGAATATAATGAAGCTTGCACCGAGCATAATGAAGTTTGTACAGAATATAATGAAGTTAGTACCGAGCATAATGAAGTCTGTACCGAGCATAATGAAGTTAGTACCGAGCATAATGAAGTTTGTACCGAGCATAATGAAGTTAGTACACCGAGCATAATGAAGTTTGTACATAATATAAGTTTAACAGAACATAATGAAGTTTCTACCGAGCATAATGAAGTTAGTACCGAGCATATTGAAGTTTGTACCGAGGATAATGAGGTTTGTACAGAGCATAATGAAGTTTGTATCTAGCATAGTGAAGTTTGTACCGAGCATAATGAAGTTTGTACAGAACATAATAAAGTTTGTACAGAGCATAATGAAGTTTGTACCGAGCATAATGAAGTTAGTACTGAGAATAATGAAGTTTGTACCGAGCATAATGAAGTTTGTACAGAACATAATGAAGTTTGTACAGAGCATAATGAAGTTTGTACAGAGCATAATGAAATTTGTACAGAGCATAATGAAGTTTGTACAGAACATAATGAAGTTTGTACCGAGCATAATGAAGTTTGTACAGAACATAATGAAGTTAGTACCGAGCATAATGAAGTTTGTACCGAGCATAATGAAGTTTGTACAGAACATAATGAAGTTTGTACAGAGCATAATGAAGTTTGTACCGAGCATAATGAAATGTGTACAGAGCATAATGAAGTTTGTACAGAACATAATGAAGTTTGTACCGAGCATAATGAAGTTTGTACCGAGCATAATGAAGTTTGTACAGAACATAATGAAGTTTGTACAGAGCATAATGAAGTTTGTACCGAGCATAATGAAATGTGTACAGAGCATAATGAAGTTTGTACAGAACATTATGAAGTTTGTACCGAGCATAATGAAGTTAGTACCGAGCATAATGAAGTTTGTACCGAGCATAATGAAGTTTGTACAGAACATAATGAAGTTTGTACAGAGCATAATGAAGTTTGTACCGAGCATAATGAAATTTGTACATAGCATAATGAAGTTTGTACAGAACATAATGAAGTTTGTACAGAGCATAATGAAGTTAGTACCGAGCATAATGAAGTTTGTACCGAGGATAATGAGGTTTGTACAGAGCATAATGAAGTTTGTATCGAGCATAGTGAAGTTTGTACCGAGCATAATGAAGTTTGTACAGAACATAATGACGTTTGTACAGAACATAATGTAGTTTCTACCGAGCATAATGAAATTTGTACAGAACATAGTAAAGTTTGTACATAATATAATGAAGCTTGCACCGAGCATAATGAAGTTTGTACAGAACATAGTGACGTTTGTACCGAGCCTAATGAAGTTAGTACCGAGCATAATGAAGTTTGTACAGAACATAGTGACGTTTGTACCGAGCATAATGAGGTTCCTACCGAGCCTAATGAAGTTAGTACCGAGCATAATGAAGTTTGTACAGAAAGCAACAGAGCATTATTGAAGTTCATACAGAACATAATGAGGTTTGTATCGAGCATCAAAAAGTTTGTACAGAACATAGTGAAGCTTGTAGAGCACATAATGAAGCTTATACGCTTATAGAGAACATACTGAATTAAGCTTGCAACGAGAATAGTTAAGCTTGTACAGAACATAATGAAGTTTTTACCGAGCATAATTAAATTTGTACAGAACATAATGAAGTTTGTACAAAACATAACGAAGTCGTACCGAGCATAAAGAAGTTGTACAGAACATATTGAGGCTTGAACCCAACATAATGCGGTTTGTACAGAACATAGTGTAGCTTATACGGTTATAGAGAACATACTGAATTAAGCTTGCAACGAGAATAGTTAAGCTTGTACAGAACATAATGAAGTTTTTACCGAGCATAATTAAATTTGTACAGAACATAATGAAGTTTGTACAAAACATAACGAAGTCGTACCGAGCATAAAGAAGTTGTACAGAACATATTGAGGCTTGAACCCAACATAATGAGGTTTGTACAGAACATAGTGTAGCTTATACGGTTATAGAGAACATACTGAAGCTTGCAACGAGCATAGTTAAGCTTGTACAGAACATAATGAAGTTTATACAGAACATAACGAAGTCGTACCGAGCATAAAGGAGTTGAACAGAACATATAGTGAGGCTTGAACCCAACATAATGACGTTTGTATACTAGTAAACATAATGAGGTTTCTACAGAACATAAGGAAGTTTGAACAGAACATAGTGAAACGTATACCAAACACAATGGAGTTTATGCAGAACATAATGAAGTTTGTACAGAATATAATGATGTTTGTGCAGATCATAATAAAGTTTGTACCGAATATAATGATGTTTGTGCAGATCATAATAAAGTTTGTACCGAATATAATGATGTTTGTACCGAACAGAATACAGTTTATGCAGAACATAATGAAGTTTGTGCAGATCATAATAAAGTTTGTACCGAATATAATGAAGTTTATGCAGAACATAATGAAGTTTATGCAGAACATAATAAAGTTTGTACCGAATATAATGAAGCTTGCACCGAGCATAATGAAGTTTGTACAGAACATAGTGACGTTTGTACTGAGCCTAATGAAGTTAGTACCGAGCATAATGAAGTTTGTACGGAGCATAATGAAGTTTGTACCGAGCATAATGAAGTTAGTACCGAGCATAATGAAGTTTGTACAGACTATAATGAAGCTTGCACCGAGCATAATGAAGTGTGTACAGAATATAATGAAGCTTGCACCGAGCATAATGAAGTTAGTACAGAATATAATGAAGTTTGTACAGACTATAATGAAGCTTGCACCGAGCATAATGAAGTGTGTACAGAATATAATGAAGCTTGCACCGAGCATAATGAAGTGTACAGCATATAATGAAGCTTGCACCGAGCATAATGAAGTTAGTACAGAATATAATGAAGTTTGTACAGAATATAATGAAGCTTGCACCGAGCATAATGAAGTTTGTACATACTATAATGAAGCTTGCACCGAGCATAATGAAGTTAGTACAGAATATAATGAAGTTTGTACAGAATATAATGAAGCTTGCACCGAGCATAATGAAGTTAGTACCGCGCATAATGAAGTTTGTACAGAATATAATGAAGCTTGCACCGAGCATAATGAAGTTTGTACAGAATATAATGAAGTTAGTACCGAGCATAATGAAGTCTGTACCGAGCATAATGAAGTTAGTACCGAGCATAATGAAGTTTGTACCGAGCATAATGAAGTTAGTACACCGAGCATAATGAAGTTTGTACATAATATAAGTTTAACAGAACATAATGAAGTTTCTACCGAGCATAATGAAGTTAGTACCGAGCACATTGAAGTTTGTACCGAGGATAATGAGGTTTGTACAGAGCATAATGAAGTTTGTATCTAGCATAGTGAAGTTTGTACCGAGCATAATGAAGTTTGTACAGAACATAATAAAGTTTGTACAGAGCATAATGAAGTTTGTACCGAGCATAATGAAGTTAGTACTGAGAATAATGAAGTTTGTACCGAGCATAATGAAGTTTGTACAGAACATAATGAAGTTTGTACAGAGCATAATGAAGTTTGTACAGAGCATAATGAAATTTGTACAGAGCATAATGAAGTTTGTACAGAACATAATGAAGTTTGTACCGAGCATAATGAAGTTTGTACAGAACATAATGAAGTTAGTACCGAGCATAATGAAGTTTGTACCGAGCATAATGAAGTTTGTACAGAACATAATGAAGTTTGTACAGAGCATAATGAAGTTTGTACCGAGCATAATGAAATGTGTACAGAGCATAATGAAGTTTGTACAGAACATAATGAAGTTTGTACCGAGCATAATGAAGTTTGTACCGAGCATAATGAAGTTTGTACAGAACATAATGAAGTTTGTACAGAGCATAATGAAGTTTGTACCGAGCATAATGAAATGTGTACAGAGCATAATGAAGTTTGTACAGAACATAATGAAGTTTGTACCGAGCATAATGAAGTTAGTACCGAGCATAATGAAGTTTGTACCGAGCATAATGAAGTTTGTACAGAACATAATGAAGTTTGTACAGAGCATAATGAAGTTTGTACCGAGCATAATGAAATGTGTACAGAGCATAATGAAGTTTGTACAGAACATAATGAAGTTTGTACCGAGCATAATGAAGTTAGTACCGAGCATAATGAAGTTTGTACCGAGCATAATGAAGTTTGTACAGAACATAATGAAGTTTGTACAGAGCATAATGAAGTTTGTACCGAGCATAATGAAGTTTGTACAGAACATAATGAAGTTTGTACAGAGCATAATGAAGTTTGTACCGAGCATAATGAAGTTTGTACAGAACATAATGAAGTTTGTACAGAGCATAATGAAGTTTGTACCGAGCATAATGAAGTTTGTACAGAACATAATGAAGTTTGTACAGAGCATAATGAAGTTTGTACCGAGCATAATGAAATGTGTACAGAGCATAATGAAGTTTGTACAGAACATAATGAAGTTTGTACCGAGCATAATGAAGTTAGTACCGAGCATAATGAAGTTTGTACCGAGCATAATGAAGTTTGTACAGAACATAATGAAGTTTGTACAGAGCATAATGAAGTTTGTACCGAGCATAATGAAATGTGTACAGAGCATAATGAAGTTTGTACAGAACATAATGAAGTTTGTACCGAGCATAATGAAGTTAGTACCGAGCATAATGAAGTTTGTACCGAGCATAATGAAGTTTGTACAGAACATAATGAAGTTTGTACAGAGCATAATGAAGTTTGTACCGAGCATAATGAAATTTGTACATAGCATAATGAAGTTTGTACAGAACATAATGAAGTTTGTACAGAGCATAATGAAGTTAGTACCGAGCATAATGAAGTTTGTACCGAGGATAATGAGGTTTGTACAGAGCATAATGAAGTTTGTATCGAGCATAGTGAAGTTTGTACCGAGCATAATGAAGTTTGTACAGAACATAATGACGTTTGTACAGAACATAATGTAGTTTCTACCGAGCATAATGAAATTTGTACAGAACATAGTAAAGTTTGTACATAATATAATGAAGCTTGCACCGAGCATAATGAAGTTTGTACAGAACATAGTGACGTTTGTACCGAGCCTAATGAAGTTAGTACCGAGCATAATGAAGTTTGTACAGAACATAGTGACGTTTGTACCGAGCATAATGAGGTTCCTACCGAGCCTAATGAAGTTAGTACCGAGCATAATGAAGTTTGTACAGAAAGCAACAGAGCATTATTGAAGTTCATACAGAACATAATGAGGTTTGTATCGAGCATCAAAAAGTTTGTACAGAACATAGTGAAGCTTGTAGAGCACATAATGAAGCTTATACGCTTTATAGAGAACATACTGAATTAAGCTTGCAACGAGAATAGTTAAGCTTGTACAGAACATAATGAAGTTTTTACCGAGCATAATTAAATTTGTACAGAACATAATGAAGTTTGTACAAAACATAACGAAGTCGTACCGAGCATAAAGAAGTTGTACAGAACATATTGAGGCTTGAACCCAACATAATGAGGTTTGTACAGAACATAGTGTAGCTTATACGGTTATAGAGAACATACTGAAGCTTGCAACGAGCATAGTTAAGCTTGTACAGAACATAATGAAGTTTATACAGAACATAACGAAGTCGTACCGAGCATAAAGGAGTTGAACAGAACATATAGTGAGGCTTGAACCCAACATAATGACGTTTGTATACTAGTAAACATAATGAGGTTTCTACAGAACATAAGGAAGTTTGAACAGAACATAGTGAAACGTATACCAAACACAATGGAGTTTATGCAGAACATAATGAAGTTTGTACAGAATATAATGATGTTTGTGCAGATCATAATAAAGTTTGTACCGAATATAATGATGTTTGTGCAGATCATAATAAAGTTTGTACCGAATATAATGATGTTTGTACCGAACAGAATACAGTTTATGCAGAACATAATGAAGTTTGTGCAGATCATAATAAAGTTTGTACCGAATATAATGAAGTTTATGCAGAACATAATGAAGTTTATGCAGAACATAATAAAGTTTGTACCGAATATAATGATGTTTGTACCGAACAGAATACAGTTTATGCAGAACATAATGAAGTTTGTACAGAATATAATGATGTTTGTGCAGATCATAATAAAGTTTGTACCGAATATAATGATGTTTGTACCGAACAGAATACAGTTTATGCAGAACATAATGAAGTTTGTACCGAACAGAATACAGTTTATGCAGAACATAATGGAGTTTGTACAGAATATAATGAAGTTTATGCAGAACATAATGATGTTTGTACCGAACAGAATACAGTTTATGCAGAACATAATGGAGTTTGTACAGAATATAATGAAGTTTATGCAGAACATACTTTTGTACAGAGCATACTGACGTTTGTGCAGATCATAATTAAGTGTGTACAGAACATACGGTTGTACAGAAAATGATAAAGTTTGTACCGAATATAATGAAGCTTGTATAGAACACAATGAAGATTGTACAGAACATAATGATGTGTACATGTAACAGAATAACATGTGTACAGATACATAAGAAAGTGCACACCATATAGCATTCAAAATTACATGTTGCTTAGGTAAGGTTAAAACCACTATAGTCTAATTATAATTATACACTAGAGCACATTATGCATCCCAAATTGAGTAGAATCAATTTACTGTTACTCGAATTTACCAGGATTTAGAATTTAGAAGGGGTGGACTCTAAGTGATTTTTAATAAGTTGTGCATGTATATGTTTACAAGCCGGCGTTGTAGTGCTTTGATGGTATAAGTGCAGCTGAACATGTTTTGTGTGTGTTTTACGTTTATTTATCGTGGCTACCGGTTGCCCATATGAGCGACGCCTCCTGAAGAGATTATTCATTTTAGATGTTTGGAGGATAGTGAAATGATACAGACAAAGACACATTCCAGAATCTCATCTGGTTCTTTTACGTGCTCGGTGTATAGCACCTACACGGGACCTCGGTGTAAAGTCCCATCTGAAAGACTGTTAATTATATTAGGGTCAGACGGGGGATGGAACCTGCGATCCCTGGATTACCAGTCCAATGTGTTAGCAACTGGAAAATGCTTTGTGTACATTTTCAACTCCAGTTATACTACTAAAGCAATGCTACGCGCCTGTGTTCCATGTAGCACATCGCAAAATGGTTAGATAAATGAAGACGATACATTCGTAATATTTTCAGACGGATACGTAATCCAGTGGTTAACACGTTGGACTGGTAATCCAGGGATCGCAGATATCGATCCCCCGTCTGACCACAATTAACAGTCTTTCAGATGGGATGTTAAACCGAGGTCTCGTGTCGATGCTTTACATCGTACACGTAAAAGAAACAGAGGGGATTCTGTCTGTATCATTGCACTATCCTCCAAAATGAATAATCTCTTCAGGAGGCGTCGCTCTTATGGGCAACCGGTAGCCACGATAAATAAACGTAAAATACACAGTAATATTTTCTGAAGATAAAACACAGCATTTGGCTGCATTTTGACGGGTTAATTAATGACTCTTCAAGTAATACTGTATGGTGGGGGACTCCTGTGCAGCGCCACAATCCCTGAATCCCTCAAGTAATACTGTATGGTGGGGGACTCCTGTGCCGCGCCACAATCCCTGAATCCGTTAGTGCTTATTTATTATCGACAACTTGTATGTCTTATAAATATTTGACACCAAACAAGAACTGGGTTGGAGGTAATAAATCCTTTCTCAAATCTCAAAATCAAGTGATTAGATTGGTTGATTCTGAGATTTACTATCAACTGAACCAATCAGAAGCTTTAGACTGAGTTTTAGATTGGACACCTAATTTTAAAAACTCGGGGCTAGTCGGTTTCCAGAAAAAATAACTCATTGTTTGCATTGGATTCCGGAAGTTTACATAAAATAAATTACAATAACTTGATAAGCTTTGCCCCTCCCTTCCAAATACGGAGCATTATTTGCTTGCTGCAACGTGTTTTGATAATATAACAATGACCCATTCAGGGTTGATATTGATATTATCCGCTGAACACACAAAAACAATTTGACAACGAGTTGGAACTTGACGACACAAGGACTTGCTTGACTTTAAATTCCTTTGGCGTCTTGCCGATTGAGTCAAGAGGCGCCTTCGTCAATATAATCCTTATTTTGACCTATATAACATAACTGATAGAACACTGTGTACGACAACAAAACACTTGAACTACAGATTTTATCTGTTATGCTATTGATAAAGGACTATTATTTATTAAAAAAAAGTATTCACTTTTTTGATGCAGTTTGTTAGCTATTGCATATATTGGGCTCCAGAGTAGCAATGCGGCATTCAGGGACGTGCTTGATTATTATAATATGTTATACATTTGGCGAGTTGTGTTTTTGTGCATTTGATTCTGATGTAAGTATATATTTATTGTATTAATATTTGTTTGCCTTTTTTTGAGGTCCCAAAAGTGGGTGACACCGTTTATTTTACCCTATGCAACGTATATATTCACAGAAACCACATTCCGATGCATCACAATTATAAATACATGTATATTAAACAGTGTGTTAACATATGAATACCAATGCAACCCAGGTTCGATCCCCGGACCGGGAAGTATATGATATGTCAGATATTGTACGGTGATCGCAAGATTGGACAACATTAATGGGTTTTCTCCGCGTAATCTGGTTTCCTCCAACACGAATGACCAGGTAGACGCTTTCATTCGCGCCAACGAGAGTGATTAATATAAGCTGTTGAAACTTGTTTCGCAATCGCTTCGGTCTCCATTTTAACCACGCCCAATGTAGTTCATACCTAGATGGAAACAACATGTATTAACCCGAGATTCATTCCTAAAATTAGATTCACCAATATTAATATATACACGTTATTGTACACATACGCGCGCTGCAGATAGCACGCCCTATCAGTTGTCTTGCTTATCTACTTCATAGTGAGAGGGTTTGAAGTGGTCATACCATCCTCATGTATCGATAGATTTAGCTGATATCACTAGTGTTCAACAGTAACTGTTGTGCGTGCATTGGCAAGATAAATGTCACGATGTAACCGCTATGTACTAAGTCTCGTCAACCGAGGATAGACATTGATTAGTTACTGCCCCTGAATACTCCTACCAGTAGATCTTCTAAATTGGTTTCCTCTGTTTTTATCGTTGTTTGCTTTGCATCACATGCTATTAATTGTAATCCGTTTTCTGATCTCATGGTTATTAAATATCGACATATATCCTATATGTAGTACATGTATATCCAATGGATATTTTACTTATACAAATTACTGTTACAATTGTTATCGATTAATTAATAATAATTATTATTATTATTATATTTCGGGGTTTACGCCTGCATCAGCACCATTTTGGGCTATATCGCCGGCGGGCAGTTTACCTAACAACACCTTTCCTGGGCAGGCTCCAGCGGTTAACCAGTACTTGGGTGCACCAACCTCCGTAAGAAACTGCCAACTTTTTCATATAAATGAGACACGGCCTGAGCGATTAATTAATACGATTTTGATAAAACCCACACGTATATCGCAACATCTGGTTCAATCTGGTGTTCTAACAGTAAAACAATGGATTCCAACTAAAATGACCAATATAAATTTTGGGATAAATCGGACTTTATCTGTCAAGGGAGTTAATAAAAAAACTGCAATGTCTCTCAGCTGCCATCCATTTTGGTTTGCTATAGTACGCGCTTTAAAATACTTGCATTTGTATTTTTAATATTTTACCTTCGTAATGTTTAATATCCCAGACGTCTAAATATTGATAATGTTATGGAATATTTACGTGCGAACCGGAAACGACGTCGATACATGTGCATTTTCAAAATGAGTTTTCGTTGTTATATTTGGGGGGAATACGAGTGCAAGATACAGAAGGTATTCCAACTTTCAGCAGTATTACTGGTTCTTTTGCATGCCCATGATTTATGGGACCTCGGTTTATGGACCCATCCGAATTCGTGATAGCGCGTTCGTTTCAGGTGTGAAAGGCCCGGAGTTCGAGCCCAGTTGGAACCGTTTCGATTGTGTCCTTGGGCAAGGCATTTAAATTCCACATTGCCCCTTCTCTCTCCCTCGTGGCGATGTATTTCATAAGGAATGAGGACTCGAGAGTGATTAATATAAGTTGTAAGAACTTGTTTCGCAATCGAGCTAAAATAAATTTGTATAAACTAGACACACCAAAAGACTGTTTATATGAATATTATTATAGTGGGGCGGGGGTTGATAAATTTCACGACCCCGATAGTTAATGTCCATCGTGTTAATCATGGTCTGGTTCACTGACGAGCCCCTTTGGTACCAGTTGGTGTGCTCTTATATATACGGTCAACATTGCCAGAGAGACAAGCTCTTATTGAGACGTGTATGTGTGTGTTGTTTAGAAGCAAATCATATTGTATCAAGACACCAGTCTTGTATTAAGACCACTTTTTGAAAGTCTCTTATGTGGTCCCTTAATACAAGTTTGACTGTATTCAGGTGTCGTGTATTGTAACTATTGCAAGCTAACTGTAATTTGATTCAGCTTTATCTGGAGAAGTTTGGTTACCTCGACGAAAAGCAGCCAGGGAAACAGCACGATGAACATTCCAGGAAAAATGGCATCGAGTGAGTAATATACATAGAATTCATTGTTTTTTGTTGTGTTTTAAAGTCGCACCAACACATGTTATGATAGGTTGGTATACAATTATGCGACCGCAACAACTCGACCACGGAGGCGGACGGATTATATACATGTATATATTAATTAATATATACACTGAGTGGGTAATTAATATATACATGTAAAGTTGGTGCATGATAGTGTCGCCCTATTGAACGGACCAGCCGTTTATGACTTATGAGACATCTCTTATGAACATCAGTATACATCTAGAATCCTATCCTTGCAGGCCAGGTGCCAGGCTGATAGGAAATCAGTAAACTATTATTTAACTATCTGCTCACCAACCGGCCATATCAGAATGAACCACTGGAGATATTAGAATGTTCGATCGATACGGGTACCTATATATTCGGATAACTCCTGCCAATCCGTCTAGATTGTACATACGGGTACCTATATGTTCGGATAACTCCTGCCCATCCGTCTAGATTGTACATATCGGTACCTATATGTCCGGACAACTCCTGTACACCCGTCTATATTGTACATATCGGTACCTATATGTCCGGACAACTCCTGCCCATCCGTCTATATTGTACATATCGGTACCTATATGTCCGGACAACTCCTGCCCATCCGTCTATATTGTACATATCGGTACCTATATGTCCGGACAACTCCTGCCCATCCGTCTATATTGTACATACGGGTATCTATATGTCCGGATAACTCCTGTACATCCGTCTATATTGTACATATCGGTACCTATATGTCCGGATAACTCATGTACATCCGTCTATATTGTACATACGGGTACCTATATGTTCGGATAACTCCTGCCCATCCGTCTATATTGTACATATCGGTACCTATATGTCCGGATAACTCCTGTACATCCGTCTATATTGTACATACCGGTACCTATATGTCCGGACAACTCCTGCCAATCCGTCTAGATTGTACATACGGGTACCTATATGTCCGGATAACGCCTGTACATCCGTCTATATTGTACATACCAGTACCTATATGTCCAGATAACTCCTGTACATCCGTCTATATTGTACATATCGGTACCTATATGTCCGGATAACTCCTGTACATCCGTCTATATTGTACATACGGGTATCTATATGTCCGGATAACTCCTGTACATCCGTCTATATTGTACATACCGGTACCTATATGTCCATATAACTCCTGTACATCCGTCTATATTGTACATACCGGTATCTATATGTCCGGATATACCAACTCTTGCCCATCCGTCTACATTGTACATACGGGTACCTATATCCTCGGATAACTTCGGCACATCCGTCTACATTGTACCTCTATATCTCGGGGCGGATAAATCCTACAGATCCGCATACATTGTACATACGGGTACCTATATGTCCGAATAACTACTGTCTATCCGTCTACAGTGTACATACGGGTACATTATATGTCCGGATAACCTCTACACATCCGTTTACATTGTACAAACGGGTACCTATATGCCCGAATAACTACTGTCCATCCGTCTACAATGTACATACGGGTACCTATATTTCCGGATAACCCCTGCACACCCGTCTACATTGTACATACGGGTACCTTCTATGTCCGGATAACTCCGACACATCCGTCTACATTGTACATACAGGTACCTATATGCCCGGATAACACCTGTACATTTGTTTGCATTGTACATACCTAAAATCAGTACAGCTCGTGCTCATCCGTATACCTTTACATACGGGTACCTACATTGTATGTGTCCGAATAACTCCTGTCATGATAACGTAGCTTAAATGCTCTTTGTGTCTTCTGCTACAGAACATTTCAGGAGTTTGCTGGACTTCCTATAACAGGAAAGATGAATGATGCTACCCTCAAGAAAATGCTTGCCCCAAGATGTGGCCTGCCTGACGTAATCAAACCGGGAGACAGAATCGCTCCGTCCGGCAACACGAAGCCTAATCGCAGACAACCTTTGCAGTTTAGTGCTCCTGGTAGGTTTCACCATATGCAACCGGATACAACAAAACATATTTAATATGAACAGTTGGTACAATGAAACACGAAGTGTAGGCATGAACTTACCATAGCGCAGTAAATAGCAGTGGTAGAGCGATCGCATCGGGTGCGAAATTCCCGGAGTTGGAGGCCCACTGGAGCCGTTATAATTGTGCCTTTAGGCAAGGCATTTAAATTCCATGTTGCCTCTTCTCTCTCCCTCGTGGCAATGGATTCCATCAAGAATGAGGTCTCGAGAGTGATTAATATAAGTTGTAATGACTTGTTTCGCAAACGAGCTCAAATAAATTTGTATTAACTAAGTAACCATATAAGCAAGATGCAATCATACAGTTATTTACATATTGTGAAGTGTTTATGGCGTTTAAAGTCGCACCAACAGCTTAGGCGACTCTCCCATTATTATTAGTGGAGGAAGACCCCGCTCTGGTGCCCCTACGAGCAGTATTGAAGGCACGGACTAGCACCCGGGTAGAACCACCGACCTGTCCGCAAGCCAGCTGGATAGCTCCCTCATATGAAAGAATTCGACAACCGCAGTGTGATTCGAACCTACAGCAGTGAGGGGCAAATAATCTGAAGTCAGCGACCATTACCACTCGTCCATAAGTTGAATGTACAATCTGAAGTCAGCGACCGTAACCGCTCGTCCATAAGTTGAATGTACAATCTGAAGTCAGCGACCGTAACTGCTCGTCCATAAGTTGAATGTACAATCTGAAGTCAGCGACCGTAACCACTCGTCCATAAGTTGAATGTACAATCTGAAGTCAGCGACCGTAACCGCTCGTCCATAAGATGAATGTACAATCTGAAGTCAGCGACCGTAACCGCTCGTCCATAAGTTGAATGTACAATCTGAAGTCAGCGACCATAACCACTCGTCCATAAGATGAATGTACAATCTGAAGTCAGCGACCGTAACCGCTCTCCATAAGTTAATGTACAATCTGAAGTCAGCGACCATAACCGCTCGTCCATAAGTTGAATGTACAATCTGAAGTCAGCGACCGTAACCGCTCGTTCATAAGTTGAATGTACAATCTGAAGTCAGCGACCGTAACCGCTCGTCCATAAGTTGAATGTACAATCTGAAGTCAGCGACCGTAACCGCTCGTCCATAAGTTGAATGTACAATCTGAAGTCAGCGACCGTAACCGCTCGTCCATAAGTTGAATGTACAATCTGAAGTCAGCGACCGTAACCGCTCGTCCATAAGTTGAATGTACAATCTGAAGTCAGCGACCGTAACCGCTCGTCCATAAGTTGAATGTACAATCTGAAGTCAGCGACCGTAACCGCTCGTCCATAAGTTGAATGTACAATCTGAAGTCAGCGACCGTAACCGCTCGTCCATAAGTTGAATGTACAATCTGAAGTCAGCGACCGTAACCGCTCGTCCATAAGTTGAATGTACAATCTGAAGTCAGCGACCGTAACCGCTCGTCCATAAGTTGAATGTACAATCTGAAGTCAGCGACCGTAACCGCTCGTCCATAAGTTGAATGTACAATCTGAAGTCAGCGACCGTAACCGCTCGTCCATAAGTTGAATGTACAATCTGAAGTCAGCGACCGTAACCGCTCGTCCATAAGTTGAATGTACAATCTGAAGTCAGCGACCGTAACCGCTCGTCCATAAGTTGAATGTACAATCTGAAGTCAGCGACCGTAACCGCTCGTCCATAAGTTGAATGTACAATCTGAAGTCAGCGACCGTAACCACTCGTCCATAAGTTGAATGTACAATCTGAAGTCAGCGACCGTAACCGCTCATCCATAAGATGAATGTACAATATGAAGTCAGCGACCGTAACCACTTGTCCATAAGTTGAATGTACAATCTGAAGTCAGCGACCATAACCGCTCGTCCATAAGTTGAATGTACAATCTGAAGTCAGCGACCATAACCACTCGTCCATAAGATGAATGTACAATCTGAAGTCAGCGACCGTAACCGCTCGTCCATAAGTTGAATGTACAATCTGAAGTCAGCGACCGTAACCGCTCGTCCATAAGTTGAATGTACAATCTGAAGTCAGCGACCGTAACCGCTCGTCCATAAGTTGAATGTACAAGATAGCTCCCCATTGCATATATGTATGAATGTACAAGATATGCATATATGCTTGAATATACAATATACCCCCCATTGCAAATGTTTGAATGAACAAGCTAGTTCCCCATTGCATATGTTTGAATGTACGAGATATTTCAGATGAGACTTTAATTCGAGGTCTCGCGTATGTGTTTTATACTGCATACTCAACTAAAATCATCCTTGGGCAAGCGGAGTTACTAATATGCTACCATTAATTCACAATTGAGTTAATCCCCTTAGTAGATAATACATCACCAGCTATCTTCAGTATCAACAGACGGATCTGTAGTACAGTGGTTAACACGTTGTATTGGACTGGTAATCTGCAGGTTCGATCCCCCGTCTGACCCTAATACAATTACAGTCTTTCAGATGGGACTTTAAACCGAGGTCTCGTGTTGGTGCTTTAAACAATGCACGTAAAAGAACCAGAGGAGACTCTGGAATGGGTCTCTAGCATTGCACTATCATCCAAAAATCAAAATGCCTAATCTCTTCTAGCATACGGGCAACCGGTAGCGACGATAAATAAACGTAAATACAAACAAACTATTTTTATACTTTTAATCGTCTTAGAAAACATTGTCACTCAAATACAGACGGATCTGTAGTTCAGTGGTTAACACGTTGGACTGGTAATCCAGGGATCTGACCCTAATAAAATTAAAAGTCTTTCAGATGGAAATTTAAACCGAAGTATCGTGTCGGTGCTGTACACCGTGCACGTAAAAGAACCAGAGATAACACTGGAATGGGTCTCTGTCTGTATCATTGCACTATCCTCCAAAAATCTATAATGACTAATCTCTCCAGGAGGTGTCGCTCATATGGGCAACAGGTAGCGATGATAAATAAACGTAAACATACATTGCCGCCCAAATGTAGGATGCACGTGAAAGAACCGGATATCCTAACATGACCAATCTCTCCACAATGTGTAGTTCGTGCGGGCAACCGGAAGTGACGACACACGTGCACATGTATATTTAAAGATATATTCTTGTTTAAAAAACTGTAGGCTATGCGAGTGTCCCGTTTTTATACCAATACTATTAATAAACATGCTAAAACTGAGTTGTTGCGGAAGAATGGAACACTGAATAGAGCCGAATAAAAAACGACTAACTTAGTCAAAATTAGATAATATATTTTCAACAATATTAAACATGGCTGTTCGATTAGAGCAGATGTTAGCGCGCTCGCTTCTCACCAATGTAACCTGGGTTCGATCCTCGGACCTGGAAGTATGGTAAAAGATACGATGGTCGCCAGATCGGACAGGTGGATTTTCTGCGGGTACTCCGGTTTCCTCCCACACGAATGATCACATTTACGCTTTCATCCGCGCCAATGAGAGTGATTAATATAAGTTGTTAAAACTTGCTTCGCAATCGTTGTAAAATAAATAAAGTTTAAACATACATTAAAAATGTTGAAAAGGATGGATTTCATTACTGCAGAACTTGTGTAGTACTGATTTTGTAGCGAATATAATTGTATGATACCAACTGGCTTAATAATTGAAACAATCACATATATATCTGTAATGGACTCTCGTATCCGCAGGTTACAAATGGGACAAGACACAGCTAACGTACAGGTTCGTGCGACACACAAGACAACTCCCTGTTTCCAGTCAAAAGTACGTATGCTATACATGCAGATATTTTTATTAGTTTTATTTAATATATTTTACATTTTATTGCAAATCAATAGTACATATGTCATACACATAAAGATACATTATAATGGTCGGACAACATTAGACAACGGCCCGCACCATAATTTCTTTTATTTCTCGTAAGGCCTCATACTATAAATGTATAACTGTTTAGCCAAGCGAGAGAACAATACATATTAATTTCCCACTGAAAATCACGGTGACAATACGAAGCAATACATTTAATATGTAGTTAATTCTATTTGATTGTATATGCATATATAAACACAATCACAATCGTAAACGTATTACATTATTACATATACAAATGAGTTGGACCACAAGTTAAACAACACTAGGTTCGGTCCTCCCCAATAAATAAGAAAGCCTTACAATTTATATGAAATACTTGTGGAAATAGTCGTATCCTTTCACTTTTTATGTTTTATTAAAGCGACACTACATCAGTGAAAACACTTTAATACTTTCAATCCACAAAAACGCTATTTATTGATTCAATGTTAGAGAGAGGAATTAATATAAGTTTTCTGAAAAAACTTGTTTTCCAATCCAAACCATTCACAATTTATGTAATTTGTAACATTTTTTGTGTTATACATGTAAACTTATTGGAATACATACTGTTTAAACCAATGTTAGTGTTCGAATGTATTCGGAAGACTTTGTAATAGCAATGCATTTATACGTGAACAAATGCATTTTATTTGCATTTTGCGATGTAATGTCGCTTTAAAGTCACATAATCAGTATGGTGGGTGCCCTTCAGGCCTAACAACAATAAAGCGGACAGTAATCCTTCTAGTACAAAAAAACCCAACAACCAACAAAATGGAGATAAACGGCCGCGGGTCCAAGCGTACATCACGTGTATGTCATCTAGACTCATTGGGTTTATGGTTCTCTCTGGTCAAAACTGTAACGTTATTCTGAGGATAATGCTACAAATGTTTAACATATTGATTACATGTAGATATGTCATTTTTTTAAATACTATTTTATTGCAACTTTGTCCATAATGACGACTACAATTTACAAATCACTATAACATTACTGTCACATTAATAACATACATAAATCCTGATAATATCCATATAAGTCAAACCTGTGTTAGTGGTCACCTCACAGACGGATCTGTAGCACGTTGGACTGGTAATCCAGGGATCGCAGGTTCGATCCCCCGTCTGACCCTAATAAAATTAACAGTCTTTCAGATGTTACCACTGGACTACAGATCCGTATGTGCTCCGATGGTCCCCGCTCAGGCCGTGTCTCATTTATATGAACAAGTTGACATTTTCCAGTGGTAACACGCTGGACTACAGAGCAACCCAAGCGTCTGTGAACACATCTACATACTTATAATAGACAAAATAAAAATTTAATGACAGAAATTATTACCTGCCTACATTTGCTAGTCATACTCTTTCCAGATTATAATCGAGCCTGTCGGTCCCAGAAATTCAATTCACTCGCCCATATGGTTCGCCGGTGGCGAATATAAATCGGACGACATGTATACTTTTATACGCAACATTTTAGAATTTTATTTTCTATGTACATACTCTATTTTACAAAGATTTTTCTAGCGATACACTTTTAACTGCGAATTATTACATGAAACTGTGAGAAATGCATTGTTTTAGGTGATTGTCTAGTGCATAGACTGGCTTAATGAAATTAATAATTATATGCGTTGAAATTCAATGTTGATTATTAGTTCATACAAATTCATTATAGCTCGATTGCCAAACAAGTTACAACTTATATTAATTACTCTCGAGACATGTGGCAACGTGGCAACGTGGAATTTAAAGCGACACTACATCGGTGAAAACGCAATTTTCTACAGAATGTAATTTCCTATTATATGGTATAATTGTTTTCAACTAATAAACAAACGTCGTATACGCGATTTGTTGACAGAAGAAAATAATGTAAATAGGGTCGACATACATGAGTAATACAACGCGCGTATCTTGAATAACACGATTTATGTTCGAGATTTACCGTTATATCTGACATGTGTGCCTATGCATATTTATTTGTAGGCTAATCCTAGCTAATTTTTCTATCAACGACAGTATCACGTGTTAAGTATTGATTCCAATGACAAACACACGTTAATTCAGGAGCATGGATGACCGTTATATGAAATCCTACTTTCACTTTTGAAAATGTGTAGACAACTAAAACAGTGTTTATCGATTCAATGTTAGTGTTCGAATGTATTCGGAAGAATTTGTAGTAGCAATGCATTTATACGTGCGAAAATGCATTTCTTTGCTGTGTGCGATGTAATGTCACTTTAAATGCCTTGTCTAAGTATGCCATCGTAACGTTGATTATTAAACACTCTTATTCACCAAGCTATACGACACTGTTGTTTGGCCTGTAATTGCTTATGGTGCCTCAATATGGGGGTATAAATCCTTTCCTTGTATAAATGCTGTCCAAAACCGTGCTATGCGGTTTTATCTTGGTGTCGGCAAGTATACACCCAATGCAGCCGTTTCCGGTGAAATGGGTTGGCAACCTCCCATTGTCCGTCAATGGAAAACAGTTTCTACGTTTTGGGTACGAATTTCCAATACAAATAACTCGAGATTGAACAAACGAATTGCACTTTGGGCAAACGAGAAATCTGCTTCCTGTAAAAACTGGTTCTATTTTGTTAAGAAACATTTTACGGATATTGATTTTGCAGAATTTTGTAACTTATATGCTCCAATTTCTAAGCCTCATTGTGTCGAATGTGTGGGAAAATTTGGTATGAACAAATATATAACAGATTGGTATGCCTCTATAAATAGCATTCATGGTACTACTGGACGAGGTCGTAACAAATTAAGAACGTATTGTAAGTTTAAGCATGTATTTGAACCTGAGGAATATTGTAAAATGATTTTACCTACACGACACAGGTCGGCATTTAGTAAATTTAGATGCGGTGTTGCACCAATCCGTATAGAAACCGGAAGGTATGAGAATTTAAGATTAGACGATCGTAAATGTCCCTTTTGTAATGTGATAGAAGATGAACATCACGTTTTATTGGAATGTGCCATATATAATGATCTAAGAACTTTACTATTGCAGAAGGCAATATTAGCTGACCATAATTTCTGTAATATGACAAAACGTGATCAATTTATATTTCTATTCAGTAATCAATCAGTGATAAGACTTTGTGCCAAAACCTGTTTTAATATACTACAGCGTCGTTACTTTTACCTTTGTAAATAATGCCCTTTTTTGTGTTAATTACTATATATCTATGATTTTTACAGACTACAAGAAGCAACTGCTAATTAGGTCATTCTCGATCTGATCCTGGGTGATAACTGATTTTGTAAAATATTTCTTAATAGCGCACTAGTGCTTGTTTTTCGATTTAGTGTTTTATACCATTTTGTTTTATTTCGTATTTAAATATAAATTAGCAACTGTTTCTTGGCTTTAGAATGTAAATAAGCATTAACTAATAGTAGTGTGGGATTTTATAATGTGATATGTTTTGTTGCAATATGTCTCTTATAATTCTATTCAGAATGGCTATGTACTTTTAATCTGATTATTTATATTTGTGTTTGTATTACATGTATGTACATAGATGAGACTTTAATAAAGATTAAAACCTCTTATGTTATGGTTGTGTTTCTATTGCGCTTAAGTATAAATTGTATACACACTTGTTTTGGTTGTGTTGACAGACGTGCAATACGTAATGCTTTCCGGAAGTGGGAAGATGTGGTACCGTTGACATTCCGTGAGACTCGTGCGGCTGATGCAGATATTCTCATAAGCTGGGTTACTCGATCGCATGGTGACGGTAGTCCATTCGATGGTTTAGGTAAGTGTCTATTCTACATTAGACAACGACTAAGTCACATAGTCCAATGAAAAATCCACATTGCTCGTTTCTAAATCGTATAGATGCGACCTACTTATGTACGTTGTCTAAGTCAGATAGATCATTACAGGTATGTAGTCCAGTGGTAACACGCTGGACTGGTAATCCAGGGATCGCAGGTTCGATTCCCCGTCTGACCCTAATACAATTAACAGTCTTTCAGATGGGATGTTAAACCGAGGTCTCGTTTCGGTGCTTTACACCGTGCACGTAAAAGAACCAGAGGAGACTATGGAATGGATCTCTGTCTGTATCATTGCACTATCCTCCAAATATCGAAAATGACTAATCTCTTCAGGAGGCGTCGCTCATATGGGCAACCGGTAGCGACGATAAATAAACGTAAAACACACAAATGAACAGTATATATGTGTCTGATTAGCGCAGTGGATAGGATGTCCGAGTTTTAATGATTTTTTCAGATGGAGAATGGTTCGAACTCCATTGGCAGTTAAATATTTTACATTTGTTATTTTTATTTTCACATTCTTTTTTAGCATTTTGTTTTATTTGTCCCACATTTCATACATGTACAAACATTACAACTGCATATAAACGAATGTAAAAATAAAAACAACAAATGTAAAACATTTAAGTGCCAGTTGAGTTCGAACCATTTGCCTGCACAGTATATATGTGTCTGATTACAGCATTAGATATGAACAGACGGATCTGTAGTCCAGTGGTAACACGCTGGACTGGTAATCCAGGGATCGCATGTTCGATCCCCCGTCTGACCCTAATAAAATTAACAGTCTTTCAGATGGGACGTTAAACCGAGGTCTCGTGTCGGTGCTTTACACCGTGCACGTAAAAGAACCAGAGGAGATTCTGGAATGGGTCTCTGTCTGTATCATGCACTATCCTCCAAAATCTAAAATAACTAATCTCTTCAGGAGGCGTCGCTCATATGGGCAACCGGTAGCGACGATAAATACAAAAAACGTAAAAACACACACCACCCTGAACCAGGCCTACGGCTATGCCTCTTTCTTGGAGACTCAGTCTCGCCATTTTTGGAATCGTTCCTTTTTTCTGTCACAATGTGCGTTTCTGAGGCTACAATGTGGCTTGCAAATCTTCTTGGTATGCATTTTGCACGTGTAACTCGCTTCACATACCTTGTTGAAATGCATGTGTGTCATTCAAAATATTGACAATCGTAATTATAGAAAAGCGAAAAATGTGACTGTGGTTTTGAGGGTAGACTTACCTAAAACAGCAGTACTCGTAAACTAAATCAGGTATCAATCCCAAAAAAACAGGAAATAGTTAGGCACATGTTATTTTATTTACGTGCAAAATTGCGACGCCATATTTTCAGGACTTATCAAAGTATTCGCAAAATGGTATCACATTTCTTATATAAGTATTTTTTCGTTCTAATCCCTTTCAGTCTATTGCTGTAAATTTATATGTAAAATGTTAATTATGTTATGTACATGTAAAATACTGAAATAAATAATGTTTAAACTAAATTTCTTTGTTGATGATTATTTAGGAGGAACACTGGCGCATGCGTTCTTTCCTGGTAAGGCGCCTATAAGCGGGGATACACATTTTGATGACGAAGAGGAATGGACAGAGAATAGCAAGGAGGGAACCAACCTGGAGATTGTTGCAGCGCATGAACTAGGACACGCAATCGGGCTGGGCCACAGCAATATAAGGGGAGCACTGATGCAACCATTCTATAGCGGATATGACCCCAAATATAAACTAGCATACGATGATATCCGTGGGGCTCAGACTTTGTACGGTAAGTGTTTCTCCCATCTGCTGTTGCCTTAAAATACACATTTTATTTTTATTGTTGAGGCCCCTTTCTGGTCATCCCGTTTATTTATTTGTTCTGTACATATATACCGTCTCCATGGCCTAGTGGTTAAGGCACCCGCAGTTGTGTCAATGAGAGATATTGGTCAGTTACTGCCCCTGTATACTCCCTAAATGTATGTAGATCTACTAAAGTGTTTCCTCTGTTTTTATCGTTGTTTCCTTTGCACAACATGCTATCAATTTACATCCGCTTTCTCATCTTAAAATTATTAAATTACTATAATTTATTATCTCGACAGATATCATACAGAATAAACAATGGGTAATTATCTGTAAGATTAACATGACATCTGGTTAGGGAACAGGTTGTATCTCACTTTCCCCACTTTTTGATTTTTGGCCAGTGCAGACTGTCTCACTTTCCCCACTTTCAATGTTCACACCTTTCATTTACCTGTAAGTAAGGTATACTGTGAAACTGAAATAACTGAACCACGTTTGTTAATATACTGACTTAAGACACAAGTATTTTAAAAGATATTACTATACCTGGCCTACGTTACAAAAATTGACCAACCTTTTAACAGCCGAATCAAAAGAATTATTATTAAAACTGTCCAAATTTATTTACTTTGCAAATTTACTAAGAAAGTAACTTCATTACACAATTAAAATTATTTGTATTTGTTAAGCACTTCTCTGAAAATCCATGACTGTCTACTCATATATATTGTGTATTTGCTATAAGCATATGACTATGTTTTATGCAATAAATTATTGTTGTTGTTTTCTAATATGTTAGCTAGCTGATTAGAGACAGTTAAAGACACTTAAAGTGATCTGAGTAATATGTAGTCAGTTAAAGATGCCAATTAATTAACACAAAAATGTGTTTGAAGATGACAATTGTTCACTTAATGAAGTCAAACAATGTAATAATCATACCATGACTTAAGCATAATTATAAATATAACCATAACATTCAACTACATCACATTCAAAATGGCAAACGCACATGTTGGAGTTCGCTTTATAGAAAATATTCGTGGCAGTCAGACCCTGATACACAACGATTACTTGTTCAGCCTGAAGAATAACAAGGGAGATCGTAGCTACTGGAAGTGCGTGAACAAAGATTGTACGGCGAAAATCAACTTAAAGGATGATATTCCAACTAAGGTAAACTTTGAAAGGGTGTTACTTTCACTACTCTCAGTGCGTGTGGAGAAAAGTTCAAGCGTGTGGACTTGCGACTGAGTTTCGCGATAATGATGCATTTCGCACGTTAGCTCGTAGAGCCGGTGTGTTGCCACTTGTACCGATGCCATTGGTGGAGGATGTTTGGTTCCATGCCCTGGAAAGCAACGACGATGACTCAACGCCTGTTGTCAGGTTCAAAGACTATGTCACTGAGCAATGGGTAGAAGGTGACAAGCCGATGTGGAACCACTACGACAACGACGGGCCACATACTACAAATCATGTTGAAGGTTGGCACAACAAGGTCAACGGACTTCTCACCCACCCGCACCCCAACGTCTACAAAGTCATGGAACTATTCCAGAAAAAGCGGCGACCAAAGAAGCGGCTGTACCGGGTCATCGAGGAGAGATTGGGTCACCTGAAGCAGAGGCTCGAGTCTGGGGAAGTAGATGTCATGGAGCACGCCGACGCAGCATCACACCTCACCAAGCTAGGACCATGAACAATATTGTGTATGACCAATAATATGAGGATTTTGTCTGCTGAACACTCATTATTTCTCCATGAAAATAAATGTGACATTTATATGTGCTACTAAGTCGCTAAATGTGCTTATTAAATAATATATGGTGAAGGAACACAAAACAATAAGCATGTGTATCCTCTTTATTGGTCAAATGTATGTAATAAAAGTTTATTAAAACACCATCCTATGTTACTTTTATCAATTTAAAACACCATTCAATTTGTGGTTACAAACTTTTCGCAGTACAGAATACCAAATTTGGTCAATTATCACCAATTAAGTCCATTGTTAACCATAACAAAGACGTCTCACTTTCCCCACTTACAAAATCCCTACTTCTTTACCTGGAATCTATACAGTGGGGAAGTGAGAACACCCCGTTTAGATAAGAAGACGAACCCTGTCTTTATACTGTTGTTCCCTGGGGTGTTCTCACTTTCCCCACTTTCCTTTCTAAACGATATAATCCCGACAACTGTTGATGAAACTAATCCGTACCCGTTACGTAATAGAAATAATTATATAACTCTGCCAAGGCGTCTTCAAATATATGCACATTCAACTATTCCCTCCTCTCTAGACATATGGAATAAGCCAGATAATTCTATCCGTGACACTAACTCTTTAAGTGAGTTTAAAAGCAAGCTATAACAAATCTACAAAGGTGCTATCGTACCTGAAGTCTACACCACCGGGGAAAGATTTTCATCTTGTGTGTGTTTTACGTTTATTTATCGTCGCTACCGGTTGCCCATATGAGCGACGCCTCCTGAAGAGATTAGTCATTTTAGATTGTTGGAGGATAGTGCAATGATACAGACAGATACCCATTCCAGAGTCTACTCTGGTTCTTTTACGTGTACGGTGTAAAGCACCGACACGAGACCTCGGTTTAACGTCCCATCTGAAAGACTGTTAATTTTATTAGGGTCAGGCGGGGGATCGAACCTGCGATCCCTGGATTACCAGACCAGTGTGTTACCACTGGACTACAGATCCGTCTGTGATTGTCATCTGTCCAACAAGCGCGAATACGTAACGCATGCAGTAACTTGAATGCTCATCTACATGTCAATTTCCTTCGTGATAATCCTAACTGCGAATGTGACCACGGTATCGAAGACCCCGAGCACTACTTTTTTAGATGCAACAAATACAGTTTAGAGTGTATAAATCTTTTCAGAAATACTCGTAGATTTCATCCAATAAGTACAAAAAAAGCTTTTAGTTGGAATTGAACACTTGTCTATTTCAGAAAATAATAAATTGTTTATAGAGGTTCAACGATTTATTAAAGCGACTCGTCAATTCGCATAATATCAATTATTTGTCCTTTTTGTCTGGTAAGCATGGAGTGGGGGAGAGCTAATCTTTGTGGTTGGGTGCATGCACTATCTCTTAGTTTTAATACGTAAGCTCATATTCAAGTCATAAACTAGCTGTACGTTTTCCATTTCTTTGTGTCATTTTTTTCCGCATATGATATTATAATTAACACATATTCACCACGAAACTTAATTTATGTGTTCTTTTTCTACATCAGATCATACATTACAGAAATTGTTCATCCAACATTGTTTATTGAGTTCGAAGTGACGGGGAGGGCTGTAAATAATGTTGTTATAACTTGTAGCACAACCCATTTGTTTTTTTTCCTCGACAAAACAAATGTATCGTATACTGCAATCATATAATTACATATTAATCTCTGATTTGTTATTAGTATTGTATGTATATATGTAATGTATTGTATGAAAAAATGCAATAAAATATTATTAAAAGAAGACAGGATTCCAACTGAAGAGACCTATAAACATTTCGGGATAAATCGGACTGTATCTGACAAGGGAGGTAATAAAAATAGTCAGCGATGTATCTCTTGTATCAAGCTGTAGCGCCTGTTAATTGTTAATCACTTAATACAATTCAGGTGGAAGATCACAGGCTCGCCGTACAACACCGAGACCAACCCCAAAGCCGAGACCCACGACGAAACGGCGACAATCGCCCACACAAAAACCAGATGACGGCGATATATGTAATGTGAAATTCGATGATATAGCCAACGGTAAGGTTTAGCAAATGCAGTCAACCTTGCTCGAAAGACCACGTATATATATTAAGAAACCACTTGTTTTAAGAAACCACTTTTCCAGTTCCCTTTCGTTGTGTTTTAAACTAGTACATAGACCCCCCTCATACCGGCATATCATACATGACATAATAATAAAATGTAATTATTGAATGACTCATGTATCTACATTATATTCCAGGCTTTAACATCTACAGTGACACCTGTGTTAGTGGTCACCTCTATTAAGCAGCCAACCTGCAGTAAGCAGCCAGTTTTTAGATTCCCAATATGTTACTTTGTTATACATTTGGGCTGTATTAAGCAGCCACCTGTGCAAAGCAAGCACCTTATGTGATTCCCTCGCCTGGCTGCTTAAGACAGGGTTGACTGTAATGTGTTCTACTGTATTTAGCGATATATGTTTTGAAAAATGACAAGAAATTAAGACTGTCTAAATCTAGAAGATTCAGTTATTTCGTTATCAAGGTTATTTGTACATTATTTTTTAAGTTTCGACAATAGTCCATTAGCCCCGGTC